>CM037152.1:17608657-18062823 GCA_020921065.1 Vaccinium darrowii
TACCTCATAATCGTTGGGCCAAGGATACATCCTCTTGTTAGATAGTTTGACGGACATTGTTGGAGCCATTTCCAAACAATTTAAGCTTTTGGGCTTTTGGGACTACTAGTAAACTTAACTTGGATTTAGTTCTCAGGTCGCAGAAGGTCTTATGTTCAAGTCTCTCTATTGGCATTTGTTCCCCGTTTGCTCTATGTTTCTCCCCTTTGCATTTTTCTACATTTTTTCTACATTAGGTGCGAATATTTGCATCTCTACATGCAACGGAGTTGCACATGATGGAGGGTGTTAAATAGCTTGATATACATTGTTGGGGCAAGTTCTCAACAGCTTAAGTTTTTGGGACTACTAGTTAAGTTCACACCTCCCATGGAGGAAGGGAGCGCCCCCGCCAAGTATCATCCTCCCAAGGAGGAAGGGACCATCTGGCCAAGGACAATCCTCCTAAGGACTAAGCGTCCGTCAAAGGGACATCCTCCCACGAAGGAAGAGAGCATCCGGCCAAGGTAGTAAGCAACCTACCGGGAAGGAAGGAAGCATCTGACCAAGGAGCATCCTTCCACGAAACATCCACCACCCATGATGACCTCCCAATGAGCATCCTCCCATGATGTCCTTCCTAATATTCTAAAAATCAATAGGTGCTAGCGGGGCAAAAGAGGGGCACCTAGCGCCTAGGCTGACTAGAGATTAGTCCATTTTTCTATTTTCTGAAAAATATTGCCCCCAAAAAAGACAATAAGCTAGAGTAAGAAATGACATAAGACTAGGAAGAAATGAATTAAGAATAAAGCAACAACTAAAAAAACACTTAATATCTATTTTGTTTCTATGTATAGAAGTTGTTTGCAAATTTGGGGCTTTGATATGTATTATGTATATACCATGTATATTTCGTTTAAATAATACTTAACACCCTGTACTTTTTATACTGGACAAATTGGACAATGGATGTGTTATGTGTACACCAAAGGCAATATACTACAAACAGCTCAGTGAAAAAACTAAATAATTTCATGTCAAGTCCCAATTCTTCCTATTTTTTTGGCATTAAGAGGATAAAATAATCAGGAGAAGATCTTAGAAAGTAAACCCTCCAAAAGCCTTGACAAGAGCTAAGATCAATCAAGTGAAACATACCAGCAACAATTTCTTCAAACAGAATCAGTGATGCAACTCAATATAAATTGCATAGGATGTACAGGAAAATAAACACAGAGTCAATAAAATTAAGAACCTGCCTACATTGTCTGCTGCATGCAGCAGATAAAGCTCGGATCGCATTTACATAAATCTTTCTCATTTCAGATACTTTGAATAGGGAGAACTCCCCTTGAACAACACGCAGGAACTCTTTCCAGAGTTTGCAACTCCCAGAATGCTGCAGGAGAACCTTCTCCCATCTACCAATTAAGACATCAGTGCCATCTCTGCTCCGATATGCATTCAAAAGACATAGCAACAGCTCTTCGTTTTCTGGATTCAGCTCAGTTGCTTTCTCCAGTACACTAATCTTCTTTTCGAGAGTCTGTAAACGGGCACCTTTTTGTGGTTGCATGCTTGCAACCTTGTCTTGGAAATCCGAATACCCTAACCAAATTTTCTCATCGTGCGGATGTTCCCTCAGCATCTTGTTGAACTCCCTTGTTTTCCGTAAAACCTCGTCTTCCCAAGACTCTTCAACTACAGATGCTCTTGAATATGACCCACCATCAACTCCCCGAACTGGATTTTCATCGTGCAGTAAAGGAATGAAATCAACAGGGATTGTTACTGAGGATTTTTTAGGCACAGTAATTCGAATTCGTTTCAAGTTCTTATGGCGTTCAATCGCAGAATACTTTGCACACCAGTAGCGACCAGCAGCTTTAAGTCTATTGTCCAGTCCATCAATATCATTATCTCCATCAAAGAGCACACTCGTATGATTCCACCGATACAACTGTTCAGAATTGAGGTCATATGACTTCATAGAAGTGGAAAGTTTGTAGCGAGCAACATCCATTCTGCAATACAATGAGCCAGAGTCAGACAAACGGAGTATAAAAGAAAATGTATGAGCCCAAAACCTAAAATGAAGTTATGCACCATTTATTTTCTTGGATATAAAAATTTAAGAAATTTAATTTTCTTTTGAAAAAACACCGAAGCTCTGAATCAGTTATCCAACAGCTATACAATCCGAATCCGGTGACTGTACCTACAAAGATCCATCAATGTCCACATTGCAAGGCATTAAGATATCAACGCGTTTGTGGTGGCTCTATTGCAAGTAAATAGTGAACGTCATCATATCTACGTGTCTTCCAAAGCACGCAAGACAACAATGATAAGGAATTTATGTGGTTATGATATCTTGCTCAACAAAGTGGCTGGGCTTGGTCCAAAAATGGGTGTCAAGAAGCGGGTGAACATCGATGGCACTTGCTGAATAGAGAGTGATACAAGTGGTGATTGGAGTGTCTCTAGTTGTATGGTAGTGGTGAATGCATTAACCGATGGTAACTTGGTTAGTGAGAAACAGAAGTTGGCTAGGAGGTTTTTAGTGGTTAATGGACTGACCAAGGGGTCACAGAGAGAGAGAGAGAGAGAGAGAGAGAATTAGGCTGTTAATACATTCTTTATGTACAAGGGAGAACTGGTGTAAAAAAGGTGTGCTGAATTGTGGTCATCTTCTTTACTTGAATTCCATTTCCTTTGGCGGGACTCCACCCTCATTGGTTGCCGAAATAAGAACACCTAAACTTCCTTTGAGTTTGTTTCTATTTCCTTGTTCAATAGCTTATCAGAGAGTGAACAGATGGCCAGTGGGTTTGATCTCACAGTGCTTTAAACTCCATAAACACAAAAGCTTATTGAGGCATAAATACATCAAGAAATCCAGATTGAAACCTCCAGAGTTTTTTTCTTCTCACGTTTCTCAGCAGTAATTAGAAGTCTCGAATATGGTCATTTTTACCAAATAAGATAGGGGCCATAAACGAGTAGTTTAACTTTTTAACAATGGCACAAGTACTAGCTCGTTCGAGCTTGGTTCGACAGCTTTACGAGCTTAAAACGTTCAAGATCCTTGAAGGAGATCTTAAAGAACCAAGGCAAGGTCAAAGTGGAGTAGCATGGTTCATTTATCAACCCTAATTAATGAAGACAGGAATCCAATAGAAATGCAGAAACAAATAGTATAAGCAAGAAACCTGTAAAGGCAACCAAATGCCAGATTGTCGCGGTCGCCACTGGAATCAAAATAATAACTTTTCGCCGAATCAGGGGAAGCCCAAGATGAAACGTTGGGCCTCCTTGAATTGACGTCATAGTCAAAAGCTGATCGTGAGGTCTTCAAATCACGTGCAGAATGAGACGAAGAAGATCCCATCCTCCTCCTCTTCTTCTTCTTCTTCTCTCTCTCTCCACCAGAAGACGAATCCTCCAATAATTCGTACGACCGAGGCTTAGTATTCTCGTGTTTTGCTCCTTCTGGCTCGTCTTCTTGTTCGGACTCCGACAGGGGGAGGTGAAGGTACTCAATGCTCTGTGTCGAAGAAACAAGGTCGGCGTTGAAACTGGGGTTGCTGAGCCATGATGGGGGAGGAGGAAGGTCGCCGGTGGCAGCGGAGCTGGGGACGGACAGGGTTTGGAAGGCGACCGGAAACAGTGAGGTTGCGGTGGCTGTGGGTTGCTCCTCCGCTTCTGGCTCCATCTCTCCGGTGATTCGTCGAGGGGTAGGGTTCAAGCGGCAATATGGATTCTCTCTCAACTGAACTGCCCTGTGACATCTCGCCTATTTAACAAATCAATGGGTTTTGTTAAATCCGTAAATCAATGGAGTACATTATTATTGAAAAATTGGGAAAATTTCAAAAAAGTACTTAACCTTTCACTCCAATCATTAATAGACACCTAACCTTTTAATATTATCAATTAAGCACCTAAACTGTAGAAAAAATCATCAATTCCACCCCTACCGTCAACTTCCGTCAATTACACTAACAGATCTGTTTGAGGGTCCCACTTTATGCCCCACCCGAGCCCACGTGTAGGAAGTTTCTCGATTTTTAGTGCCAAAAAACACTTGCTCTGGATATACCCTTAACAACCCTAATCCCAATTCCCAAATTTTGTAAAAAAACAATTAGGGTTAAGGGAGTGATTGGGGTTTTCATCTTCGAGTCTCTCTGCAAATCCCAATCCCTTGCTCAATCGAACCAAATACATGGCGGTCTTGGAAGAAATCTCAATCTGGCGTGGCGTTTGAGGGATGTTGATGGTGGGCCTCTAACCTACGGTAAAAGCTTTGTCTTTTCCCTTGCCTTTATACGAGAATGTCCACATGCAACACACAGAGGACCACATGCATTTGTCTTCACTCCACACCTACCGTTCTTATCTTCACTTTTCTCACAAACCCATGAATTTTTTTGTGTGTTTTTTTCCTTTGTTTATTCACCTGGAATTTGCTTTGTTTGTATATTAATGGTTGTGATGGCATATTGTATCATTTTACCAGTACAATATTGTGATTTCCATTTTGTTTTCAATAGATGCATCATCTGGGCACTTTACCATAAAAATATTTTATGGGGGTGTGTTGGGATCTGAAGCTTCAAAACCATATTTAGGGTTAGTGTAGGTTTGTTTCGACTCTTGTCACATTGATGAAATCTACCTAGTTGGTGGGGTCATATGTTGCCAATGATTTCTACACCATGGTTGGTGGGGGGTTTACAAGATTGAAATCAAACAGTGATGCTATGGGTTTGGGTTCATTGTTAAATGCATATAGGGAGGTTAGTGTTTATATTGCAAAGGACAAGGATGTGGATAACTATGTTAGGACCCAAGAAAGCAAAGTTGGGAAAACATTGAATGCATCTAACCCTAAGAAGTCACGGCCCAAATTCAATGCATATAGCCCTAAACAGCCCAAATTGAATGCATTTAGCCCTAAGAAGTCACAGAAGTCACAGACCAAATTGAATGCATCTACTCTTAACAAGTCACAGTCCAAATGTCAACAGAAAGCCAACTCAGCAGATCTTTTAGTGTAATTTACGGAAGTTGATGGTAAGGGTGGAATTGATGACTTTTTGTATAGTTCATGTGCTTAATTGACAATATTAAAAGGCCAGGTGTCTATTTGTAATTGGAGTGAAAAGTCAGGTGCTCTTTTGAAATTTTCCCTTGAAAAATTTAAATCGCTTTAGGTCTTAAAAAAAAAAACAATAAATATAATTAAATAATCATCTATTTTTTAGACACCAGGTAAGTTCTCATCTCACCAACTTTTCGGAGTTATGTTTCTATTCTCTTTTAATGTGATTTATCTTTTTACCCTTTTCTTGAGAGAGAAAGAGAGAGAGATATTTATGTATTGTATAAATATATAGCAAAACATAATCATTTCCGAACTTTTGGGGATTTTATATTGGAACTTTAGAAAATTATGGATTAATTGAGATTTTTTTTTTTTTTTTTTTTGTGGGTGGGGGGGGGGGGGGGGGGGGGGGGGGGGGGGGGGATGATAGTGTTGCTTAAAATAAAGGAATTTTTCAAATTGTTGGGTGTACAAAATTGAGTAGAGTAGAATGATTTTATTCCAAAATATAACTCATATAAAAAGTAGTACTGAAAAACATGGATTTTTTTTAACCAAAACAATCGGTTCACATGAAGGCCAATAATCATAGTAAAAATGAAAGAAACCATTTTCCATGGTAAATTCCATCATTTCACATAACACGATACGTTTCCTTATAACTATGACTAGTGTTTTTTACATTTGATCGATTGTTTCTAATTTTTACCCTTACACGTGAGTTAATCAGTTTACCATGAATTCTGAGTAAGTGTACAATGAAATATATTTTTTTATATTTTCATATTCACTATGAAATAATTTTTGCGTATTATGCCCACTTAATTGTTGTTACAAGTTTTACCATGGAAATTGTTTAATCTTTCATATTTACCATGACTTTTGGGCATCATTAGTACGATTGAGTTAATCAATCATAATTTTTGTTACAAGTTAACATGGAAATTGTTTAATCTTTCATATTTACCATGATTTTTTAGACATCATTCGTATGATTGAGTTAATCAAGGGTTGGAAGGTGACCAGAAACAGTGAGGTTACGGTTGTTGTGGGTGTTCCTCCTCCGCTTCTGGCTCCTTTTCTTCAATCTCTCTGTTGATTCTTGGAGTCGGTATATCGATAGGTAGGGTTCAGCGGCAGTCTTGATTCGCTCTCAATTGGATTGCCCTCAGAGCATCTCTCTCAACTGGACTTGCCCTCGGAGCATCTTAAAGCCGAGATTTTGTAATTAACCCCATTTTTCTTTTGGCTCTATTTGGAACTTGAGGAAAGAAGTAGAAAAAAAAGAGAAAATTAAGAGGAAAGCTTAGGATCTTTCTTTGTTTAGCTGTTGACAAAAAATGGAAGGAAATTAAAGAAAATAAAACTACCCTTTGTTTGGTTTCAAAGGGAAAATCAAAGAAAAATAACAAAATGAGAACTTGAACCAACTATATCCACCTTTTCTCTGGTTTGAGAGAGTCGGCTTTTCCATTTCCTTTTCCCTTTCCATATACCACAAACCAAACTGGTGGGAGAATTTTTTAATTTTTTTTTTCTTTTTCACTTCTTTCCTCAAAAACCAAACAGAGCCTAGATGCCTACGAAGGGGAAAGCTAAAACCCTAATTTCGGATTGTAGAGCGACTTTATTTTATACTCGTGCTATGATTGCGCGCCAGGCACGCAACCTAGGCCCGTTATTATAAAACATTAAGTAGAAAACAAGTAATAAATGTGCATTACTCAGATCAAAAAATTAAACACTTTCACACATAATTTGTTGCCAAAAATCAAAAAATTATGAGCGGATGTACTTTATTTTTTGCCTAAAAATTGCAAACCCAACAGGCCAACAATTTTTAAAAAAATTGTACACAATTTTTCAAATTTTTTCACATCGAATTAAAGATCTCAATTAGTAGTTAATTTTGTTGCAAAAAAACAAAAAAATTATGCACGAAAGTACTTTATTTTTGGATCCGAAGAATAATGCAAAGGGCATAAAACCTTAATATCAGAATGAAGGGAGGTTTGTTTCGTAAAATACTTTCGTGCATAATTTTTCAAACTTTTTCCCATCGAATTAAAAATCTCTATTAATAGTTTATTTCGGTGCAAAAAAAGAGCAAAAAATTATGCACAAAAGTATTTTTTTTTATCCGAAGAAAATTGAAAAGGCATACAACCTTACATAGGCAGGAAATTGCAAAACAAAATAAATAAAGGCTGAAGGTGGGGGCATTCTTGTCAAATTGTCGTACCAAAACCAAAAGCCATACTGGCTCTTTATATATAGTAGGGAGATATGAGGGTTTGGATAAATTGGTACTGAAGTTGGTCTGCGAGAGTGGGTTAGAAGCATTATTGGGCCTAAAGGCCCATGATGGTATTTGCATAAGATTTTTACATCTACGTCTAGAAAAAAATATTTAATTATTAAGGTAAATCACTCTTTTTTAAGGTTTAGGTTTAGATGCAGTTTCCTATTATAGGGTTTTAGTGGTTTTGACACTTTCATTGAGTACCCTAGTATTTTAGGCAATTTCATAGGGTGCCCTAGAGTTTAGGTTTATTGTGCACTTTTCTATCCTACGGTTTTAGTGGTTTAGGCACTTGCATAAAGTACCCTGGAGTTTAGGTCTAGGCATTTTCATAAGCCTTAGGATTTAGGCACTTCATATGGTTTGGGGAGTTGAGAAGAGAGAGAAAGATTGTGCTCATCCGAGGTGGGGAGAGATATATATATATATAGAGAGAGAGAGAGAGAGAGAGACGGAACAAATGGGTTTAAGTGGGCACAATCCTTACCTGTACTTTTTGGAAACAGAGCTAGACCTGGATGTAAACAGAGGTGCTTTTCTAGACCGGCCCGTTAATTACGGAAAACACTACGCGCCCCGCTGACACACCACTGACACCCGCGCCCCGCCCCAGGCCCCACCCCCTGACACGGTTTAATTACCGTTTTGCCCCTCCTTCCTCCTTTAATTACGATATAATATATTATTTATATTATTTCATTTATATTACTTTATTATTTTATTTAATTTATTTATATTACTTTAATTACTTTATTTATATGATTTAAATTAATTCATTTCTTTATATAAATTTATTTAATTATTTAATTCATTTAATTATTTATTTAATTCAATTCTTTAATTTTATTTAATTATTTATTTATCTCTATTATTAATATCTTTTTTGTCATTTATCTTTTTAATATGCTCTAATATCTTTTTTCTCTTATATTACTTTAATTCATTTAATTACTTTATTTACTTTATTTATATTACTTTAATTCATTTAATTACTTTATTTACTTTATTTATATTACTTTAATTCCTTTAATTACTTTATTTATATTACTTTAATTTCTATAATTACTTTATTTCTTTATTTATATTACTTTATTTCCTTTAATTACCTTATTTAATTTATTTATATTATTTCATTTCTTTATATAAATTAAATTAATTATTTAATTCATTTAATTATTTATTTAATTCAATTCTTTAATTTAATTCAATTTTTATTTAATTATTTATTTATATGTTTTATTAATATCTTTTTTCTCTTTTATCTTTTTAATATGCTCTAATATCTTTTTTCTCTTTTATATATTTTAATTAATTTATTTAATTATTTATTTATCTTTTTGTTTTTTATTTATCTGTCTTTGTTTGTTTTTACAAAGCATTTGAATGTCTTTGTCAAAGGAGACATGTGAATCTACAGCACAAAAATCCTAGGAGATCTTTTTTCTGCCAGCCATTGTTGACTTTCCTACTGCAGACATGTGAATCTACAGCCATTGTTGCCAGACATGTGAATCTACAGCCATTGTTGCCACACATGTGAATCTACAGCATGCCAGACATGTGAATCTACAGCCATTGTTGCCACACAAACGTTCAGAATTTATTATCTATTTATGCTACTTCATTCTTCTGCTACTTCATTTCTTCCTAATTCTCCCACTACTACTTCACTTCTTCCTCATTCAGAATTTCTTTCTTTTTTCGTTTTTTATCGAAGAACATTATGGATGGCTACTACTATCCAGATGGTTGCTCATTTGAGAATGATGTTCCCAGTGAGGAGAGCATCAATTTCAGCAGTCGCGATTATACACCTGAATTTAGCACTGATCAGGTTAGTTATTTCCGTTGTTCTTATGCATATTCGTCATTCATTTTGGAAGTAGATAAATATGATAGGACTGGATAATGTTTTACTTATACATATTCGTTTTTTTTTTTTATTATAGATTTTTGAAAGTAGAGAAGATATGTTAGCTTGGGTGAAGAGAGTTGGTCTCGATAACGGTATTGTGGTGGTTATTAATAAATCTGATAATTTAAAAGGCGGCCGGGTTCCGAGATGCATTCTTGGTTGTGAGAGAGGAGGAAAGTACAGACCGCACCGTGGGGTTGAAAGGCGAATCTTGCATAGGAATACTGGGACTAAAAAGTGTGAGTGTCCATTTGAGTTGCGAGGTATACCAATACCTCCAGACGGTACCAAGTGGGGTTTAAGAGTTTCCTGTGGTCTCCATAACCATGAGGCGGCAGAAAATATGGAGGGCCACGAGTACCCATCAAGGCTAAAACCAATGGAGAAAAAGTTTGTGGTCGAGATGGCCAACAGCACCGCCCCTCGTGAAATTCTTAGTATTTTGAAGAAAAAAGACCCGTCAAACACTACGGGAATTAGAAGCATTTACAACGCTATTTCCATAAACAAGGAAGTCAAACGGGGTGGTCTAACTACTACTCAGTATGTGTTAGAGCAATTAATTAAGAATGGGTACCTCCATGACTTTAGGATAAATCAAGACACCAACGAAATCACAGATATTGTTTGGGTTCATCCTACAAGTCTAGAGCTATCTGTCAACTTTTCATCCGTGTTGGTAATTGATGCCACATACAAAACCAATGAGTATCGGAAACCACTATTGGAGATTGTAGGTATCACATCCACAAATAAAACTTACTCGCTTATGTTCGCATATCTTAATAACGAGAGGGAAGATACATGTACCTGGGTCTTGAATACCTTAAAGAAGTGGATGGTTGGAAAGGGGGCATTGTTGCCATTGGTGATTGTTACAGATCGTGATTTGGCACTTATTAACGCCATTGAAGAGTGTTTCCCCATGGCACGTCACATCCTTTGCATTTGGCACATAAATCAGTGCGTAATGAAGAACTGCAGCGCTGTGCTTGGTCAGTATTTTAAAGACTTTTACGAATCATGGCAGTCCCTTATTCATTCATCTAGCACTTCGTCTTACCAGCATAAGTGGGCTACCATGTGTGAAGAGTATAGCCAGTATCCGCGTGTCATAACTTATCTTGCGGATACATGGTTAACGCCGTACAAAGAGCGATTTATTACAGCATGGACAGATACATGTATGCACCTCGGAAGCAATTCAAGTCAAAGGTATAGTCACTTTGTAACTTTACGAGTAAAATTTTCTGCATTATATTCTGTTACACTATTTAAACAAAATGCACTTATTCTATTACAGGGTCGAGTCTGCACATTCGAAGCTAAAGCAGTATTTGGGGGGTACAACCATGTCATCGCTCCAAACATCTTTTGAACGCATTGATAATATGATGACAATTCAGTTTGGGAAAATTAAGAAGTCGTTCCAGAAATCTCTCAACATTCCACGCCACAACCATTTACATGACGCCATGTTTGATGAAATCAGGTGTCGCGTTTCATTATATGCACTGGGGTTGATCGATTTTCAACTACAATCCGCCGCAGACGCCTACCCCCTCCCAAGCGGCAGTTGCTGCTGTTCGATCAGAACAACACACGGATTGCCATGTATGCACGATTTGAGGGCTTATCGTTCCCACGGCATGTCAATTCCGCTATCCAGTATCCACGTTCATTGGAGTAGGCTCTCTATGCACGCGACTGGGTTTAATGACGAGGGAGAACAACCCGACGAGACATCTCGTGTGGTTGACATATTACAGGGGATGGATCCACGTATGCGAAAGCATATGATAGACAGGTTTGTGGATATGGCAGATCCGTCTCACAGCAGTGTTCGAGCCCCATCATACAACACTGAACATAGAGGTCGACCGGTGGGAAAAGCTGAGCAAAGTGGAAGGCGCATACCTTCCTGTACAGAAGCATCTACATTGAGAGGGAAAGGGAAAGGAAAAAATGCAGGGAGGGAGAGGGTGGAGAGGGAGAGGGAAGAGAGGGAGAGGGAAGAGGTTAACTACATTCAGTATTTACCTTGGCAATTTCAGCAGTATATGTCCCACACCAAAGACGTAGAAGGTGATGGTCATTGTGGATTCAGAGCGATAGCCGCGCATATCTACGGCACTGAGGAATGCTGGGTTCAAGTACGACATGATCTTATCCAAGAAATTAATCAGAATAGAGCTCTCTACAATGCGGTTTATCCCGTACAAAATATGGCAGATGATGTACTACGGTCACTTAGCTATTGGAAGCCTACGGCTCCACGGCCATATTGGATGGAATGTATGAGTTTGGGGATAGTCATCGCATCACGGTACAACATTGTACTATATACATTTGACGCGAGTGCTGGAAGTTGTTTTACTCACTTGCCATTGAGATCCCATCCAGTTTCAGTCCAACAGCGCCAAGAAATAGCTATTGCCCGTATTAACAATCACTTCGTGCAACTTTTTTTGCGCCCTCATCACCCTGTACCACCCATCCCAATATGGTGGTGGAAGAATGCATCGAATGAAGCTGCAGGATGGGCTGTTGCTTATAACGAAGGTGTTCAATTGTGGAACGACATACTGGGCGTCGTGCCAGGACCACAATTTGGTGGCAATATTGATTAGGGCTGAACGTTGTCAATTGTAATATTTATTCACTTTTAAACATGATTGTAATATTTATTTACTTTTTAAATGCGATTGTACTATTATTTACTTTTAGAAGTTTTTATTGTTATTATTCATTGTTAAGGCAAATTAATTAACTAATTAAAATATAAAGTCAAGTTTAAATGTCAATGTAAAAAATAATCTACTTGCAAATGTAATTTGAATAAACTAAATTAAATAAGTAATTAAATAAATAAAGTTAAAGGAAAAAAAGAAAAAAAAAGTGTTAAAGGAAAAAAAGAAAAAAGAAAAAAAAAAAAAAACAAAATTGGGCCGAAAAAGTGTGTCACTGGGAGGGGTATTGGGGGAATGGGGGGTGGGGCCAATGGGGGGAGGGGTGTGTCAGGGGGTGTCCCCTGGGGGCGCATAACAGCCCCCGTTAATTACTCTCTTTGCATGGGTATCCAACTTCGAGTTGTGATTCCTCTATTAAGCCCAATCATTTTGTCCGCACATCTTGTTCAAAAAGGGAAAAAACAAAACAAAACGATATTCACGGGCTTTTCCCTTTTAGAGCATTAGAGCATCCATAATGGTCTAATCAAAACCAAAAAGTTAGAATAACAAAAAAGCTCACATTGGAATAACAAAACTTTGCAACCCCTTAGCAACTAACCAAATTTTGGCCCTTGGATAACCAAAACTAGTAACCTTTTGCCAATAACAGAATTTGATGGACCCCACATGTACTCAATCAAATACACGTAGGATTACACAAAGGGCCACTTAGCTAGAAATTCAAAACATTTGGCATTTTTAAAGAGAATGACAAAGAACGTTTGTAATCGAACATAGAAACAAAAACATTTGACAAATTAAGAGGAAACGATAATGAACTTTTGGAATCGAACTTAAAGACAAAAAAAAGTTAGTGAAATATCACTAATTTTTAAAAGTTTCTAATTTCATACAACAAAAAAAATCAACTTCTGCCTCTTGGCCAACACCCACCTCACCTCAGCCGACCACTTCCGGGGACCCAAAAAAATTAGTCACATTTCACTAATTTCTAAAAATTCTAATTTCGCATAGAAAATTAAAAAAAAATCAACTCCTAGCTTCCACCGACTACTACACCACCTCCGGCCAACCACTTCCGGCGGCACAAAAAATTAGTGAGATTTCACTAATTTTTAAAAGTTCTAATTTTGTACAGAAAATTCAAAAAATCAACTCCTACCTCCAGCCGACCACCACCCCACCTCCAACCAACCACTTCCAGCGACCCAAAAAATTAGTGATATTTCACTAATTTTTAGAAGTTCTAATTTCGTACATTGTATTGAAAAAAAAAATCAACTTCTACTTCCGGCCCACCACCACCCCACCTCCGGCCGCCACTTCTGGCAACCAAAAAATTAGTGAAATGTTATTAATTTTTAAGTTCTAATTTTGTAAATAAAATTAAAAAAAATTAACTCCTACCCATCCCACTTCCTGTGACCGAAAAAATTAGTGAAATATTACTAATTTCTAAAAATTTATACCGAAATATCTCTCACTGAAATTTGGTTTATGAAATATTAGTGAAATATTACTTAGTTTTAAAAATTTATATTGAAATATCTTAGGTTTATGAAATTCAAGAAAAAGTGTACGTGAACGACTACCAAAAAGGGTGAATTGCTAAATCCAGGAAAATCTTTTTCAAGGATTTGGCCACCAATAAATCCTTCACTAAAGAGCTCGACTGGTCGAGCAAAGAAACTCTTTAAAAGATGCGAACATCTTCCCCATGGTACTCTTTATGTGCAAGCATCTCACCAGATTTCCAATCAACAATAAAACACTGTAAGCTAGTAATTTATACAGTAACAAATTAAATTATTCGAGTCTTCGAGAGAACAAGACAAGACTCAACAACGGTCGATGAGTTCCCAAGACAGAACTACAATCCTTCTATGGAGTAAGCATGTTGTGTCCATTTCTTAAGCATATGGCTTTGCAAAATAAGGAGAGTGGGTGTGTTTTTTCTTTTTATTAAATCAAAATTACAAACAAAGTCTTTATGTTTGATTGGAAAAGTTTATTCTCCTTCCATTCAAAGAGGCAAAATGTAATGTATTTATGACTAATTTTTCCTTTTTTCAATACCAATTTTAGAAATTTATCCAAAACAGTAAAAGGGTGCAAAGAAGTTGAAAATTCATATATGGAAGCATTTCATTTTATCTCGGAAAGCAAACAATATTCATTTGCGGGTGAAGCAAATTCATGTTCCATCAATTAGACCAATCTAAAGCACTGGTTAATTAATTTGTGTTTTTTGTTTGAACCATTGACGACGGGATATGAATTCCATCAACTTTTTAGTTGGGTGAACAAAATTAGATGCAGAATAGCGAGATAAAAATAAAAGGACTGTCACAAGGTCAAGACCCGTATTATTTTTCAGATGAAAAAAATATTGGTTTACAAGAAAACTTCACGTCTTTTCATCGGCTGCCAATAAATCATGTAAATTTGAATTTATGTACTGATCATTTGACAATTTTCTTCCTCGGCAGAAGAGGATTTGGAAAACGTTGTGGACTGGATTCCTGGGTTAAAAGATGTCCGCCTAAGGGATCTCCCGCGTATCACGACGTATTCAAATTCGACTTCCCGGCGAAAGAAGTCGAGGCGAATTCCAAAGCCTCAGGTATCATTTTCAACACTTTTGAAGCCTTGGATCGAGACATTTTGGATGCAGTTTCTCCATGTTTCCTCATCTCAATATCTACGCCATCGGTCCCGCTAAACTCTTTCCAAAACGATGCGTCGAATTCCAAGGTTAACATTGGCTCCAATCTTTTGGAAGAAGATCCTCAGTGCCTCCAATGGCTGGATACCATGAAGCCTCACTCAGTTATTTACATAAGTTTCGGTGGCTTAACACTCGTTACACGGGACCAATTGATTGAATTTGCGTGGGGGATTTTGAACAGCAACCACCCTTTCCTTTGGATAGTAAGACCGGGCATGGTTAAAGACGGGGCGACAGCGTTACCACCTGAGTTTCTGGAAAAGGCTAAGGGTTACATCGCAACGTGGTGCCCCCTCAAGAGAAAGTTCTCAACCATCCGTCGGTAGGGGGGTTTCTGACGCATAACGGGTTTAATTCGGTGCTGGAGAGCGCAAGGGCGGATGTATGTTCGGGCTAAGGTGGGCTTAAGCCAAGGTGAGTTTTTTTTTTTTTTTTTAAATTTTTCATACGTAAAATTTTAGCCCAAATTAATTTAGCCCACCTTATTTATTACTATAGCACTATAGCCGAACCCAGTAAGGAGAGAGGAGAGACTAGAGACGAAAGAAATTGGTATAGGAATATAGAAAATGCTAAAATGTACCCACTGGGCTTATGTTAAGGTTGAAAAAATGCATTGAAATGTGCGAAAAGTATATAAAACTACGTATAAATGCATTGAAAAGTGCAAAAGGTGCATTGTAGTGCATTTTTTTTTTTGTGTGTGTTTATTGTGTGCCCAGGCACACGATAAAAAGACTTTAGGAATATTAGATCTTTTGTTGAAGCGTGAAACCTATATATTTATTTATATAGTTGAAGCCTATATTTTAATTATGGTGATCAATTTGGAGTGATACACTGAAACATGTCGGTACCGGCACGTACCATAACAATTTTAAAAACGGTACGTTGTCTGGCACGAGATTGATGACCGTAATGAATTCTACTTTCCAAGACATCGTTGGTTACAACTTCATTAGTGGACGTTTATCATAATTTTGAAGACATCGCTGCATATTTTTTAACATTTACATATTTATGTACAAACTTTTGTTAGCTCAGGGTAGATTAGTGTCTTGGATCCGCCATTGGGAGAGCGTATGTGCTGGAGTGCCAATGATATGCTGGCCGAGGTCTGGCGATCAGCAAATCATCTGCAAGTATTGTTGCAACAATTGGGGGATTGGCGCGGAGATCGGTGGTGGCGCGAGGAGAGAGGAAGTGGAGAAGCTCGTGAGAGAGTTGATGGAAGGAGGAGGAGAGAAGAGTGAAGACTTGAGGAAGAAGGCTATGGAGTGGAAGAGATTGGCATTTGAGGCCACAAAGTCAAGGGGGTTCATCATTCTTGGATTTGGAAAAATTGGTGAAAGATGCAGCGGCAGCTCATTATTACTATTCTCAGAATGCAAATTTCGGGGTCTAAAACCGAGTAAAAATTGGAAAATACAAGTAAGTACACACCCACCAACCACGACTCAACATGTGAGGCCCACACATGCCAGAGGGGTGGAGTTAAAAGTGTGGTTGGTAGGTGCGTATGTAGCAATTCTGATCGAAGTTTGCAATGTGACAAAGAAAGGGGAGCCATTTCGCACCAAGTAGCACCATGTTTTACTTCTCTCCCTATTCTGGTGCAAAAAGGGGAGAAGCAAAACAACATGATAACGTTTTTGTGATTTTTCACACAGTTTCTCACCAAATCACTAGGTCTAAATGAGTAATTTGGTAGAAAACTGTACCCATTTCCTTTCTTTTCTTATCAAATCACTCAATTGAAAGAGCTGCAAAAGGCCACCACAATAGTAGAACTCAAATTCAAAGGTATCCCGAGAAGCTACATTATTCATTCGTTTAAAAACCAAATGATGGAAAAAAAATTCCCGTGGCGTTGATGGGTTAGCAAGTTCAATTAGCATACCAGGCCCGAACGGGTTAGCAGGTTCAATTAGCATACCAGGCCCGAACGTAGCTCCATCTACTCGAACCTAAGACTTAAGGTTCAACCTCTCCCATGGACACGTAAGCCACTCTCCATGCTGCTGGGCCGAAGGTCGTTAGCAACAACAAACTCTTGAATACCGCTAACAGAAGTTTTCGCAATCTGTCTTGTCCACATTACATGAGATGACAAACAAGTTTCTGGTCTTAAACCTCCTAAACCACACTCAAATTTCTTTCACCCCCTGCCGGTTCAGTACGCCTCCAAGAACCTGTGTTTATTTTTTCCTTTTCGCCATCAAGGGTAGGAACTTTAGTCCACCATATTGAAGCAGAGAGACGAGTGAGTTATTATAGGTAGATTCTTCTAACAATAAGGAAGAAAAAGTACAGATATGGCCTAATAGCAGTGTTTGGTTCATGGCATAAATCAAGAAATGAAAGAAATGTCACCGTGTCGGCTCCCAATGGAAGAAGATTCATTCACATGAACTTATAAATGATGATACATTCTGCCTCTAACAAATGAGCATTCCCATGCCAGCTTCAATCCTATTAACCAAAAATTGCCACAGATTTTCTATCTGCATCTAAATCAGCTTTGCCTAGATTCCCAACTAGGACACCCAACCAGCTTTGCCCTAACATAAACCCCACCATATAGAATTGAGAGAGAGAGAGAGAGCAGTCAAGAATCTCATTCTCTAGAGAGAAGGGAAAAAAATCTGAATCTGTACATGAATTGAATAGGAACAGGAAACTAGTTAAAATTTTATTAAGAAGAAAAATGGTTTGCACAGTCAAAAAAACATAACGTCAAAAATTCGTCATGTTCTCAGCAAACTTCAATAAATAGCTAAAAATTGCAGGTCTAAGATCATACCCCGGTTCAGTGGCTTTGGTCTCAAAAACGCCCTTCATTACCTGAGTGTAAAGCCTTTCAAGCTGCGGAACCCCATAGCCATTGGTGCGCTCCATCAAAATACTTTTGACTGAAACAGTTTTCTCAGAAAGCTCACCATCAGACATTACAACATCTTCACTGGTGCCCTTTTCAGAAGTTTCAAGCTGCGGTTCATCTGTCACAGGCATTCCTGAACTATGTGGAACTGTATCATCCACTTCTGGTTCTTGAGATGAGTTTGGTGGTTCTGATGGTCCTTCAACTTCTGTTCCATGGAAATTAAACAAAAATTTTGATTTCTTCCAAAAAATATGAAAAGGAAAACGCTAAAACAAACCAGCAGTAATGACAAACTCTTGCTACTCACTTAGGTGTGTCTTATAGCCGTAGGATGGCACTTTGAAACTGAAATTGGTCCTAATTGAGTGTAATGATGAGGCCAACTCATGCGAGTAAAACAGGTTTTCAAAATTTAGTAGTTTTAAAAACTCACGAGGAAATTGCCAATAGAACAATCAGCTATCATAAATCAAATCCACATCGAGAAAGAACACTACTCACAAGTCACAACTGGTACATTATAATGTCCTGTGAGGAGCAAAGTTCCATTAGTGCAGAACTTTTTCGGCAGAACTCACAACATTTTGACTATAATTAAAGTAATCCATACAAGTTTAGGTTTCCTTTGAAGTGCACGTTAGGCCCTTCTTGCCAACCAAATCATCAAGAAATTTGTCAGGCGATTCAGGCCACGACTATTTGCAGGATAAAAGATGTGGAAACAGACAAGTTATCAAATGAATGTCACACAATTTCGATAACTTACCCATTTATCTTACATTTGGTTGCACAACTAGACTATAAGATAGTGTGGCGGGATAGGATACTATATCCTATGAATGTTACACAACTCACTTGCCAGGGAATGGGGGAAAATGTCAATTATTCCAGTAATGCCTAATGACTATCCAATCCAGTCACAACCAAACTTCAGACAAGATAGAACATAACAGTTTTTCCTTTATACTTTACTTGGATCTGTTATTGTGCTATCAGCCATTCTGCTGATTCTTTCCAAACAGGAACCACCAATTTACAAATAATACAAAGGTCCGTTCCTCAGCAAAGTGTTCCACATTATCCTGTATTGTATTCCTTATCCCTTGGGATATCCAATCCTACAACTTATACCCACAACAGTTTCTATACCACATTGTCCTATTTGGAAACCAAATGTGGCCTTATGGATTTGAAAACGTCAAATCAGGAGGGAAAAACATCATAGAACCAAAACTCAGAACTCCAACAATGGTCTGTAATGTTGCCATTTTTATTTTATTTTTTAGTCTTTATGATTTGCTCTGCTTGTTTGTACCTATCCTAGCAATGTCCAGCTTGGTAGAACTGTCCACCAACCTTAAACTTAGCCGTAGGCCTTTCATTTGGAAGAGAAATATTGAGAACTTCGACGGTTCGACCTTTCCACCCATTTTGAAAGTCTCTCTCTCTTAACGAAGGTTGTCAAAACTGCAACGTGTGGTATATTGGCTATAAACTGCAACGTGTGGTATACTGGCTATTCCTTATTTTATGTATCGTATCGGGACAAGTACTGTGTATCGTAAGATACGTTAACAAGACTAAACACAAGTTAAAAAGCAATACATCCAGTGTCAAGTGCAAAATCTAATGTGCATATTAAAAAAAACTTCAATTATACAAATTCTAACGTCTTCAACCATAACATGATGTCTTGGCAAAATTTATGGTGTCCTGTAGCTTGTATCACTATTGCATCATGGGGTAAACCGAAAGTAATTTCATAAAGCATAAGATAGGGTAAGTGCTTACCTCTAAACGTAGCGAAACCTACCAAAAGCGTTAGATACATATCGTTATGAATTGTTTAAACACACGTATCAATTTTACATCTGAACAGATCCAATAGTAGGGCTCAGGTATGTATCATGAATCACAAGATTTTGACAACACTGCATCTTAACCTATCTTGCCTTTGTTTTGTTGCATCGGTCTGAATACAGTTTGATTTTCAGCTGCTTTTTCAACTCAACTCATCCAATTGAAATATTTGACAATACATGACGGTATAAGGTGAAGTGCACCTAGTTTATCTCCCATTAATGAGGTCTGGAAAGGGTAAACGGGATTGGACTACTAATAATAGATGTTATTTTCACAAAGTGGTTGCCCTCAATATGAACCCACGACATCAAATTTGGCCGAATTTTTACAATGGAAACAGTGGACCCCCATTTGCATTCCATAAACGCTTTGAATAGTATTTGGGCAGCCTTAAGTGAGCTAGATTTTATTTTTGCAATCGCCTTTTCTGAACTTTGATAGCTATTTTGAAACTAGGGAAACTACGAAAAAATAAGTCACAACAAAGCGAATAAGCTAGCAATCTTTTGCTTACATTTGTCTTTAGTGGATTTTTTTCCATATGTTTCTAATTTTTTCTATTATCCTCAGAAAGATGAATTTGAAAAAAGCAAAAAAGTTAGACTAGAACCTAAGAAAAGTTCACGAAAGACAACAAGATATTTGAAAAAATTTAAAAAGATAACGGACCTTTCAAGACATCCCAAAAACATTAATGGACTCAATAGACACTATCAAAACATGGAGTGAATGATTCGGCTATGCAGGTAAAGGAAAAATTAACGACTAACTACAGAAAATATTGTCAAATACAATGGTACATGGACAAGAATCTAAAGGCTACTATACCTGCATGTGCAGCATCGACATTCTTCTTTGGTCGTTTTAGTGCTTCATAGCTTTTGTCTAAATTAACTTCTGGTTGGACATTTCGAAGACGGGCACTTGCTCTAGTAACTGTTGCCAGCTGCACAACTGTAGTCGTTGGAAATGAAGATCCTGCCAATTCATCGGGCACGGGCATTGGACCGCCTTCAGCATCTATCTTTTCACAGAATGCCACCAGTGCAGGGTCCATCTGTGACAGCATTCCATGCACCTGAAAAGAAAGAGAGTTCTCTATATTACAGCAAAGAATTGCATTACAGAGAAAAATTGACAGAAACCAAGCCCTAACCTCCACAAACCATAAAGAAGAAAAAATAAGAAGTGAACATACTGCATCTCGAAGCTCGTAAGCTCTACTCACGATCCTAGATCCATTGTAGTCATCTCCATTATATTTCTGTACAAGAAAAATAGACGAATATGAAAACATTGCAAAAACAACTGTCAAAGCATGCGGGTCACGATTCATGACTAGATTTATTTCATTTTGGTTAAATCCTGAGGAAACCAGAGTTCTTGAATAGAATTGGCTGCTAACAAAATAGGAAATGAACCATAAGTGACTTGCCTTGATTTCTATCATAGTCAACATTCGCCATCAAATTTCAAAAAAAAAAAAAAAACAAACGCTTTTCCCATGATGAATGGTACGTCTAGTCTACCCAATAACCTGCACATTCAGGACACCATGTGAAATGCACAAGTATTGCTTTTTCACTTAAGAATGTCATACTTTTTTTGCCACTGCATACCATTTACAATGTCTCTTAAGTAGTGGACCGAAGAAGGCTGGTTTCAATGTTTTATTTATTGCCTAGTTTTGAAGAAAGAAGATGGTTCCTATGACCATGAAGCTAAAACTATCTAAAATATTTCTGAGTCTATTCTCCAAATACTGGTCTAACAGAAACCATGAAAAGCATTGGAGTAACTTTTCAAAATAGAAAATCAAACTAGTACTACATCAAAGAGTTACAGTAACCACATACCTTTGCATTAACCAAAATGAGATCAAAATCTTCCAAGAATGCTTGGCACGTAACATACTTTCCACTGTCAACACGCTGCAACAGAGTTGCGATGTCCATGGGGTTCTGGATGATTGACCGATAGTTTGGTGCATCCTCATCGGAGACTGGATAATGAAAGACACTAAATCTTTTGTCGTACAAAATCCTGCAGCACAACAGATATACAATATATCTAATTTTAATAGAGGATGAACAACAATAAAAATAATAACAATGATAATAGAGGGTTGTTCGGAGTAGGGTCAGTTTGGGGGCTTCCAGGTTTCACCCAAGTGCCAAATCCTGAACCTCTCTCAGTTAGCTTTTGCAGACGACTTATTCAGGATGAATGGAGCAGATCAGTCTTCACATCACATTATTAGAATAGTGTTAGACGACTTCTACTGTTTCTCTGGTCTTCAGCCAAATCTAAATAAAAGATTCACCCTTTTTGCAGGGGTAAATGATGAGTTGATCCAGAGCTTAAGAGTCATTCTTCCTATAACAGTGAGTGAGGTGCCTGTGGAATATCTTGGAGTGCCTCTTATATCATCCAGACTCAGGGCCAGTGACTGTGTTAAGCTCAATGACAAGAGCTTACACAGAATTCTAAAGCTGGAGAACAAAACTAATCTCATACAGGATGATGTAATTACCACACTTATCTCTTCAGTTCTGTGCAGCATCCAGGTGCATTGGGGTCAGTTGTTTGCTATCCCTCAAAAAGTGGCAAAGGAGCAACTAATGGCTGCCTTACGATCAAGAACTGATCTTAACCACAAATGTGCAAAAGTAAAATGGGATCAAATGAGTAGACTGAAGGAAGAGTTTTGGGCTTCAGGAAGCTTAGGGACGGAAACAAAGCTTCCATGTTGAGGCATCCTTATTAAGAAAGCTGATGCCTTGCGGCTGAAGTGGGTGAACACCTACATTATCAAGAATCATAGCTTATGGCATATGAATAATCCTAAATCCTAATGATGCCTCTTGGTTAGGAAGTTTCTCAAACTTAGATAGTTGGGCCAGCCTCTGATAGATAATCAAATTGTAATGGGAAGTCCACATTCCTATGGTTGGATAATTGGCACCCCTCGGGTGCTTTGAACAAGAAGTATGCAGATATGGTTAGCTTCAACCTTGGAAGATCTCTTCAAGCCAAAGTTTCATCTTTAATTCAAGATGGGGAATGGAAGTGGCCAAGACATAGAAGCAGTATTATCCAAGAAATCACTCTTCATTCACCTGGTGACTATTCTAATTCGCTGGGAGTTTCCTTGTGCAAGGGATGTTAAAGTCAACACAGATGGATGCTGGTACAAGTCCAATGACAAGGCCGGGTTTGGAGAAGTTTTCATAGACTGCGCTGGAGACTGGGTTCTTGGGTTTTATGGTACAATTAACAGTAAATCAAGTCTTGAGGCGGAATTCTGGGCCATTTGCAGAGGATTAACAACAATCTTGGAAAAAGGTATGCTCAACGTGAAGATCAAATCCTGTTCACTCATTGCCATATCGAGCTGATAAACGAAGAACCTCCTGATGGTCTCCCCAACAAGGCTATGATCGCTGATTCAAAAATCCACCTAGATTGAACTGGAGCTGAACTCAATCATATCCTCCAAGAAGCTAATCAAACTGCTGATAGACTTGGCGTGAACAAGCGGAAGATCTCGTTGTTACAACAGAAATTCCCCCCTCCGCAAGACCTTTTGTGCATGAAGATAAATTGGGTACTGCCCATATTAGATGTTAGTTTTTATTGTTGTTTTCATCTTTGGAACTATGCTCTGATCCTTTTAGTCTGTCGCTGTTCTGAACTTGTTTCATCATTCCAAAGTACCGAAACAAAAAACAAAAGACTAGTCCCCGATCTTTCCAAGGTTATTTAGAAGTTGGAATTCTTCCAGACACGGGGTTTACACCATGAAGTCCGTCTGGGAAGCTTTGAGGAAAAAGGTGAAGGAATGACACAAAGTAGCTCGTTTTGACAGAAATGTTTGCAGGTGGTCTTTTTCTCTGTGGCTTGATATGCAAAACAGGTTTAACAACAAGGACAGATGGCTGTTTGAGGGAGTCCTAAATGATACTAGTTGTGTCCAGTGTGAGGGAGCAGTGACGGAATCTCATGACCATTTGTTTTTTGAGTGTCAATACAGTTAGTGAGCCATTATGAGGAACAGCCAGTTATCTAAAATCCCTTTCACTCTGATGAATTCAAATGGTTTGTGCATAATACTGAGGGGAAGAATTTTAGGACTTCTGTATCAGATATCTCTTTGGCTGCAGTAGTGTAGCACATATAGAGGTTGGAACCATTTTATTAATGACATTAGATGCCACTTGTAGCTTGGAGGAGAGTCAAGCCTAGCCAGCTAAGCAAAGATATTTGCAAGAGTGGAATGTTTCCTAGCATTTTTGGAATCCAATCAATTTTAACTGTTTTCTATTTCATGTATTTTGCTTTTCCTTCTTTGTTTTTGTAACAGGGGTTTGCCCCATTGCTGGAGTATTCAACTGGTTCAGCCTTTCAACAAAATGTACATTCACCAGACAAAAATAGAGCATTAAAGGCTGCTGATGTAATTCGCCGCACCAAGCCTTTGCACAAGATGGCATCAGCTGTAGGGATCCATTCTCTCCAACTAATTTTATTCGTAGTTATATCCTTCAGTTCGAAGAAATAGTCCTACTCTACTGCTTCATCCCATGTGTTCCTATGCATCCTCTACTGCCCTTCATGTGGATCAAATCACCCTCAAAGGTTAATTAGTCTTATGATGTGAATGCATAGCCAATAACAAAACATACTGGCTGTGTTTGGTTTAGAGTTTTGAGAAGAATATTTGGAGAAATATTTTTGAAATAGTGTTTTGATGAGTTTTTGGAAAAAGTAATAATTAGAGAGAGGTGTAATAATTGGAGAGAGATAGAGAGAGAGATGAGAATAATGATTGGAGAGAGGGGTATGAGTAGAGAGAGAAATGTGATTAATGATTGGAGAGATGAAAGATGGGGAAAAAATCTTTTTGGAAATTTTTTTAGAAATGTGAAGTGAACAAAGTGACTGTTTTTGGTTTCATAAATAATAACAAGCGACAAACATGCAAAAAAGCTCAAAATAGGGACAAGTTCACAATTTCCAGTCAGCCATCACCTGAGAGAGAGAGTTCTCAACTAACAAATCTTTGCAAAAAAATCAAAGATTTTAACTTTGAGAACTTTTATGCAATATGGTGAATCTGTGATGGAATTTAATAAACATGGTAACATATATTGATGCAACATCCCATGGAGATGAATCTGTCACTGAAATATGATACAAAAACATTACCCAATATGAAAAGCATGAGAATTTCGTCTCCTTATGTCTTATTTCAGAGTCAATATACCCTTAAGTCTGAAGTCATTTATACTCCTACAGACACTTATCTACAACACTCAGAACCCCGATAGGTAATAAAAAAAATAAATAAATAAACATCACGATCAACAGGTATGTACGGAACGTACACCAAGCAAAAAAGTAGGAAACAATCAATAGATAAACAGATGAAGTTAATAGAACGACCAACCAGGATAACTTACCGGTTGCAAATATCCCGAAGGCACATTCGCAGTCGACGCAAGGCGTGCTGCTCAGCCTCTGCCTTGGCTTTCAACTCAGAGGCCTTCGGCTGAATATCCACTTTTGGAGCTTTTGGGAGTTCAACAAGTGAATCCAATTTTTCCGACTTTCTTCTCATCTCCTCTGATTGTATCGACAAAGCAACTTCAATCAGACGATCAAAAAACATAGACCTATCTTCAGCTGATGGCTTGTCTAATTGATAGCTGTCAAGAAAATGTGAACAGGATCTATAAATTCCTTAGCATCAGAACTTGAGTAAAGTCTTTTGAGAAACAAGATGAAGCTTGTTAGGTGTAGAAAAATTTGGGGAAAAACTGCAAGTTTTAATGGGAGGATTCAATGAGATGCAATGTACATAACAAAACAGACTTCAGGTTCGTCGTCCATTACGCTTACTAGTTACTACTTACTTGGTACTTAAGGAACAATATTTCTATTGGAGATTCCAAATCATGGTTGACTGCATAGCGGAAGTGTTATTGAGCACTTCATTTTCAGTCTAAACAATCACTGCTTATTTTACTTTTTGTTCTTTGGCAAGTTAGGATGAATTATTCACTTACCGTTAAAAGTTTTATTTTTGTTGTCTTCTGTTTGAAGCTAGTACTTAAAAAGATTTGAAGTTTGCAATTCTCCAGTTGCTGATAAGAGCTAGAAGCCCACTGCAATTACAAGGCAAGGACGCCAACAATAAACCTTGCAGTTGGTTACATTACATGGAAGCAAGAACTGAAGCAACATGTAGCACTCATAGGCTGCAATGTCCATCTCACCATTAATAGCAAATTCAGACGACTCTTAGCAAGGATGTGAAAATCAAAGCACCTATCCAACCCCACACCCTCCCCCACCCAGCATGCAAAATGCCCGTACACACCCACAAAATTCAAAATTATGCAACTAAGCTCCATTTTATATTCACTAACTAATTGTTACGACGAGCTAGGCCGCGGTATTAGCAGATCTCCTCCTTGCCAAGTCCCTTCCACTTCACACAAACTTGTCTTTGATGTCTAGAAGGAAAACCAGTTTCCACAAATTTGTTATGCTCAACCTGCTGTCACTTAAGAAACTTGTTGTGACTTGAAGATAGGTGGATCACAAGGAACAATAGGTGGATCTTTGTCTCGGGGGAAGTTTAAACTACCTGACAAAGCAAAACTTGGCTATGCTTGCGAAGAATATGCTTGTTCCGCCTATAAAGGAACTGTTGCTCTCTGGAAAGTATTTAATGAAAATTTTGTCTACCATGTCCTACCACGTCCTTCCATGTGTGAGAGTAATTTGTGTCCTATGATAATGAGTCGTCATGACCACACAATATAAATACACTTTATGCTCACAGGAAGCTTTCCATTTCGCCGCTACTCAACCACAGAAATGTGAATGAACCTCGATGTTAAAACAATTCAGTCCTCATATTCTTGTAAAACAACAGGGGAGGAACCTCCTTTTGGAGGTCTAATTTATTAATAAAACTTTTAATCAGTTTATGTTTACCTTCCAGCCTAAAAATGCTCTCTCCAATTAGGAACACATTATATGTTCTGATCAGGTAGTAGATATAAGTTAAGTAAAAGATCGTCACCGTCTACTAAATGTTTGATGAACAAGTTTTCCCCTTCACTTGGTTTCATCTATCTCTATCAAAATGCAAAACAAATGAACTTGCCAGGTCATATCACTGAGTCCAAATACAAACTTCCAATCTGAGGGCTGAGGCAAAGCACCTCAAGGAGAACAAATAACTTGAGGTCCCAACACAATATCCTATTCAGAAAGTAAATTTTTTTTACCATATGTAGAAGCAAATAGCGGTAATGTTTCTATACATCAACTAATAGGCAAAGGAGCACCTACCAGGCAAAGGAGCAATTATTTGCACAGTCTGCAACAATATGTTACGGAAAATGCCCCAACCGAATACATATAGTTCAAATCCAGACAGCATCTACAAATTAAGGTTTGAAACTAATTGAAGCCAGTAAAGATACAGATGCACTTTCTTCATTCTAAGAGCATGGCTACAGAAATGGGACACATAAAAGACATGACACAGACACACAAATGCGATAATTCTCTAAAAGTACGACACCGATATGCTGTCCCGTATATATTCAGATGTATAGCTAGGTATCTATCACCATAAGTTCTGTTAAAGCTTGTCCCAATTGGTTAGTTATAACCTCCAAAACTGGTATATCAGCCTACGCAACCTTTCCACTCATAATCAATTGGTTCTGAGTTGGATGCTTTAACATGGTATCACAGCTAGGCTTTTGGACAAGACTCTCTTGATTAATTACGCCATTGTTTGTGCCTCAAGCGTACCTTGTTCGTTGTAAGCCCTATGTTATGGATCCATTGTTTACCTCTCCAAGTGCAAGTGAGGGGTCGCACGTGTGGGGGGAGTGAGTGTTAGAGCTTGTCCCAAATTGGTTAATTATAACTTCCAAAACTAGTATATGAGCCTCTCCAAAATTAGTATATGAGCGACCTCCCCACTCATGGCCAATTGGTTCTGAGTTGGATGCTTTAACAATTTCAATCCCGCATTAAATAATAGATAAGATACAAGAAGTTAAGAAGAATCTTGATGGACACAGAACTAAAGAAATTGGCAAAGAGAAGGGCATGGACATGGATAGAAAACACAGAACCTCTTCTTTATTATTCGCAATGTACCCTTTCCATTCTCTACGACTTTTACGTGAACTTCAAATATGTCCACCTTGTATTATATACTGATGTCAAATTTCAAACTTCTAGTAGCTACGTGATCGCAAGTTTCAAGTGCCAATTGCGTGCCGATTTTTCAGTTAGAAGCACCTAAGTAGAGTCTGATGTTGCAAAAAGAGTGCCAGACACGAGTCAATAACGATATTTCTTTCTTATTTATGAGGGAAAAAAAGAGGAGAGTATTGGACACTTATCTAAGTGTCCAAGAAGTGTCGGACACCGAAACATATCCTTCTTTGAAGTATTTGTGATTTCGTCTTATTCTATATATGCCAGACCTTTGGATATAGCTGGGTTTTCTGAACTAATTAAACCAGATAAGTCAGTTTACGCCTTAGAGAAGATATAGTTTCAACCATATCTTTTTACTGTTAAATTTCCACAAATTAAAATAGCTATAGAAGTAGGGGTGAAAATAAAAAATAGAGAACCGGGCCGAACCGGGATTTTTTTTTTTGGGTTTTTTCTTTGGCCGGTTCGGTTCCCAGTTCGTAAAAATTTTAAATTTTAAAAACCAGATCAGTTCCCAGTTTGCGGGTTTTTTAAAGTGAACTGAACCGGATTTATATATGTACTTAGTTACTCCATTAACCAGTCCCAAACCCTTTTCCCCCAACCCTGAACATTTCTTCATCTCTGTGGCGATTCTCTGGCGAGTGGCGACTGCCGACGGCAAGTGGAGAAGGCCGACGGTGATTTGGCGATGACGAAGGCCAGGCGATTCACTCTTGACCCGAAACGAAGAAAAGAAGAGGAATCCAAGCCCTAGCAAATCTCTCTCTCTCTCTCTCTCTCTCTCTCTCTCTCTCTCTCTCTGTGCGTGCATAAATGTGTACTGTACATATCTTGAATCTTGATCTTGGTTTGAATTGGAGTATGCTGCTGCTGTTGAATCGAAAAAGAAACCTCTTCTCTCTGTCTCTCTGCTGCTGTTTTTTTTTTAATTGGGCTTGGCCCAAAGTTCATCCAAGGCCCGTTAATAGAAACCGACCGAACGGACCGAAACCGGATGAACCGGACCGAAACCGAACCGACCTCTTTTAAACCGGTTTCGGTTCCATGTTTCTCCCAAAACGAGTTTTCCCGGTTCACTCAAAATTATGCAAAAACCGGACCGACCCGGCCCAGACCGGTTTCACCCCTATATAGATGTTAGGGAATTTTACCGGCCGGTCACCTTTTCAGGACCACTTTACATTGCACTCCAGGCAATAACCAAAAATGTACCGATAAGGAGAGAGTACACAGTTTCTCCCAAATTGTCCACGAGGTAGGGCCCGCTCATGTGTTCTTTTATTAGCTTCCCTATTGGTTTAAAGAAGTTACGAGGCAAATGAATTGGGGTACGGTTTAAAGAAGTTATGAGGCAAATGAATCAAGGGATAACATTTGGGATTTACTAGCCAATGCCCGACATTTGGGATTTGTCTCACTCTCTCTCTCTACCCACCTCTACATGGGCACAATCTCTCTCTTCCGAACTCCCCAAATCATATGAAAGTGCCTAAATCCTAGGGTACCCTATGAAAGTTCCTAAATCTAAACCCTAAGGTACCCTATGAAAGTGCCTAAAACCCTAGGGTACCCTATAAAAGCCCTTAAACCACTAAAACCCTATAATAGGAAAGTGCACCCTAAACCTATACCCCAGGGTATCCTATGAAAGTGCCTAAACCTAAACCCTAGGGTACCCTATGAAAGTGCCTAAAACCCTAGGGTACCCTATGAAAGTGCCTATACCACTAAAACCCTATAATAGGAAAGTGCACCCTAAACCTAAACCCAAAAAAAGAGAGATTGACCTTAATGGTAATTAAAAAAGAGTGATTGACCTTAATGGTAATAAATATTTGTTTTCTAACCTTAATGGTAGTTGTTTCTAGAAGTTATTAGTTATTAATGTACATGAAGATTGGAAGCTATCTAGGCAGATAGTTGAAAGCCGAATGGCGATCTTATATTTACCAGTTTAAGGATTCATGTAACAAGATAGATTTCAAACCCTACATGTCGATAGATTTCGGAAATACTTTGGCCATTCCTTGTTGATACACAGTGGCCAATGGAGCTCAACATTTACATATTTGCAAAGGAAAAAAGTAAGATAACCAGCAGAAATAACAAAAAAAATTGAAAGATCACAAAAAAGGCAGTCATGGAAGCAAGAATGAAGCAAGAAAATCAACCAGGCTAGCATACAATAGCAAAATTCAATCTTTCACAAAGATCACATTCAATACCACAGTTGTCAGCAATTAAAAGAAGGTATTTTCAAATGGTGAACATACACATTACGGAGAAGAAATATTGGAGAAGGCTCCTCAGCTACTATTTCAGCGAGTGGAACTGAGGATGTCCCCAGTAGTAATATGGGGAAGTCAGATGGAAGTTCTTCCAACAGAGTCATCAGAACAGCCTTCAGCTGCTCATGTGCCTGAAAGTAAAAACTCATCTAGATCAGATAGACAAGATAAAACAAACAACAAAAAGGCAAAGAAGATGATACTCTCTAATTAGCTGGACAAAAGCAAAACAAAAAGCACCAATCTAAACATTCACTCACATTTTCCCACCAAAGGCTGAATTGAGGTAAATAGAGTATTGATGGTGTGGTTCTCCTCGCTTCACCAAATATATGAACTAATGCCTCCTCAGGTGTCTTTGCACTAGGATCAGAAAGAAGAGATGGAAGTCCAAGAGAGTGAACAGGAAATTTCTCAAGTTCATGCAAAATTGCTGGCCCCAGATGATCCTGTAAAACTAAACCACTTAGTATTCTTAATTAATCAATCCCATTTTATCACCAGCTTGTATGAAACACAAGGTTCTGGAATAGTTACCAGGCCACCACCTTCACAGCCACATAGCAAAAGTCGAGGCCTATACACAAGTGGAACCGAAGAACCATACGAGAGCATAGAAAGCTTTGTCAATTCTGATGAAAGCTCCAGGACAGGGAAAATGTCCGATATAATCCCCATGGCTTTTTTGAGATGTCGCTGTAAACATGGTGCAACAACCGATGACAATGGCCTAGAATGCACAATTGAGCCTCTATGAGCAGCAGGAGTGATTGTAGACATGGCTTCAACAAAATGATATTTTTCCACCTTCACAGAATCAACATCAATGAGAAATTTGTCATCACTAGTGTAAACTTGAGGATATTTTTCACGAAACGCACGAATGGCAGCTTCAGTGCAAAGAGCCTTTAAATCAGCACCACAATATCCCACACAACTAGCTGCAAGCTCCGATTTCAGCTCCTTTGAAGGAGGCTGCTTCCACTTCCTAGTATGAATGTCTAATATTTCAGCACGCGCCTCACAACCAGGTAAGGGAAAATTGAATTCGCGATCAAATCTACCAGGGCGCCGTAAGGCTCCATCAATGGCATCAACTCTGTTGGTTGCCCCAATCAAAACAACTTGACCACGCGAATCAAGACCGTCCATCAAGGCAAGCAGAGTTGAAACAATGGAGTTGTGAATTTGCTCTTGTTTGCTAGACCTAACGGGAGCGAGTCCATCAATTTCATCAAAGAAGATAATTGATGGTTGATTCCTCTGCGCTTCTTCAAATAACAGTTTCAATTGTCTTTCAGCCTCACCAACCCATTTGCTAAGCACATCTGCACCCTTTCGCATGTAAAAGCTGACCTTCTGCCCGGCCTTAGAAGCAGCACAAGCTAATGCTCTAGCAATTAGTGTTTTTCCAGTACCAGGTGGACCACATAACAAGACACCTCTAGGAGGGGTAATATGGTAACTCGCAAAAAAATCCGGGTACAATAGTGGAAAGAAAACCATTTCTTTCAATGCATCAATGTATTCGGAAAGCCCCCCTATCTCATTAAAACTCACACTCTCATCAACCTGTAAAGGTTGAATATCAGCACCTCCCTTGGAACTTGGCCCTGCAGTTTGGACCCCAGAAGTCAAATTAATCAAAGAATCACTCTGATGACCCCAACCAGATGCAGCGGCATTCAAACCCAATGAAGTTGTCCCTTGCATATCTAGTCCCCCAAAAAGCCAAGGTGGGACAGATCTGCTCCCTCCTCTTCCCCAAGGTATAGGGGGTCCTTGGTCCAGCTCATCCACAAGTAGTGAGTCATCAGAAGTCTTCGGCTCTAGTCAAGCGATGACGTTTATGAACTCGAGATCCACCCCTCCTCACCTCCCTTCCAACCTTGGTCGTCCCCATTCCTTGTTGTAGTACTCTTCGAGGAGACCTAGGTCTTTGCTTACCCTCCTCATTAGAAAACCTACGAACATCTGTACGATTACGGAGATCATATCGCCTCCTACCTTCTTGTTCTTCACCCTCTTCATCATCACCATCTTCTTCTCCCTCATCTTCTCCCTCTCCCTCACCCTCATCCTCTCCATCGCCCACTTCTTGATCCTCCCTATCATCGGCATCATCATCATCATCATCATCCTCAACATCATGCCCATTCTCAGTTTCATCTTCAGCAACCTTCTCCTCAGAAGTGCCTTGTTCATCATCAGATTCGATGTTTAATTGGTCTCTTCCAAGTGCTTTTGAACGACGAGGTCTTAATCCTTCCCGCCGAGGCAATGATCTAGTTTCATAGGCCTTTTTACGCTTCCGGAATGAGAAATCATCTTGACTTGCTCTACTACTGATTGGGTTCCTGGAACTTCGATATGTAGGTCTCTGAAACACGATCAAACAAAACTTGAGACCCAATGTAACAAAACGACTTAGGGTGGACTACGAAAAAGAAGCTCCGAAACACATCATGGAAAGCTAAGAACTGGCATCTACAAATGATGCACACTTAGAACACAATAGAACATTACCATTAGGTCATTGTCCTCAGTTCCAGAACTATCTGTGTAGTCTTCCAGATTTACAGAAATCCTCCTCTTCCTTGTAGAACGACGAAGGTTGGTTGCAACTGACTGCCAAATAAAAAGAATCATACAATCATGAAAACAAATTACCAATCAAGCAAAAAATGGTTAAGTCCTTACAGCGGAGAGATGCAACTAAGAGTTTAACGAAGAAACATCAAAAAGCACATGGAAGTTTGTATGTGCACAGCAACAACATAATACAAATGCCTCCAACAAAAGCAACTGCAACAAAATACCCCCTCATTACACATAAACAGAAACATCAAGCCAAGCAAATATGTTCCAGAAGTATAGTGTGGTGTCCAACTCCATGCAAAGTAAATATAGTGAATGCATAGGGAAGAAACTTTACAAATGATAAAACGTATCAGTGTACCGTGGATTGTTCGTGCTCTTAAGTTTTCATGCAAACCATATCAATTCTCATCGACAAGTAAATGGCAAATTATTTCCTCAAAACAACAAGGATACAAAAAAGTGGTAAAACTCCACCTAGATACGAAAAGATTTCCAAATCCATCACTCAACAAAGACTTCCTTTATCTTCGACTGCTCCAAACGTTTCAAGTAACAGTGGAGGGGAAAACTAATACGCATTATAAGCACTTACATTATTTTTTGGGGTCCGCATCGACTGATTACCAGGGCGCAACATCTTGGCAATCTGAGAAGCTGCTGTTCTCGTCTTAGTCTTTGTTCTCTTAGGGCGCAAAATGTTTTGAGAATAATACATATATGGGCGACCAAACATCTTTGGCCTTCTCCTGAGCCTATCACTCGTCCGAACTGGCCCAGAAGCAGGTCCATCGTCCCTCCCAGATCGCTTAGGATACATTGGCAATTCCTAACTTTGCTGCTTATAACTTCCCATAAACTTCAAATGACCAGCCTTAGTGCACATTCAAACATCAACAAAGAGCAAACTCAATAGTCATCATCTTTGGCCTAACCAAAACAATAAGAACAAATCAGAACCATCACTGAAAGTCTAGTAAACATTGCAGTAACTACAGCAAAAAAAAAAAAATTTAATCGAGAAACAAGAAGAAAATCCTTCATTGAAATAGTTGCATGAACCTAGGCAATAGTTTCTGAAATAGCTAGACAAATATACACATGTTAGCGGACAACGGAGTCAAATAGAACAAATAGGAATCCCGTTGCCAAGTGTCTCGCAACTAGTAATTAGATTATTGTCATTTGTGACAATGCAATTCAAATGTTTAGATAAGCCAACACTACTCAACGGGAACATAACAACTGCTTTGACTTTTGGTTAAGTACACTTCTCAATGAAGCACAACTCAAAAGCAAAAAGATCAAAAGAGCTTACCTCAGACTTACAACTAGAAACAACCAGACCAGCTCAGAAACCTAAAGCTCAAACAGCCACACCACTTACCAGCTAATACAAAGGAGAAAAAACACAAACCTTATTGCAACACAAACGACATATAAATCGGATCAAGGCAAAAAGGGACACCAATCCCATACAATACAACGATACCAGGGATGAGATTCCCATTCAGCCTCTCCATTCCAGCAATCTAAACCAACCTAAGAGTCAAACGAATCTGAAAAGCATCCATGCTGTATGGCTTCATATATGCACCGACCAAATCCAAGTATAACAAGTATTCACTTCGAGGGTACGTTACCAGGAAAACAACCACAATGACAATGAAAGACAACCTACAACACCATGCACCACACATGCTCAGCAGCTCAAGTGATGTTGCCGGATGAGTTGCTACATTATACTTGTCAAAACCGATAATCAAATTGACAATCGGAAAGGTCCTTTCCAAAGCGTGAATCAAAATGAATCATAAAAAACTGAAACATTTTGATTTGGTCAGGGTTCGAATGATACATTGAAGAACATATCCAAGTACGTCATCAAGTTACTGTCAAACTACAAATTTCAGGCACCAATCAATAACACCCTTGTCTTAAATAATGTATGGATGATCCTGTGGTAATAGTTAAGAGCATTCTTATTTAAGTATCCAAAAAACAATCAAACAAGGACCACACAAGTCACAAGAGAACATTTTACAAAGTTCAAAGAGTCAAAAGACTACGTCAAATTACCGCGTAATAAAATACACTGTTCACCAATCCCTACCCTTCATAGCAGGGGGGACAAAGCAAAAAGTAGAATAACCTACCAAACATCCCAAATACAGACTGTTCACCAATCCCTACCCTTCACACCTAATTCCACTCAATTTTTCACCAAATAAAGGGAGACTGAAATATATTTAGTCAAAGTTTCGAAGGCTTTGGTTCGCTCATCACAATTTACAACTATGCCATTAAGGAGATTTTACTCAAATTTGTACTTATAGCTGGGTTTTTCTATTGGAGTCATTCAAACCAAATGAAGCTTTTGCTCAAATTTGAGTAAGGGCTTGAGATGCTCTCAGAAGCTACCTCACAGAAGTAGACAATCAAAGGTAACCAAACCAAAAGAGTGGACATGCAAATTCGATCAAGCAACCAAGCAGTCTTCGGCAAAGTAAATGCAAACACTTGTAGTGCTAATGCAAACACTTGTAGTGCTACTGACCACTGACTACTGAGTAGCTCCTACCAGGGCAGTAGCTCCTACCAGGGCTGGCCCTGGGCAGAAGCCTAGAAAACCACCACTTAGCCCCCCTCAAAAAATTGCAAGAAATAAGGGCCCATGTATGCATAAGTCTTGAATGGATTCACTCCTGGTGAGTGAATTGGACATAAATTACACCTGATTTTTACTAGACCCCAAACATCTTCTGTTTAAGCATCTCAATTACCTAGAAAACAAAATAAAAAACAGAAAGCAGAGAAAGGAGGCGGCGAAGAGAGAGAGAGAGAGAAGAGGAGGAGGAGGAGGAGGAGGAGGAGAGAGAGAGAGAGAGAGAGAGAGAGAGAAGGGAGGTACCTGTTCGTAAGATTTTGGGCTGGTTTTCTGGTCGATTTAGGGACGAATTTCGAGTACACATATGACGAGTATATATGGCGCGACAACTACAGAGGAAACCCTATAACACGTATCGGGTTATAGATAACTCCCCATGCTTTTACATTTTTACAGTTTAACTCCATATGCATACAACTTGCCTACTTTTATTCTCTCTCTCTAAACTATGATGGCAAATGACTATATGTTGTTGGGGGAGAGTAGATGTGGTCCACCTCATAAACCAAAATGGTCAACATTTCAAACCTTCATACCATCACAAATTTGAAATTCAAACGGGATCAAAACGAGAATAGTAACCGAACAACAAACTAGAGTTGACATGTTGATAGAATATCAATTAATACCCAATCTGAAGACATTTAACTTTTAAAAGATAAGGATCCACCTTAGAAAATTACCTTATGAGGAATTTATGGGTGCCTTCGATCATCTCTCATATAAGTGACAACTAAGAGCATCCTTATCAAAAGAACCAAAATTTTTACCAAATTTAACTTCAAAAACACATTTTATAAATTAGTAAGTCACTTTATCAAAAACTCACAAAATCAAACTCTCTATTTTAACTCTACTATATTAAACTATTCCCCTCAAATCTATAAAAAAAAAAAAAAAAAAATCTCCCAAATCTCTCGCTTGGGTAGAAGTTCGGGCAAAAAAATTGATATAGTGGCTACGTGTCATACCAACACCACCCCCCCCCCCCCCCCCCCTTTTCTTTCTCTCTTTCTTTTGTTGCGTCAGCAACCAATGCAACCGAAAAAAAAAAAAAAACCTAATTGGTGCGTGAACAGTACCGCACCAAATTTGGTGTGGTACTGTTTGGTTCTTTTACTTCTTTGCAATGGAAAATAATTGTGTGCGAGCGTGCCAGAGAGAGTTTCAATCTCCTCCCTCAGATTAACTTTGGAAAAACCAAATCTAATCAGGCGATTGTGTTTCATTGGTTCAATTACCTCAACTACGAGGATTTTTCTTAACAAGTGAAGAAATGTAAACCAATATACTTAGGAAATCAAAGAACAACAAAGAAACAAGATACTTCGATTGATAAATCAAAGGTAAACTTACTTCGAAATTGTCTCCAACTTCAAATACAAAAACTTCAAACAGGTGATTGTTACAAGAACAATCGAGATTAATCCTAACTACTTCCTAATCTACTTCGAACTGAGTTCGAGATCCTAAACTACTTTGCCAATGAACAAACCAAGCATCAGTTTTTTGATAGCTATTTGTTGAAGATTTGTCTGGGAGCTTTTCATTCTTCAATTTATTCTATTTATAGACGCTGCTTGCAGTTTGAACTTCCCGCTCAATGAATTTGAACTTGGCTTGCTTCGAACTCTAACTTCTACTCTTTGAATTGGCAGTTTCTTCCCTCTTCCACGTCTGAATTTGAATTCTTCTAATTCTTCCTTCAGAAGCTTTGATTTTGAATCTGCACGGTTGCTTGAACTAAACTCAAATGATTATATGTTAAGGAGAATAACTGCCTTTCAATAGGCACTCCACGTGTTCTAACTGTCAATTTGCCTGTTTCACAAGTTTACACGTGGAGTTTATGTATTTAGCAGTTAATACCATGGCTTTGAAGTCAATTTTTATTTTATCCTTGACTTGTAACTGCCAATAACTGCTTTTCAAATCTGAGAAACCATACGACATCGTATTTACTCAAATATGTCCCTTTAATCCAGTGTGTCCTCATCAACAAGCAATTGCCAACATTTGGCATTTTGATTACGTGTCAATTGATTATTGGATTTGTTAATTTTATATGTAAACAGGTACTGTAGCAAAAATGATTTGAGGAGTGGGAATAAAAAGGCTGATTTTGGTGTGTTTTTGGGAGTTTGGCTCTCCACTTTAACCCAAAATTTAAAGTGGAGAGCTTGATAAGGATGCCCTAAGGATATCAACGATGTAATCCAATATTTTTTTGAAGCCTAAGTCAGTTGAATTCTAGATATATAAAGCAGAAAGTACTATAGCAATTGATTAGCAACAATTGCGTACCTTCAATGGTTTTTGAGAATTTTTTCATATAGGCATGGAGGTAAAATCACTTTAAGATTAAAACTCACTTTGACGTAAGAGTGTGGATTAGGTTGGCACTTTTTCGTGCCAACAACTTTATTGATCTATGACTGTGGTAGATATCTCATCATTAAGGATTCGGGGTAGCTTAAAGGAGTCCTTGTACGATTGGGGACCCATTTGGGGCAGGGAACTAGTTGACACTATTTGTATGCATACGACTTGAGCGGATTTCCCCCCACCAACCTACTTAAGCGAATTGATGAGTCTGACGTGAGAGCTGATTTCATGCGGCTTTTCTTGTGTCTATAGTAGGGAGAACTTCAAATAATCTTTCCTTCTTTTTTTATTTGTTGTGCTTTGCTTTTCTTTTTCTTGTTTTTGTTTTCGCATAATATAAATGGGACAATCTTTACTATCTAAAAAAACTTGCCTACTTTTATTTCCTTGGAACATTATTGTTTACCAAGTACCACATTAGGAAATGGACATACCAAAAGAGGAAAGAAGGAAAAAAAAAAAAAAAGCACAAGGTGAAAGATGTCTTTCCACGACAAGTGACTGACTCTCGAGGAAATAAACATCTAGCTGCCTCTTTTCCTTCCCCCTCCGTCGCCCCAATGTTTTTACCACCTTTTTGATATTTATACCCTTGATATTTATATTTCTCTTCCTCCTCAGTGATTGATTTTATCACTTTCAATAACTCCACATTTTCATTGAGGATTTTCTCTCTCGATCTCATATCTGAGAATTTCTCCGTGTTATTCCCTCATTTCTTTCTCACGGCTTCCCTTCATCACCAACCCCTTTTCCGTTGCTCCTCCTCTAGCATCGCCAACGCTTAGTCGCTAATGGATTGACGTTCATAATTTTGGTTTTGGTTAGCATCTCAAGGTTGTTGGAGAGATGTAATGTGTGGTCATGGTTGCAATAGTTATTAGGATGGTTTTCAATGTTACAGGGTTTCACCCTTTTTTTTCTCACTACTTTTTCAATTGGATTTCCATCAAAGCTTATGGTGAGGTTCTTGGTTTTTTCTTGTTTTTTGCTGCAAAAGGTTTGTCTGGTTTAAAATATAGCCGTTGGTCTAGTCCCACCCATCGTGGTTACTTGGTTCCCTTTTTAGGGACGAGTCTTTTGGTTGATGTATTTTGATTGAAATTACTTATATCCGTTATCATTTTGGGAAAAAAAAAAGGGGGGAAACAAACACACATAAAATAAGAGAAATGAAACAAAAAAGACTTGAAACGTGCTTAAATAAATACAAATAACAGTATTTTCATTATGAACTAAGTTTGACGAAGTTGTTCACTACCGTGGCCTCTCTCTCTCTCTCTCTCTCTCTCTCTCTCTCTCTCTCTCTCTCTCTCTCACTACTATTTTACACCTTGGATGTAATAGAGAAGAATCTAAACAAACCGAAAACTCATCGACAACCAATGCTCTATAATGCTAAGCGTTCGTCATATATATAAAGAATGAGAAGGAAAAAACCTGCAAAATGCAGGGGAGAGGAAAAGGCGGGAGAACAAACAAATTTTGATTAATTACAAGTATAGCTACATTAGATCTCCTTAGCATCCAGCCGCTTTCAGGAATTTATCGTAGGGGCTCGAAGGAGGTAACTTGAAAGACTGCTCGTGTGCGTAGTCAAGCGAACAGACAAGAAGCTCCATGTTTTTCGTTTTCGGATATGTCTGAAAGAAAGTACACAGAAATTCAGAAGTGATTCTCATACTAGCATATTAGGGTCATTTTTGTGAGCAGAAAGCAAGATGGGATCGACGCCAGTTGACGGTGCAATCATCCAAGGCCAAGCACCAACACTAAAATCCGACACCCTCCGTCCTAATTTCGTGGTACATTTCAGCGAATCTAAATTTTTACGCCATCCTAATCACTGCACTTAAAAAGTTTCAACTCTTCAAAAACTACCCATCAACAATTTTAAGCACCAATTCACATCCAAAAAGGAAAGGACATAAATGGAATTTTAGAGAGTTTGGCACATTGACTTAGGACAATAACTGTAGAAACGATTTGGGACAGAAAGATTGTCAGGAAAGCCGATGGAACTGTGTTCAGACCTTTACTGAATTTGCGAACCATTAACCAGCTCTAAACCCCTTTGGATTGTGAGAAAGAGGGTGATAAGAAAGGGGAACTCTTTCTCCCGTAATTTCACCAGTTTGGTGAGATAAGGGGAAAGGGCCAATCTATAATTGCGCACGGAATCATTCAATTCAAATGGGTAATTTGGGAAGAAAATCTAATCCTTTCTTTTCTTTTCTTACCAATCCCTCACTCCAAAGGAGCTGTAATGAAGATCCAATGTCCTTATCATCAGAAGGTCGAAAACATCAAAGAGAGAGAGAGAGAGAGAAGTGGGAAAACCAAATAAAAAGAGGATATTCTCACCAGATTTGGCAGATTAAGACTTTTCTTCTCATTTTCATGGGAGTCAACTAATGCTTTGCCTTCCTGTCGTAAAGTGAAACTATGGAGAACTGACATCTTCTGCTGTTTACCAGTTACAAGAGCCTCGCACTGATTCGTCACTTGGTCATATGGAATGGGTGTAGAGTTAACAGGTAAGCTTGCAACTTGCCGGGCTGTTTCCAAAACCTGTTGGTAGTTTAAGACCACATGATTGTCAAGGGTAGGAAACTATACATACATATATATATATATATATATATATATATATATATATATATATATATATATATATTATCGTTCTTTCGAAAAATGAGATAGAAAGGATGCGTCCATTTATAACAAAAAGAATACAAGTAGAACAGCAGACAATATGTGAAAGTAGTTGCAATTTTAAAACGATTCAGTGTGGGCAGTGGCCCCCACCGGGGCCTTCTTCCCTCTGCCACTGCCAAGGCCATGAACTTCAAATTTCCAATCCATAAGTTACGAAATATTATGTTTAAGCAAAGGGAATTACTGAGTGAAAACTGAAGATTAATATCCATCAAGACTTTTGGAGCTGATTAATATGCCTTTTTCATGTTAGGTTTAAGGTGGTTGGAAAAATCTCTAGATCGAGCCCAAGTGTTGAATGAGAATAAACTACACCAACAAGGGAAATGGAGCACTGAAAGTGGGGACTCATTGATTTCAATATACTCTGTATGCATCTTACATTTGCCATAATAGGACACATTCCAACAAAGGAATAAATAATAAAAACAAAGGGAAAAACAACAAAATGAAATAGACTCACAGAATCCAGAAGCTGGTTAACGCTTAGAATGTCGAGTGAACTGACGGAGAGAGATGTTTTGCGACCTGATTGATTGCCATTTGGTTCAGGGAAGGATTCTTCATCGGACAAGGCATCCAGATTTATAACCTAAAGGAATCCAAATCATGGTCTGTCATGCGCCTGATGGATGCTAGACTCAAAAAACTTGGGAATATACCTTGGCCGAATATTATATTACCTCACCAAACGCTTGAGACTCCATCTGGGCAAGGGGAGAACACGGTCGAGGTGTCTCCATGAACAATGGACCTCCCAATGGATATGCATCATCAGGTGAAAACCCCTCTAAAAGTTGCTTCCTTATGCCTGATAACTCTTCCTGGATAAGAAATAAAGGCAACTAAATCAATTTTAATAAAATTGCCATCAAAACTCTATAATAAGCAATCCCTTTCCAAGTAGGCTATGAATCTCAACTTCAAAATAGACAATTCACTGAGAGGTTGTGCTCTTTTTTAAGTTTAAACAATAAGCTAACTGAATACCATAGGTGACATGACCACGCAATGAATTATATTCTTATATCCTTTTACCTCGTGGTACTTTTGCATTGGGAGTAATGAACTTATCTATCCCGACAAAGGGCTCTTTTGCAAAAAAAAGTGATCTCCAAAGACTATGAAATATTTGACAGTTCAAACCTGAGTCAGTCATCTCAAAGGGCATCATATATCTTACATTACAGTGATTCCCAAAATTTCAAGACAAATAATCACAACTGAAGTGCAGGCCAGAAGAGTGGCGGATAGTGTCAAAACAACTGTGTAGATGAAATCCATTACTGCATTATTACTTTCATGCAAAAATGGTTGGCATGTCAAACTCAAAGGATTACATATCTGGTCGATAAAGAAACTAATAGAATTGTTCTTCAGAATCAAGCATCTGCATAGGACACCAAAGAATAGGAAAGATAATTTATTTAAGGTACGGGCAGTGTCTGCCATATTTCTGACCTAGCCTCTTTGTATGGATGATGCCATTATTTCAGCGGGATGGGAGAGTGTGTTGGAATGGGTACCTTTAATTAGAGTATACATTCTTTCAGACGGTCAATCACAACCATTTTCTAAATTCTGATAGTGATTGCGTAACCTAAGTACTTGCACTTTTCGTTCCTATCTTGTGCTAGACTGGCTAATTTCTTTGGTCTCGGCCATTTAAGAAGGGATTTTCATAGATTGATTAGTTCACCAAACTGCAGGACAAGTAACAGGGCCTTAAACCTACATTTGGTACTCGTATTATTCTGCACATTAGGCATCTGTCAACACCATTCTTCACCATGTCCAAGCACACTTGTAGTGACGTCTTAAATCCAATCGAAGTGACATTTCAAAACTTCATTTCATCAACGAAACATCAATTTGGAACAAACAATAAATTTTATCGACCCAAATAAAACAAGTACAGAACAACAAAATTTTGTGTGCTGATTCTGTGCTATTTTTCTCTTCCCATAACTAGGGCTCCATTTGGTTATGAGCTCATTCAAATCACTAGTTCAATAAATTAATTAGTGACTGAACTTAACTCTTAAGCCTACATTTCAAACTCATTTTCAAAACAAACTGACCTACACAGACACTTAATTAATTGCCTTGCAAGGCTTGTGTATACCTGCATTCATATAAGACACAATACATTTATATAATTCACATATGCTATGTGAATGCGAAGGTATGAAAAATGGAAGATCCAGGAACCAGTTGTTGGTAAATTACCTCCGACAGTTTCTCAAACTTTGTCATGATGCATGATATAACAGTTTCTCTCAACTCTTTATCGCCCAATTCTATTGTTGAAAGGGACTTCAATGCAGCAACTTCATCTTCGTTGGATCCATAACCTTTCTCTTCACCGTTTGAAACAGCTAGCAGCCTTATATCGTCAACCAACTTAAGATAAGGATCAACCTGTCAAAGGAAGTAATATTGGATAAACCAAACATCAAAATTATCACAAAAACAATAAAAGCAAGTGAAGAAGTTATTACTCGCTCGATCCCATTCTTAGTCCATTTTGTGACTTTCAACTTCTTAACGGGACATGCATTTAATGCATGCCTCCTCGGATTTGATTTCCAACATTGTCCCATATTCCAAATTTGAAACTACTTTTAACCAGTTTAGTATTGGAAATTCAAGCATTTTTTTTAGTTTTCAAAGAGGACTAATAATATTGGATATTCCAAAATGGAATAGAGGACTAACAATAAGGGATCGAGGGAATACTAGGAAGCAATATAAACAATCATTTGTAGTTAAATAAGCTTATAAGGACTTGAAGTTACTGTTTCATTCGTCAAAGACGATTTAATTAAGGGAACTAGCTCTGGAAGAGTGCCCGCCCTGGCAGAAAATATAAGCATGCAAGATGCCATAGTGAAGAGAGACCTTCTGCGAGATGGTTGCAAACCTCCTTCAAAGTGCAGGCAAGAGATTTAGATGAGAGAAATTCTTCACCAACATAATGAGATATGGTCGGAAAAAGAAGAAGAAAAAAAAAAACTACAGGTAGAAACCCTAGCTCAATCAATAAACAAAACAAATTTTATCCAAGCTGATAAGTGGCAATACCGAGCTGTGATTTTTTCATTTCTGGTAAACCAAACTTCAAATGAAAGGAATTCCTCAGAAAAAAAAAAAAAGTTTGGTGAGGAGAACCCTTTTACAATCATCAGTACCCAACTTCTTTAATTGAATTGATTCAAAATCGAATGTTGGAATAAACTTATGTTCTTCTTAACTAATTTGTCCCTTGATGTACAGTACACAGAAGCAGGCAAGCATATTTCCTGGTAGTCACCTACCAACAATGGTTTCAACATTGTGCCTCGTAGTATTCAATCTTTCAAGTCAAAATTTAAGTTTCTTTGTTTAAACTAGTCTAAGAAGACCAGACAGTGTAATAGTCAAATTCAACTCACCTTCTTGATCAAGAGACATGCTCCTAAGAGAGAATGCCAACTGGAAACACCGAACTAGAGCCACGTGACTAGAGTTCTGTTAGGAGCAAGAATAATCATGAACTTTGGGAAAACAGTAATCAAATAACATAACCATGAAAGAACAAGGGGAAAAAAGTCACCGATCACAGCGATTGAGACAAAGACCAGATAAATACTGACGACAGAAACCTCACAAGTTAAAATCATGAAGTACTAGACAGACGGAATGTAAATAAAAACATTAGAAGCGGAAATATAACTAATGAGAAAAAGAAGTACAAATGTAGAATATAGATGACAATTAGTCAATTGCAAACCAGAAAGAATACAATGAAAATGAAAACAAAATATATGGGTGGATTATACACTAAAATTGCCGTCTAATATAGCCTAGCTTCCAAACTAGCCTACTTAGGAATCCAAAAGGGAAGGGTACTTATCAAAAAAAAAAAAAAAATGGGAATCCATAAGGCAGAGGTGCCTCTTGGAGAAAAACAGATACTTTCAATGCTGGTAGCCAGATAAAATTCACAACTATGGTGTCTATAAAAAAGTTCCCACAGACAAAGAAGATCATTAGAAATCTAGATTCAGAGTGTTAAAATAATGATTTTGCGATAAAAACCAATAATCTCATAGCTACTTTCGCATGCAAAAGGAAACTTGGTGCCTCTTTGTTCTTTGTTCTTTTTCTGTTTCTTTAACCAAGAGAAAACAAGTGTACATTGCAAGGGGTATCTACATATATACTTTAAAGCTCAAGTATTGAAAATAATAGAAAACTATGAATAGCAGGAAACAGTACTGTGAGCCTACCTTATATCTGGTAAATAATAAGGCGATATTATAAGTGTGTGCCATTGCCTCAAAATTTGCAGGAGTGTTTCCAGTAGATGTTGCCTGCACCCAGATAGCTGAAAGCAAAAGACTCACTTGGTGACTACTCAACCGAAGGCTCAGCTCCTGGATAAAATATCCAACATGTCATAAGGAAAGTGATAACAATTCCAGTCTAAGGCAAAACCAAATAATAGAATTGAGTTTTTCAAAGACAATAATCATGTCATACTGCTTTTCCGTTGACCATGGCATGCTTGAAACTAGAAGATAGATTACGAGATGGGCTTCTTATGGATTGTGTCACACCATTAGGCAAAACTGGATTGACTTCCTCCACCAATACTACCTCTGTGGATTCATGTCTTCCATTGCTTTCGTTTGGAATTGAGAAACTTCCACTCTTTATCCCCCGTGAAGTAATCAATGAAGAATCCTGATGGACTTGTGAAGGTCCTCCGTTGCCGACTAACCAAGGACAAATAAGAGATGGCAAAAGCACAATGGAGAGCACATGGTGGGCCCCCACTCTTGTTTCGTGATCTGGGTGGGCCATAGCTAAAAGTAGCTGGTGAAGTAGTGCATCAGGAAAGGCCTGAAGCAGGAAATGGTATCCCGAGGGTTAAAGTAAATTTCCAAAATTCAAACCAAGAAGTAAAATAACTCAAAACAACAAAATTTGAATGCTTGCCTTCTTGTGATAGGACGTATTAGGTATGGGACAAATAATTTGTGCAGTCCGATAAACAGAGAGTATTGTAGTTCTAGCTACGATGACATTACTTGAGATGTTCTCTAGTAAAACGGCCATCATATCAAGAATGGGCCCCGCATCACCAACCTGTCAATGGCATACAAGGTATTTGCATAAACTGAAAGCTGGAAACTGAAACCTGAATATTGAATGTTTTCAGCCGTAAAGCCGTTCCCTATGTCCTGAAATTTAAGTACTGAATTGAAGAAGAGCTAAAGTCTGGATTGTGCTAAGTCTCAATTTTCCGCTTATTGTATCCAGTTGAAATGTTTAGATATGTCCTTATGGATTGAGAAACCATGTCACACCGAAATGTAATTGACAGATTATAAAATTATCGTTACCATCAGATGATACACCAGATACCTCCAATGTAATAATGAAATTAGTTCAATTGGTCATTGTCCCCCACCCCTCCAATTTCCAAAGCATCCTGTAATCCACATGATTCACTTTTCCACCATTCTAATCAGATCATTGAGCAAAAGCTTCTCCCATTCTATCAAATTCCTCATAAATTCCATCCTCCATGCATTTATCACACTTCCTGAACTCTGGAGCCCAGAGAACACAAACAAGACCTAAAAAATCAAGCACCACGCGGGAGGAGATGTACACACAAATATAGATCTGTCCCAGCACTATCCCCCGATAAAGAACTTTCCCGAGCTTTGTCTCTGACAATAATGGAAAATGAAATTGTAACAAGAGGAACCCTAGTTTCATGCACGCAGAGAGAGATATTCAAAGACACACGAATGCATTATTTAGATTGAATGTTGAGAGGAGAGAGCGTTTGTGCAAGAGAGGTGATAAGAGTTTCAGATCACATGGGGAGAGGGAGCAGAGGAAGCATTAATTCCTATGGAATCGTTAGAGTTGTGGGCGGAGGAAGCTACTTAAATTCTCTTCATACTTTTATGAGATATACTTATTTATTAAGTACTGCAAAAATCAACTTAATTTATTTTGTTGATATCATTCAGTTCTAAATGCTTTATTGATAACTCCAGATAGACTTAATTGGTAAATCATGCCCCAAATGGAATGAGAACAATGAACTTAAAACAGCATTAAGAAATGGGTACACACACATGGAGGGATATCTCCGGAACAGATATATGAGAGCGGGCCTACAGCTGAAGAGATGCGAGAGAAACAGGGGAACGGTTGACCGGAAGAGAAAGAACAATCACAAGTATATTTCAAATTGACCCTATGCTCATACACTTGAAAGAGAACTGAAAGTGGATATTTGGGAGAAGCTGCACAAGCTGACGCCTTGTCATGTTCAAAATGTTCTCAAGGAATCAACAATGTCCAACACTATCAAGGTTAATCACTCATCTGAATCAAAAAGAAAAAAGCAAGAAGGAAAGGCCGCTACAAAGTTTAATGATTCACACATTGACTTTTTCTCAAACAATTCAAATAAGATGTGAAAACCAAATCACACACTAAGCCATCTTATTAGTTCTTTTTTCCTTTTTTGGCATGACAATTCTCAACAGAGCAAAAAAAAAAGAAAAAATTATGCATGAAACAGTTCACACTGAAGATAACACAATTTGGAAAGAATATATATAGAATAATTCCCCGTACGTAAAAGCAGCAAAACTATGATTCTATACAATCATATGGATACACGCATCAGATCAACGCATGAGGTTATTCCATATCCTTCAGAGTAATGTCAGTTACGATAAGCTACTATTATAAATAGACCTCAGGCATATTGATACACGCACCACAACCACAAAAGAGGCTATGTGATGAGGACTTGCATATCAATACATGTAAGAATAGGTCCAAGGAGTCACATTCATTCTCTTTCAAAATGCCAGGAGAAAGTCTGAATATCTGTTGGCTGTTGCCACAGTTGTTATCAGTTACTAGTATGCTTTTCTTGTGTACTTTAATAGAGTACGAAACTCCATTCTTCACTCTTGTTAATGGCCAGCTTGATATATTAAGTAATCAAATCTCCGTGTAAATTGAGTTTTAGTCTGTGATATCTACAGGTTATTCTTTTATTTTCATGGTTTTCTTTCATCTGGTTTTTATTAACGAGATATTCTGTGCATTAGGTAAATATAATTTGACATCCTACATTTATTGGATCTTCTTGAGAGATATCAAAACTACATTTACAAACCTTCTTTGAGAGTTGCAAGATGCATTTTTCGAAAGTTGACTGAAGCTCTGTGTTCCACTTGTCCAAATTATCACTAGGGCTTGATGCTTCAGCTGAATATTGCATGCATCTGCGTAAATGTTTCATCAGGTCACTTATTGCACCAATGAGCGCAACTGAGGCTTCCTGCTTTGCATTCTGAGCAAGTTGTGTGGCCACATTAACAATATCAATCTGCTTAACGGGCTGTTTGACAATGATCTTATGATCCAAGTGCTTGACCAAGATAGATAACAAAAGATGTGAATTTAACCCTGGAGATAACCCCAAAAGAAAGTCATTACATCTGCATGAAGACCTTTTGTGGAGTAAGAGAAAAGGTCCTAAGAAGCACAGACATGCCTAACTAGTCGCCCTTTCTATATCGGACACACATCGAACACGCAGGGGACACGGTGGGACACAAACGGGACACAAGACATGGTGCATCCAACAAATGTAATAATTTTAAACAGGGAACATGCCGGACCAATTTATAGGACCATTCTACAATTTTAAAAATTGATTGCAGAGATCAATTGTTAAACTTAAATAAATATTATAATTTTTATTTAAGAAACATTTTAAACATTATAAACCCTCGCCTAACCTATACTTTTTTTAACATAAAAGGTAAGATTCTTCAAAACTAGTTTTTTGGGGATTTTTTCTGGATACAAGACATTCATATATACATAATACACATATATAGATCATCTTCATTCGTCTTTGAATATAGACATTAACTAACAATTAATCTATATACTTTGTACTCCCACTGTGTTCATGTCCCATTAGAATTGCCATGTCACTTGTCTGTATCGATGTCCAAGTCCTTAACCATGCTTCTTAGGGTGAAATGGTTTCAAGTGTAACCTGATTCCTCCAACAGCAACTGCATATAAGTTAAAACAGAACGGGCCAGTCCTTTCTCAGAAGACCAATAGTTCTCAGAATCAAAACTGTGAAAAAAGGGTTCAAGTACACGCCGCACGGTTGTAGCTTCCTTTGCCAATCTGGCCATATTGTACAAGCAAATCCTAGACCAATAAGATGGACTTTTAGATGCATCCCTGTTCAAATGAAAAAAAAAGAATTGAAGGATGGTCAAGCACACAGAAAATGCTGATAAATTCAGGATCCACAATTCACATATATTATGAAGCCTTACACTGCTGGATCCAATTCAGGTTTTGAATTGATATGAATCTTGCTGTTCTCTTCTAATGATGAGCCAAGATCCTCTTCTTTGAGAATTTTTTGCTCGTAGTTTCCCGAGTTTACTGGGAGATCCATGTAATTCTCCAAAGTCACTGATATAATCTAATTGAAAATCAAAACATTACTCAAATGTACACCAAAGGTAATAAATACACTTTCATTGAGCTTCTTGATCTATTTCACAACAAATTTGCTTGGAGTCTTGCAACCATATCTGTTGCAATCTCCTAATATTATGTTTGTTTGTCTACAGATATATATCGGGATACAAAAACAGAGAAAGAAAACTTACATTGTCAAAGTCCATTGACATATGGGAATGGTCCCCCATCAAACACACCTAGGCACATCATATATGAGAGAAGATGGAAGCTAATTAACAAAAGAGAAATCGGGAAGATCCGGAGAGAGAAGAAAAAAAGTTCAAACTCAAAACAGAAAAATATAAAAAATAAGCATTAAAATGGGATGAAAACTGAACAGCCATACAAAATAAATATCTCAACTTTTAAGAAACTCTCATGCAGCAAGAAGAAAAATTCAAACGACAATAAATCGCTAATCTCATGGGAAACTGGTTACCAAAACATTTCAGCAACCCAAAAAAGTTCCAGTACTTCAACGTGAACAAGGAAGAGTTCAACAATGCGGCGGAATCCAAGTAGGACTACTGTTCCTTGCCGCTGTTGGGAAACTCCTTGCATGCATTTTAATCCTAGCAACTTGGATTCATCAATTTTAGCAAATAATCCATTGTTGAAAAAAGATATGGACACTTTTTTGGCATTCCAATTCTGTAGTTTATATGACACTGATTGGGTTGCTATGGGAGATGATCGCCCCCTTGAAAGTTGAATGGAGCGTTCCAATATGCAAAATTAATGAAGTTATGTTCCATTCCCCGTAAATGCTTGGATCAAAGAAACCCAAAACATTAAATACAACCCTACTTAGGATTTGAATAAGTAACCTCAAAGATGTGGAACACAACTGTATTAACAGAAATGAAGAAGATTTGAAAGAGTAACAAATACCGAACTGAAACATCATTGTTACAAACATTATTCAGGACTGTCTGCATGTAATCTAATTAGATCCGATGAGAATTATATAGGAAATGATTGTCTCTCCCATAGGGTTAATATTATTAGTAAAACTTTTGTGCAGCTCCCACGTTTTTAACTCATCCCTCATGAATTTTTGAATCCTATAGAGAAAATTTTACGGCTAATGGCTTGTACATATATTACTAGGTATAATTGCCAATATATACTGGTAGCAGCCCTTTTGATTCCTTCTAACTAGAGTCTTCCTTGACAATCTATCTACAGTCTCCTTGTAATACAACTAAGTCCATTCCATTCCCTCAAAACATTTGCAATTCCAATCAACCATGATGCACTTGGGGCAGATATTAAGAATTAATGAATTTGTCAACTAATGGCATTTGTCTGCAAATAGCCATGAAGTTGCTAGTCATTCATCCTTACCACTTGGCAAAAGTTAAACGAGAGCAACCATTGCCATTGGGCTTACAAAAAGTTAAACTCAAAGTTACTGCGGCCACCTTGGGCTTACACAATCTTCATTGGTCTGGAAACACCAAACAGGCCCAAATAGATTTTTGCTTCTTATACCTTCTAGTATGGCTTTTAAAAACCACAGCCTGAGAGCAATGGGGAACTTCAACGCAGGGATTCTAGTAATTGAATGTTAATCTAGAGTTTTTTCCATTCAAATTTGTTTAGTTGGGAGTTGAGGGAGTGCAAACCAACCCTTGATCAACTCCTGGACATGTTAGATATTTTTGGCTTTCAGCTTTGTTTATTGATTGGTGTCTCTTTTTAGTGTTGTCGGCTTCTTGGCCTTTTTTCCTTCACCTTCTTTGCATACGGGTGGCATCTGTTGATGCCTTTTCAACAAATTATTACTTATCAAAAGAGTTAGTTAACACATATACAGAAATGCTAGTTGTTATAGATAATGAAGAAACATTAAACGTGGGAAACAAACTGTACCATGAAAGCCAATGCTTCTAAGCCCGCTGACCTTAAGCGCAAAGCTCTTTCATCATCTCCAAATTCTTGAGCCAGTTGACAAAGTTTAGGAATGAGGCCTTCTAAGTTGAACATGTACGTACAATCTGTCTGCTAAAATGAAAAACAAAAGGTTACTATTACTTTTCATTAACAAGAAAACCAAATGCAATTTAAATTTTCACAGAGATGACAGTCCTACAACTATGAACATAAAATGACGGCCTCTGTTAAAGCATCCAGCTCATATTCTAGTTTCGGGGGTTATAATAAACCAACATGGAACAAGCTGCAACACAGACCATCACGTGGAGAGGTAAACAAAGGATCCATAACATTGGGATCACAACGAAACAAGGTGCACTTATGGCACAAACAACGGAGCAATTAATCAAGAGAGTCTTGTCCAAAAGCCTCTGAAAGACTAGCTCTGATACCATGTTAAAGCATCCACCACAAAACCAACTGGTAATGAATGGAGAGGCTACCTAGTCTCATATACTAGTTTCAGAGGTTATAATTAACCAATGTGGGACAAGCTCTAACAGCTTCCTTGAAGACAAAGTGCTCACAGAATCCCTATTAGACCAAGAATAAAAAAACATATCATCTGCTTTTGAAAATCCCCTTTCCTCAATGTCATGCATCATCCGATTTTGATTAAAAAAAGAAAAAGAAAAAAGAATTGATTTAAATGGTTCATCCTCCCCTAGAGACCAACTGACTTTGCTTAGTAAGATATTAGAAATTCCATATTTGGATTAGTTTATAGGATAAGCTAAACATGTAAAGCTATTTAGACAACTTTATCTCAATATACACTTTCCAAATATATGATTGACTCTTGTATCCATTGGAGTCAAGGGGAGAACAATGTGACTGAACCCCATACATCCATGGCTATATCCGCTAATTTCTGTTATTTATTTGTACGTTCCAATTTCTAGCATTGTATTAGCAGCAGGTGGATACATTTGCAACCTTTTACTTGCTCTATCTTGCAGGCCAACCTATTCTCTTTCTATCGAAAACATATTATCAACTTCTATCTCAAGATTCTCAACCCATATATTGCCGTTTGTCAATGCCATAATACACATTGTGGGCTTCTATGCCAGTTTGTGAACTTGTTTGTATTGGATACAAATTTCAACTCTTGCAACTTTATTCATGGCATGCCCAAAGAGCAAAGTGGACGTGGCAACATTTGTGTTCTCCTCGAACTCTCACAGATTTCTTCCGTGGCAAACCCAAGGAGAGCAATGAAGTTGGCACCATTCACAATCCCCATTATTTGGATTGAAAATAAAAGATGAAGATCTGGTTGCAACTTTAGTTGTTCTTGTTTGTTCTTTTATATCCAATACGATGAGCATACAAAAATTTAAATAAAAAAAGTGAAAGCTAGGGCTCAACAAAACGTAAAGTAAAATTGAAGATGAATAAAGATGAGCATGATCCACGGTAATGTCGAGGGAGAATTTTAAATTCATGACCTATGTCACATGACGCAACTGTTGCTATCAGCTGCCAATGTAAGCCTATGAGTCAAACAGGTCAAGCCTAGAAATTTTGCATATCTAGATATGGATCCAAATTTGAATACAGGAATAACCGTGCAGGGATACGTTAAAATATTGTTTAGCTTTATATTCTTCCATAAAAACTGAGTTACAAAAGTGGCCAAGAACTCTTTTTGTGTAAATTTATTAGACCAAAAACATGGATAGGCCAATTTAGGCTCCAAAGTCCAAGCTTTAGTAAATTATCAGTTAGCCCAGGAGCCTTATTGGACTTTCCTCACTTGGCTCCAGCTCAATAAATAGTAAAAACTCTGCATGCAGCTTTAAAACGCCGTGTCCAGTATGAATCCCACGCCCACACCTATGTCGTGTTGTCTCGACATGGGTGCTTCACCCAAATGGCGGATCCATGTAACATAGGGCACAACATTATGTTATCTGGTAAGTGGATAAGGATAAGCTTTAGAATTGAAGGTACTTAAACAACCATAAGTCCATTACTTCTACCTTTGTTGTCCTGAAAATATGGTGTGCCTTGTATACAACAGTGAGGAAATAGAGATCTTTCCATGGACCTAGGCCATCACGGCCTTACCACGTCAAACTTGTGTGCCTTCTCTCTCTTTGAATCCATGCTTATTCATTTATTTGTATAGAGAGATGTTCTACCTCCTAGAATGCTTTACCTGGCTATTTATAAAATCAACAAGAGTAGTGCAACCCAGAATTCGCATCTCATCTTGTCCTGTCTGATCAAAAAGAGTGCGGACGATCCCTAATAAGCTACTAGCAAAGAGCGGCCTGCAAAAATTTGTGGAATCAAACGAACAAGATCATGAATTTAGATTGCATCTGCATATTGAGCAACAAATTGGAAACTGAACAGGTTGCAATCCATTTGCAAAATTCATCAATGAAGACGAGAAGTTTATTTCTTCGTCCCAACATTGAGATGCATCCTGGCCTTACAATTATCTTATTTAAACTTCAGAAGTAATAGCATCTAGTTATGAGAAATTTTAATCATGTTCTAGTTATGAGAAATTTTAATCATGTTCAAGTCGTCATCTAGAGTTGGAAGAACTGTGGAAAATATGTGTGTTTTCAGACATTGTATATTTGCCTTCTTTTCGAAAAGATACATATCTAACCCCAAACCCATGAGGGAGTGATACTTCCCACCTTTTCCTAGTTGATCTTACTAAAGCTACGAAGCACCGACACTCCTAGAGGCCGACGTGTCCCCATGTCCGACACGGGGGACACGGCAATACGTATGGGACGCCACGTGGCGTGTCCAATAAATTTAATCAATTTTTTTTAGGGGGACATGGGAGGGACACGGCTGGGACATGTTTAGGGACCCGGCAGGGGTTGAATATGCAATTTTCTAATTTTCAGGGGTAAATGTGTAATACTTCAAATATATAGGGTTAAAAAGGTAATATGATGTATACATGATGCGTGTTTAGATATTGAAGCTGCATGCTTATACATATATCTATATTTTTCATTGGAATAAAATAAATATTACTGTTGTTAATCTTATTTATTTTTGCCGTGTCCCCTGCCGTGTTCGCGTCCCTTTTTTCCCGTGTCTGTGTCCGTGCTACATAGTACTAATGTTTATCCATCTAAGTTAACATCACTTTTACACAAAAAGAAAGGTGGTTTGGTATGGTATCTTCAGACAATCTCTACTTCATGCTCACTCAATGGAGGTTGTCAAATCACTTTTATATGTAATCAGAGTCATCCAAAAACACATTCATATAAGGTAAGAAATAAGAAGAAGTCCTCAGAAGGTCAAAGATTGTAGATCATATTTGTGTTCCACTAAGATAGTTTTTTGAATAAACTGGTTTTTCACGGTTTTTTATGTGATGTATTGTAAGAGAATGACTTGTCTTGGTTTTTGGAAAAAACAGTTTTTTGTTAGTGGAACACTGCCTAATTTTAATAATGAGGATAACTAGGCTTGGATAAACTAAGAGGATAAGCAATGAAAGTACAAAGTTTATGAAAGGAACTTGTTGAGAGTCTAGAAAGAATTTTAGAGTCCAGAATTGTGCCCATGCTACTTTTATTGCTGACAAGGAAGAGAGTATAGAAATGAACAATGGATTTAATGTTTGATGGAAAAGCCCGAACAAAAATCATTATGCAGCAGAAAACCATTAACGTAACTTATCATAATAATAACATCTGCAACCGAAAAGAGCAGAAGGTACTTCTGTGGAGCCATTGAATGGCTATATATTTGAAAAAACATAAAATAGGTATAAACGCTGAAGATGGCTTGAAACACAAGCAAATTCAAACAGTAAGAGTTCAACTTACATTTGCTCCTTACAAGAAGATAACAATTTCCTATATATGCAAAGCACAATCTTTGCCGAGCCAAAGTTCCCATTCCGCAAATCCTTGTACAATCTTTGTTCAAGGTATGTTGTGATCTGTAACAAAAACTTTTTAGCAATTAATTTCCGCCACGAATAAATCTGATATAAGGAACAGAGATTCAAAAGTAACATTTATTGACAAAATTGGCAAGGCAACTTTGCAAGACTTTGAAACTGCAACAAAGAAACCTTTTCAGAAGTAGAACGTTTTAACTAAATCGAGCAAAGTGACAGGAACTTTCTTGAGCCAACTTTCAATTTCCAATTGCTATACTATATCACACACTATAAGAAATAGAAGACAGCAAATTTAAAGTGCCTAACTAATTGAGTAAAAGTTTAGCAGGGAACGGAGTAGGTAAAATAGAAAAATAGAAAATTGAATTTTGCAAAGGATCAGTCCCTCAAGAACAGGAGGATGAAATCTCACCTTTGGTATTCGTAATGGATTTTTGGCGGCATACTCACAGAGCTTCCCAATCTTACGATCATTTGGCTCAGCATTCTGCAAACAGAGACAAGATACACAGACACATACATTCTATGTCACTTTCAAAGACAATAGGGAGTTCTAAAGATGATGAATCTCCTCTTTTATTTGGCAGTACAGATGAGATCTTTGGAGAAAGAACGCAAAATATTTCCTAATAGAACTACAGCCATAATAATCTTAAATTACAACCGTGACAAAAAAAAAAAAAAACTAAACTAAACTAAACAACTAGCCAATAAATCAAAATACAAGATAAGCATTGAGGATGATAAAATAAGTATAGAGTTAGAGAAGATACAACTTCCAATAAGTTCAAGTGGTCATCACTTGCCACTCCTCTAACAATATCCTCAATAGCAGAAACTTCATTCTCTGTAACCTTCCCAAATATCAAGAAAGGAAATAAAACAAAATAGATGTGTCTTGAAGCAGACATCCCTTTATCAAGTTCCTTGTTACATTGGACCCAATTTGAACTTGTTCTAGACTACAGATGCAACTGGTTAGTACTCAACGCCAGAGCTTTTCTTTTTTCCTTCTATTCGTTCTGTGGTGAGATAGACTAATCATTCTCAATATACAATAGGAGAATAATTGCAAAATCATTTAAATAGGCTTCTGAAGAAAGGGAACATCTAACAGACATAACAAGCAAGTAAAGCGATACAAGGGAAGCGCAATTTACCTGTGACCGAGGGAAGATCTCACCAAGAAACTTTTTGTACCGTTTCACGGGCTGCCTTGAACTGGCTCGCATAGAAGGACAGAAGCAACAGAGGTTACCACAGACGGGCAAAACCCGTCTAGACATAACCCCCATCACTTACTTAAGGAAAATTCAATCCACTCCTGCAATGTCAAATCACAAGTCAAAACAGAAATGATAAAATGCAGGAGAACCCAATTGATGAAAAGATTAAGCATTCGTAACCTCCTTCTCTCAAGGAAATTCAAGCTCAAAACCTTCCCCATAAAACCCAATTGGCAAATATTCCAGACCAAGGTTTGAATCCCATGCTATACTGGCTGTTATGTACCTTTTTTGACAAATCCAGTATCCTAAAGCAGTAATTCTGTTTTGTACCGGTTGGTACTGGCCAATTCCGGCTAATACAGGTAGGTAACAGACAATTTCTAATTTTATTTTTCTTCTCATTCAATACATGATTTATGCTCGAGTTTTGAATGAGGCAAAATTACACTACTGGCGATTAGCGATAATAGGGAAAATCTGCAACGGTACCTGGCACTCCACCGGTACCGGCAGACAAGCATTCATCAAAACCACCGTGACCCAATTCATTAAATGAATAAGAATTCGCAAGAATTCCCAAGAACTGTGTTTTCATGGTGATTTCAGGAGGAAGTTGATGGACGGATCAATTTAGAAAAATTCGTACAAAACTATATAAAACTGCAACATACCCAGCAATCAAAGCGGTAGAAAAAAATTAACTTCTATACAATCCAGCTCTTAGAGATCGCGATCTGGCCAATTGCGTCAAAACTGGCTCAATGTTGAAAATCTACAACAAACAAAGAAAAGAAAAGATAAAAAAATCTAAATCCCAATGAAATCCATACCCAAAATCTAATTCTCAAACATGTCAGAGGATCAACGATTGAATTACCTGTAGATTGAATAGCCAATTGGGAAGCAGACTTGAAGCCTGAAATCTCCAACTGGCGCTCTATGAAGATTGAATAGCCCAATTGGGGAGCAGACTTGAAGCCTGAAATCTCCAACTGGCGTTCTGTCTGTCTCTGTCTCCTCTCTAGCCCATTACATTTAATTGATCGTTAGAAGGGGCTCACCAAAATTTTCATTGAATAGGGGCACTAACATTCCACATGTACAAGCATGTTGTTGAATATTAGTGGTACTTGTTTTTCACTATTTTATTTTTAATAATTCACGTGCCCAGACCAACTTACGCTCATCTCAACTTTAATCGGTTAATTTTTTCTGGATATGAGTATATTTTTTACGTCACATTATTCATCTCAATGAACGGAATCCAGAAAACTACAAAAACTACAAACCAAAGTTGAAAAAAATGGTATAAGACCACAAAAAAAAAAAAAAAAACTAAAAGACGGTCTCTTTTGGTGAAACTTTTATTGACTTTGCGGTTTTTTTTATTTTTTTATTTTTATACTTTTTCTATTCTCCTCGCTAAGCGAAACAATTTGATGTAAAAATTATATTTAAATCTACTAAAATTTAAGAAAAAACAGTTAAAAAGACGGTGCCAAAGAACTCGGGAAAATTTAGGCCATAAAGGCCTTAAAACAGGAACAAAGCAAAGATATGATAACCCACCGGACCAGAAATCAAATCCGGCTTGACCACCGAGCCAACCTTTTAGATGGGAAAGTATTTGGTACCAGAAAAGTATTCAATAAAATCACTCAGAAAATACATTCAACAGGTGAAATTCACCTGATACACAGTTTCACCCATTTGATACATTTTGTGGGTGATTTTATGTGATACTTTTCTGGTGATTGTATTGTAGTTGTTAGATTTAAGTTGGCTAAAAAGAAAAAACTGGTTTTTTGTTTTTTTTGTTTTGTCTTTATTCAAAAATTTTTTTTTTTGCATTTGTTAGTTTTCGGTTGATTTCTTGTGGTTTCTTGGCTTGTCTCGACGAGAGGAATCTAAAAAGTATAAAATTATTAGCCAAATTTGAAGTTTTGTGAATAAAGACGAAAAATAATCCAAAAAATTGGATTATTTTGGGCTTTATTCAAAAAGCTATTAGTTTTGACCATAATTTTATACTCTTTGGATTCGTCTCCATGTGATAAATCCAGAAACCACAAAATCTTGACGCAAAACTAACAAATACAATTTTTTTTCGAATAAAGACAACAAAAAAAAAAAATCAAAAAACTACTCCCTCCGTCCCGCAAAGTTTGTCACTTTCACTATTCCAGCCCTATGAAAAAATTAATTATTTCTTTTAATCTGTAATGTTTTATATAAGCAATATGGATCTCGTTTGATAGATTTCAATTAGATCTTTTGAACAAAGTTTTGAAAATCACATAAAACGTTATGAATTGAAAGATATAGACAATTTAAAAATGGCACGCACTCCCGAAAGTGTCAAACTTTGCGGGACGGAGGGAGTACTTTTTTCAAATAACCAAATCACCTCAAATAGTCACGGTGTTTTGGGGGCGTGTCATGATAGGCCCAACCGTCGGCGGGAATTGTGGGCTCTTTTTGTTCATTACATGCGAAAAAGCATCCTCTTCCTGTCTTTTGACTTTTATCCTCAATCAAATAATTACATTCACTTAATTGCAAAATTTAGGTTAAATTTTGTTTAAATTATGTTTAACTGTACTTTTTTTTAAATCTTTATTATTTTTGTCTCAATTTTTTGAAGTAGACATTTTCTTGACGAGTGAAAGCTAAAAGATAAAAATACTATGACCAAATATAAAGAGTTCAAACCAAAATAATCCAAAGCAGATATTTTTCTGCAATAAATTTTTATTTTTTCTGAATTTTTTAAAGTTTTATTCACGTTTTTTTTCCCCTTTTTCCTTTTTGATTCTCGTGATCGACTCTAACACGAAAAGTATAATACTTTAATCAACATCTAAAAAACTTTACCGGCAAAGAGGATAGGTTAATGATTTAAAAATACATTAAATAGTCAAATTATTACACCTTACTTACTTTTTCTTATTTTTCGCTGATTCTTTTTTGTTTTCGTTCCATTACGATGAGAATCCATCAGCAATTAGGCCATAGAATCCTGGAATTTAATTTACATAATCCTGGGGACCTGGTAGCGTGTAGTGCGCTACATTCAGCATCCATTTTGATAATGCACAGTTTGGATTTAATCCAAATAATAGACGGTTTGATTAAATTCATTATTCGAATATTAAATCCGAACCGTGCATTATCGAAATAGATGGTCGGATGACACACTACACAGTGCAATGCATTTTACGCACTATACCATCCCCAATCAGTTTTCTATTGGGTATCGTATCCATTTTTATTTACCGCTGTTATTGTCTGAAATGCACAAAAAGTTTGTGCTTGCTAAATTGCTTTTTTTTTTATTTTATTTTAAGGGTCGTAGATGTCTAAACCAGCTTACGCGCACCTTGACTAATTCATTTTGCTATCCGGTCAAAGACAGGTCATCCACGTCCGAAATAAGAGATTCACGAGAAATTACCTTTTTTACAGTCTGATCCCAAGAATCGAACCTTGGTCAATTGTGTTGAGAGTATACCCATTAACCAATTGGACTAACATTATTTAGTCAATTTCTACACTTTTCATCCCTTTTTGTACACGGAAAGAATCTAAAAAATGGAGATGAAGAAAAAGGTTAGGGTTCGAATATCAAGTAAGTAACTTTAATCTCGTTTGATCCAATGATATGCCATCACTACCCAGTATCTCGTGATGTGTGCGGATCTTTAAAAAATGAGCCGATAAGATAATCCAATTTCAAATTTTCCAACTTAGGCCGAGTTTTTCATTTGATTTTAGCAATCCAGTTGTCAAAATCAACCATGATTTTAGCAAATGAGTTCATCAAGTGCTAAAATCATGGTTTTGAAATCAATAAATTAAGTGTTTCCGTGTCTGGTTTTTCGAAATTTTTCACACCGAAATTAAAGTACACGAGGAGTACTTTAATTTGGTGCGAAAAAAATCGAAAAATGATATACGGAACCACTTCATTTTTTTATTTGAAATACCATAATTTTAGCACATGTTGAACTCATTTGCTAAAATCATTCTGCGTTGCTAATTTTTTTTTGGAAAACTAGGCCTTATAATTAATGCTATAGTCCAATTTTTTTAATTTTTGATAAAATCTACTCTTAACGGATACATTCTTTTTCTGTGTCATAATTCACTAGGCAATGTTCGATTTTCAAATGGACTAAATTACCATCTTCGACAAATTAGCAGTATTTGAATGAAGAAACAGAGTCAGAATAGAGACAAAATAGAGGGAATCAAGTTGACATGATGTCACTAAAACATTAAAAATTAATACTCCAGAACCCACCGATAGTATAGGACACATTTTATTTATTTGTTATTTTGAGAATCAAAACTTAGGATTTGTTTGATTAGAAAAATAAATTACGATAGAGAACGAAAGTAAGAGTGAGTGAAATGAAAGAAACCACTGTATTTTTCTATGTATTTGGTTAAAATGTTCTAAAAGAATTTCGAAAGAAAATATGGGTATTTTATTTTTTACTTTTTTTTATAATATTGGAAGTTTAATTAGTAACTTATGCTTGACATACAATATATAGATCATAGCCAAAAACAAATTATGAGCATTGTCACAAAAATCCGCAGTATTGACTTTTGAATGAAGTGTTGAATTTTTTCTACTGTTGACAACGTAGGAGTTAGGTATCGGGTATCTCCACGCCCAAACGGGATGAGACTTATTCAACTAAGACCGGTCGCCGCAGAGAATCAACAACCATAAAAAAATATAGTAGTTAGAAGTAGCTAAGAGGAAAGACTATTGGACCCGCCCACTAAACTACCCACATAAACTTTCACGTCGTACCTGAGAATCAAACTCACACCTCTAGGCGGGAGCAAACCTCCTGGCCAGCGGCGACAACCCTCGTTTGGTAAATTGACAGCATTGAATTTGAATGGTCCAGATTATCATCGTTAGTAAATTGACTGGAATGGGTTTGAATGAATCAGTATATACTTAGGATTTGGACAAAACTGATAGAGGTAATTAATTGACTTAACGACACCAATTATTAGGAGGACGCATTTTCTTATTTTGAAAGTCAGAAACTGTAAAAGGAAATGTAAGAGGTTTTCAAACTCAAAGACCAAAATACTACGAACATTTTGGCCCGATGTGACAATGGAGGAGGGGTCCTGATGGGCACAGCAGACTGCTGTGCTCCAAATTCGGACCTTCTATTTAAATTGTTCATTACGAAGATCTTGATGCATATTATAGCATGATAAAAAATCAAGTTAATCGGACATCGATAGATCACTAACTGAATAAAAAACTGAAAAAAAAAAATTTGCTTATCACACCTCTAAACAAAATTAGATTTTATCTCATAAAAATCATTCGAGAACCAGGCCTAAGGATTTTTTCATTCGAGAACCAGGCCTAAGGATTTTTAGTAGTAGACTTGTGTATGGATCTTTTCTAACTCAAAACAAAAAATAAAGAGGTCCAATGTGATTTTAAAAAGAGCTTAAACAATTGTAATGAACTTTGGGCTTTTAGGGATTATACAAGTGTAAAGACTACAATATTCACATAGAAACCTTAAAAATTGATCCACGAAGAAAAAAACAATTTTGTCTATTTACGGGTATACATGCCATTTTTCAATTGCTTATATGTTTTGATCTATAATATTTTTTAAAATTTTGAAACCTTTGTTCAATATTACTTATCGAGAACTATCAAACGAGATCCATATTGAATATATATATATATACACCGAGCTTCACCTCCAAACTCCCGGACCCTCTTAAGTTACGGACCTCCACTTTTCGGACCAAATTTCGACGATCCGAACCGTTAGATGTGTTTAAAACGTGTTTTTAAGGTCAAACGCGAAGATTTGGCAAAAAAAAATACCCGGAAGGGCTTGATCGGAGAAGTTTTTCATTCGGATCGTCGAAATTCGATCGGGATCGTCAAAATTCAATGAGTTCCGTAACTTAACTAAGTTAAGGGAGTTTGATATATATATATATATATATCAAACTCCCTTAACTTAGTTAAGTTACGGACCTAGGGGTATTTTCGACTTTCAAGACCAAATTTCGACGATCCGAACCGTTAGATGTGTTTAAAAAGTGTTTTCAAGGTCCAACGCAAAGATTTGGCAAAAAATAATACCCGGAAGGGCTTGATCGGAGCTGTTTTTCACAAAAAAACGCTAATAGAAAATACCTTTTAAACACATCTAACGGTTCGGATTTTCAAAAAAAAATTGGGAAGGTGGAGGTCCGGAACTTAACAGAATCCGGGAGTTTGGAGGTGAAGTTTGGTGTATGTATATATATATATATATATATATATATAAGCAATTTTTTGAGGGGTACGTAGTGCATAGTAAGAATGCACAAGAAATATGGGACGGAGGGAGTAATATACAGATAATAGGCTTGGAAGAGAGTTTTGTCACCCCATGATATGCTTAATTAATTTTTTTTTTTTTAAAACTAGGTTGCAACAAAAGATCTGCAATGCTCCATCAACTCGAATCTACAATCAAGGCCAGCCCATGCCTAAGGCCTAAGAGGCCTAGGCCTAGGGCCTTCAAAAAAGTCCAAGAAATAAGGACGCTAAGGCCTTGTTCTTCAATGGATTTTATCTCATAAAATCTAGTTTTGATAAAATCTAACATCCTTAATGGATTTTAGCAAAACTAGATTTTATCTCACTACAAAACACCTTTATCAACCCTAGATTTAATCCATTGGGAAAACAATGTAATTTTATCACACCTAAACAAAACTAGATTTTATGAAAATTAGAGTTTATCTCATAAAATCCATTCGAGAACCAGGCCTAAGGATTTTTAGTAGTAGACTTGTGTATGGATCTTTTCTAACTCAAAACGAAAAATAAAGAGGTCCGATGTGATTTTAAAAAGAGCTTAAACAATTGTAATGAACTTTGGAATTTTAGGGATTATACAAGTGTAAAGACTACAATATTCACATAGAAACCTTAAAAATTGATCCACGAAGAAAAAAACAAATTAGGCCCAGAATCCCTAAGAATTCTTTATCTTAAAAAGATTCTTGTTTGTTAGTAGTTTTGTACCAAACTTTTATTGGTTATTGATTCATTTCAACAAGAGAAATTGGAAATGGTCTGTGTGCATTTTTTTTGGGGGGTAAATCAACTTGAAATAGAAAAAAAAGACTAACCAAATATACAGTTTACAAGGTATATACTCCAGAGAGGAAAGAAAGGAAAAGAAAAGGGAAAACAAAAAGATGGCCAAAATGACTACATTGGGATAAATTAACTTTCTTAACCATGGAATGAACTAGAGTTTAATGATTACTACATGTAAATCTAGGAAAGCTAATTGAAGTGAACCCCATCTTTAAGTGTTTCTATGCCATCTAAGAAGAGGGAAAGAAAACACTTAATCTAAACACTAGGGGAATAAAGCGAAAAATACTTAAACATGATTGAGGTGGTGTTCCACTAACAAAAAATAGTTTTTTCAAAAATCGAGACAGGTCATTCTCTCACAATACATTACATAAAAAATCGTGAAAAATCAATTTATTCTAAAAAACACCCTTAGCAGAACACCCCCGAATAAGTCTGTGTGCATTTGTATGGCTTTCCCTCATAATATCTCTATCTATTTCTTTTAGGACCATATATAGTTAACAAGGTGTCAAAAACAATAAAACCACCAATAATATTAATTAGGACAGGACACATTTACTTATTATTTCAATAGATCATTTGCATTTGTTATTTATTAACGTTGACCATGCATTCAACATGACATTTGTTACGTATACGTACGATTCGGTTGTCTTCTTTCTCTCTCTTTTTTTTTTTTTTTTAATGACCGCGTGTCTATGTTAGTTTGACACACCTTTTTAACCTCGGGTCTTGAAGGTAACTACAAGGCAAAATTTCAATTGGAACGTTTGACATTTGTGAGATTCGACCTTGCAACCTCTTGGAGACGAATACTTTAGTTGTTTTACTTAACTCTGAGAAGACCTCATGATCAATCTCTCACATATTGGCAAATGGCAATTTTAGCCTTTTAGTCTCTCTTCTAAAAGGGACTGAAAGTGTGTTCCACTAAGTCGGTTTTTAAAATAAACTACTTTTTCATTTTTTTTTATGTGATGGATTCTGAAAGAATAACCTTCTTTGGTTTTAGAAAAAAAAAACTATTTTTTCTCAGTGGAATGGGGCCTAAGACAATAGTAGTAGCATTTTTGTTAATTTGGTTAATAACTCGGCCTTTATGCTCGGGCAAACATTGGCTGACATCTTCTGCAAAAGAAGTAGGGGTGTACACAGTCCGGATCAGATCGGATTGGCATGAATCCAATCCTAATCCGTGAGTCACGGTTTTTAGAAAATACAATCCGTGTCCGACCAAAAGTCTCACGGTTCGGTTCCAATCCGATCTGCGAGTCACGGATCAATTCCGGTTTTATCCACGGATTACATGTCATACGTAAACAAGTAACAAACAGTTTCATCAAAATAAAATCCTGAAAAATCTAAGGTAGAAAACAGAGAGACCTTAGATGGAGCATGTGATGACACAACCGGGCCTAAACAAGCATCAGTGGAAAACATGTAGCTTAGTTCAGTTACATAGTGGAATAGAAACAATGACCGTTTAATAGCAAAAAAAAAACAGTGAACACCTACTAAATTCAGTGAACAACTACTGAATTGATTAAAGTCCAATACAAATGCACGGCAGTGGAATTAATACATCAAATGGGGTAACAATTTACCTCCTAGATTTTATAGGAGATAACATTATAACCCTATATCAAATTGATAATATTTATGAAAGTGGTAAAATTATTTACACATACGTACATAATACATACATAGATACATACATAAATATTTATTTTTAAAAAATTATATATAATAAAAAATCTCACGGTCCGGATTGGTTAATCCACGGTTTCAAAATCAAAATCCATGTCTGGACCGCGAGTCACGGTTTATTATTTTTTGGATCCGTGTCCGGACCATTAATCCACGGTTAAAATCCAAAACGTGCGGATCGGTTCGGTCCGGTCCGGACTAGATTCATGGTTCACTGGTTTTTTTGTGCAGCCTAAAAAGAAGTGTATGAAAACTCACCCATAAGGAACTCCCTTTTAGGTTGGGATGACAATTTAACCAGCCCCGCTTCGAATCTGCCCTACCCCACCCTAATAGGGTAGGATTTTTTTTTCCTTCTATTTTTTGGGATAACGGGTAGGGGCAGGGGTGATTTTGAAAACCCGTCAGGGTTAGGGTAGGGGCAGGGGTATGGTCACCCTGCCCCGATATTACCCACCCTAACATACATACAATACATACACCCTATATATCTATATATATTATTATCTTTCTTTCTCCCTTATATGCATTAAATTTTATTTGTATTCCTATAATTTTATTTTTACAACTCAAATACAACATTAGATAGTAGATTTTGGTTAAGTTGTAAAAGCTATTTTGTGAATTTTATCATTTGTGCTCACTAATATTGGAGTCTAAAATATACTATACTAATATGTGAAAAAAATAGGGGCGGGGCGGGTAAACCCGATATCCGATAGGGGCGGGGGTACCCATAAATTACCCGGTTGGGTTAGGGGCGGGTTAGGAGTGGTTCGCGAATTTTAGGGTCGGGACCGGGATCATCAAAATCCACCCCGTTGCCATCCCTACTTAGGCCTGATGATTGAATTTCCATTATAAGATAATTAGGGGGAAAATAATAATAATATGCGCACACCATACTTTGATACCCCGAGTGCACACCAACACATCTCAACCGTCCAAAAGCATTTTGGATGTTCCAGCTTTTAAACAAACTATTTGCGCGAATAGTTTGTAAAAAGATTCAAAACGTCCAAAACCCTTAAAACAGTTGAGATGTGCTAGCGTGCACGTGGGATATCCGGAGGGTTGTTTACCCATAGACGTGATGAAAAAGAAGCAGCAATGGACCCGTACCAAATTTGGCGTGCATTAATTTAGTACTTACCATTCAAGTGGGCGGCTGCAGGGGTGCTGAATTCATTTTGAAAAGGACACATATCAACAAAGATTAGGAGAGGCTTGCAACAAAGATTTTTTTGCTTCACTGTGTATGACCAATTAAAAGGTATCCATTCTCTCCCCTGCTTGTTTAACTAACGATTTGTGTGTGATCGGTATGAACTGACGACAAACGAGTCACAGCCCAGTTAATTACTTATTATTTGTTTTTAAAAGTGATATAAATTGCAAATGATCTGAGCCGAGCCACGAATAGCTCGGTTCATTTACAGCTCTACTCGCAACTGATGCTTCAACCATAAAAACACTAGATACATGAGAAAAATGAACTGTTCTTGCAAAAATAAATCCACCAAAAACCATCCCAAGCCACCAAACCAGCACCTCCTTTACACGACCCATTCACTCTAGCTCCATCAAGATTCAATGAAATGCTAAAGCTAATTTAGTGGCCAAATGTGCCACATGCAAGAGCAAAAAATCATTCCCCATCAACTTCATCTTTCCACGCCTCACATAAATCCAACCACCAATCAACGAAGGACTGCGCATGCATCACATCATGACAATAATTCCACAAAAACTGTTTACTTCTCGCTGGACAGGTATATAATCTTCCAAATGGAACACCAAAGTGAAGCACGCCCCTTCTCCCTTCTAAACATAGCATTTTTGAGGAGATCCATAGATAATCATATTATTCATCTCGACGAGAGAAATCAGAAATTTATAAAAATATTGACTAAACGTAACAAAAAAGTTCATATAAGATTACGCTAGACACACTAAAAGACTAACAGTTTTCATTTTTTTCTGAACTTTTTTCCGTCTTTAACGAGCTTTTTTCAACTTGAGTCTATGTTTTTACACTTTCCCAATTTCTCTCATAGATACGAGCAATTAATCTTAAAAAATTGACCTGAATCTAGTAAACATTAAGAAAACAATAAGAAAGACCGGTCAAAAAACCTCAAAAATTTAGGCCTAAGGGTGTCTTAGTTTCACTTTTATCCCCTAAACTATTCCAAATATATTGATGTTGTCACTACTTGTAAACCAACCTATTTCACCCTCAACTATTGAGAAGAATGCAATCAAGGCCAGTAGAAGTTCGTTCCAAAAAAATAGACCGTCTCTTGAGACAAAGCCAACTTTCCCCCTCATGGAATCATGGATGATATGTTTATTATCTCTAACAGGCAGTGGGACCTTCCACCAATGCTCTCAATTATCGCTACTGAGAATTTTAATAGTTTGAGATGTTTTTGAAAGACGCTTTCATCTCTCACTCCTGCTCACGCATGCGTGTGCTCTTCATGTGGCTTACTTACAATACTCCCATCCATTTTGTTGATCAAAGTACTAGGAGTTGAATATGTAAGGGTTTCTGGCATATTAGCAATGTACTAAAACTCGCTAGGCACTAGTCGGGTAAAGAAGGGGTGCCTAGGGCCTAGGCACCGACTAGTGGACCGCCTAGTGCCATAGGTGGGGATTAGGCGCCGACTAGTCGGCTTCCTAATCTAGGCGTTGGACCACCGCCTAATGCCTAGGCGGCTGACTTTGAGAACACTGCAGTCTACATATTAGAGATCCATGATTTGATTTGTTGAGCTAGCAATTGTAAGATCTCTCTTTGAGAGTGTGATGGATAACAAAATTCGCATAGTTGAGTATGCATGCTTTTATTTTTTCCCCTCTTTGTACTCTGATTTCTTTCCTTCTCGTTTGTTTTTACTTATATTCTATTAAGAGATTTGAAGGAAGGAATTGAGATTTTTCCTTCATAACTTGCTTGGTGAAAAGTAAATTGTCTTCTACTCCTTTGGTTGTACAAAATCCCCATACAATTGAAATCATATATGTGGGAAGAAACGAATTGCAACTATCTCAAATAGTATAGTTTGGCTTAAAGTTTAGGACGACGTACACACATTTGGCATATTTAGGGGATAAAATTTACTATGAAAAGGCATAACATTTACACTATCTGATCCATAATATTTTTCAAACGGACTATGATCCTCACAATTACTTATTTTACGGTGTCCTCCATCATAACATTCAACACTGAATGACATAACAATTTATAAATTGGGCACACCGTATGATGGATGTACCTAAGCATTTCCTGTCGGTTTGTTACACAAATTCGAAACAACAAAAGTATAAACAAAAATATTTACGTCAACTAATTACCACATTTTTCTGTACAACTAAACTAAGAATTCACACTACAAACATATTAAATATTTTCACCTAGAAAGGTATCTTATTGTAATGGACTAGTAGTGAAGTTGAATGAAAGAACTGAGAACTGAGAAGCCTTAGAGCGCTCATGGGCTAACTTTGAAATGGCCCAACCCAAAGATCTCCTCGCAGCAGACTTGGTGGGGGGTTTCGTCGTTTATTTTCCTTTCTAGTTCACTGAAAAAGAAAAAAAGAAAAAAAAGAAGAAGATACAAGCGGCGCACCATACCAGGCTCGGTATTAACTCGACAGAGTTGCTTCCAGTTCAAGATCCTGAATTCTGAATGAAAAATTAGATGATTGAATAAATTATTTCCAATTATCCAATTGAACTAAATTTTTACAGGATTTTTTAAATAGTTAAATAACAGAGTTAAGAAAAGGAAAAGAAAGAGAGAAATTATACAGATGACAAGTATTACAACAGATAGTATTCGTAGAGTGTCAAAAAAGAGGACATCAGGTTGTTGCTGTGCAGCACCTGCACAACAGGTGTTGTGCACCATCCGAGCCATCCGTTGCTCGGATGGATGGTCCAGATTTCACCTCGGCACCTTTGCATCTGAACCGTTCATTGTCGTGCGTGTAAGATGAAATCTGGGCCGTTCATCCAAGCAACACACAGCCTGGATGGTGCACAAAATCTGCTGTGCATGGGCTGCATAGCAGCAACCCCAGCTCCCAAAAAAGATGTATGCAACCCCAACTCCCCAAAAAGATGTCAATTGTTAAAATGAAAATTATGAACTGTTTCACTCGATAATTTGCCTAGCGATCGCTGCACTTGCCCTAAATTTCATTTGAAAAGGTTTCCTTATAGTAGAAACCTATTTGAACAGTTTGGAATCCTTTCAATAGAAAACGTGTGCATAATTAGCGCACTGATTACTGAATTCATTTCGTTAATCAAAATCTTTGATGAACTTTTTCTTTCTTCTGTAAAATGGACTCTGCTCTACTGGTTTTACATACAAAAGTATTCTTCCAAAAACAAATTTTCCATTGTTTTGTGCAAGAGAGGTCGAGCTGTGTATAGTATACTAGTCTTCTTTCCCACAGAAAAGGCTGAGATAAAGGTTGTTCTGAGCTTTAGAATCTTTAGGTTTGTTCGTTTAGGTTTTTGGCGAACTCGAGCTCAATGAAAGTTTGACGAGCCGAGTTTGAATCGAGCTTGCCTATGTTGTATTCGAACTCGAACTTGTTCAAGAGCCTCAACGAGCCAAAAAAAATCAGGTCTAGAGTTGCAAATAAGATTTTTATTATGTACTCCTACATAAACAGGTTCCTACATTTATGAAACTACGGACACGTATCCACATATTAGTTTCTAACATTGTAATAGTTTACACATGTACGGTATAAATTTTATCGGGTACATAAATGATTTATTACATATGAAAGTTATTTAAGTTAATATATGAAAGTATATTGATATATACATATATTCCATGTTTGCGAGCTTAACCAAGCTGAATATTATTAAGTTCAAGTTCAACTCATTTATTAACCGAGCCTAAGATTGAGGTTCAAGTTTGATTTGTTTAGTACACAACTTGAACTGAATGAGCTTTTTACTTGGTTGGGTTTCAAACAGTTTACAAACAGCTTGGTTCATTTGCAGCCTTAATCTCTAATAAATTCAAGAGATTTTATCACCTATAGCAATCGAAAACAATCTCTTGCTACCACCAACATCAATAAACCGTTCAACATTGAATTGGAATGCATTTTAAAGTTTAAACGGTAGAAGTAGAAGTATGCTGGTACATATTTTCTGAAATATCAAATGGTTGGCCAAGTATCTGATATAACCCAATCTCACGAATTACAGGCAATAGACCAACAAATAGTCTGGAGGTGTGTCTATTGATGAACGAGTTCACGTTAATGTCCTCACTGTCCTCACGGGCAAATTCGTCCTAGCTCGAAAGACTTCAAAAAATGCTCTCCTCTGTGGATCATGAAAGTGTTAAAAAAATGCGCCAATGTCTATCCAGCACCCTTCAATTCCACACTTCCACTTATCAAGTTAATCCCTAAAATCATAGCCCGAAATGGCTCCTCAGTCAAGTGCAATTGAGGACCATGATGACGTTTATTGTGGCACTATTTTCATATGGCTAGTCTTGTCACATTTAAACTCATGAATTGGACAGTACTCGTTTTTCGAGCTGACCTCCAGAAGGGGGTTACATCTTGTTCAGATCATGGTTTCACTTCCTATTTGGCCTACAATTCTGGTTCAATTTCAAGATCTTTCCATTTTGGAGCGAGGAAAGCTGAGCTCTGGTTCATGTTTAAACAAAACAAAACCGGACCTCCTCCTCGGCTCCAAGTCAAACATCAGGCTGTCCAAGAAACAACTCTATTCCAATTCATGATTGTCTTTCTTACTGTTTCTTCTGTGAGCATTGTTTTTGTTTCAGTTGTTCATTCCCACATTGGTTTTGCTACATTCATCGGTACACTAATGCAGTGACTACCATCAAATTTCACATAATTGCAAGAATCCAGAATGAACTAGTTTACACTTCACTCACATTGGATTCATACAGAAGACTAATCGACGATTCAATATAAGGCTTCGATAATAAAAATGCTAAATTAAACTACGTACGAGACTTGAACAAATGAATCACATCCAATTATGGCAGCAGCTGATGGATAAAAATATGGCTCAAGGTGTGCCTTGGATATTGTGGGTTGGCTTGAGGCTAATGGGTAAGGTATCAGATGTTCACTAGCAGCTGCTGTTTATAACTTATTATGGAGGGAACGAAATTTGGTGAATTTTTCAGGGCAATTCAACTGTTTCTCAGAATTGCTAAACAGGGATTTCCTCAGCTCCAGGAGGAAGCTGCAACCTTCCCAGGCCAGTAAACTATTCTGAGCAAAGTGGGGCTTGTCCAAGAAAATTTTGGGACATGTATTGCTAGTGTTTTGTTTGCATTTGTGTAATTAGTTTCCTACTTATTGTAATTAGCTGTGTTGATATGCTCTTGTAGTGTTGTTCTTTTCTAGTGTATTGGGGAGTTTTTTCCTTACTAGACTGATGTATTCTTTGGTTTGAGCTTAATACTAAAATGTTGCTCTTACCAATGATAAATAAATAAAGAAAAGAAAATAATACATAGGGAAGTTCTGTAACTTTCATGAGATGAAGGCAAGCAAATGGAGTGCAATTGGACAAATGGGGAATGCTAAAAACAATTCTCTAAGAATACTATGTGTAAGAATTGAAAGAATGAATCATATTAAAAATTCATAAATAACCACAAAATTTACATGTTGACCACAAAAATACATATGAATTTACATGTTTTGACCACAAAAATCCCATAACAAGAGCGACAAAAATTAATATGTTGAGCTCGTAAATTAAACCCGGCAAAAATTTCATATATCGAGCCATAAAGATTCATATCATGAGCCACGAAAATTCGAAGGTAGCATACCATACACCCGAAACAATGGGTGTGTTTGTGTATTGATTCTATTGAAGAATTTCAAATATCAAATCATGTTTTGCTCTTCCAAATAAAGAATTGGATCGGGAATAATCAGATTCTAACCTCCAAAATGCAAGAAAGAATGCAAATCTCCGTCTTCAAAAAGAATTTGTAAACAACAGTCAACCATTCCCCCCATTGTCCATTAATTCGTTGACTGTTGAATCAATAACCCTAGAACTGCAGCTTCTCAGAACCAGAGACCGTAACCCCGGCCCGCTTGACTGAATCGACCAACGGACCCACCATTCTCCGGTGGTGAACCGGCCTAGACATCTCTTCGTTGAAATTGATCTCGACGTCAGAGATGCCGATTTCAGTCAGGCGAAACCCAAGCTTCTCGCCGACTCTGGACGCGACTTTGGCGTCCCAAAATTGGTGGGAGCGAGGGAAGCGATTCAGCTTGGATCGGTACTGGGCTAAGAACTCTTGCTCGGAGGATGAGGCCATGGCCACGATGGATTCGGTTCTAGTGTTGGTTACCTGAGCTGTGATTTTGCGGCAGGATAGGACTAGGCGGAGGAGGTGGTGGTGAGTTGCGATCGACATTTTTGGAGAGAGAGAGAGAGTTCGCGTCCCGTTTGCCCAAGAAGTATTAATGGAAAAAATAAAAATAAAAATTGTTGACCCTCACAAAAAAAAAAAAAAAAAAGGTGAACAAAATTTTCACCGTAGAAATAACGTGGGATCCACAGAATCAATACATTTTTTTGATAAGTATGAGATCATTTTTTGATAGAATCCACACTATTTTTTATGGATCTCATATCATTTTAACCAATCACGGTGAGAATTTTGTTCACTGTCTTTTGGTGAGGATGAACAATTTTTTTTTTCAATATTAAGGCCCGGTTTCCCATTTGTTGCTAAAATGAGACAAGGTATACGAGGTTTGGCTAAAAAAGCCAACTTAACTTTTTGTTTTGTCTTTATTTGATTTTTTTTTGCGTTTGTTAGTTTTGCATCAATTTTTTGAGTATTATTAGTTCGTCTCGGCGAGAGGAATCCAAAAAGGTAAAAGATTATGACTAGAAGTTTCAATTTTTTGAATAAAATCAAAAAAAGTGTAAAAAGCTGACTTTTTGGCTTATTTTTGTCTTTATTCAAAAAAATTTAAGCATTGGTCATAGTTTTATATTTTTTTGATTCCTCTCGCCGAGATGAACAAATAATACACAAAAAGTTGATGCAAAACTAAAAAATGCAAAAAAAAATGAAATAAAGACGAAAAAATAAGCCAGCTAACTTTTTAGGCCAAAACACTCCGAAGTATAATTGGGTTAAAGATTGTTCTCACTGGGCGCTTGCCACTAATCGTTTATTTTCTGTTGCATCTGTGAGCATTTAAATCATGAGGATGGAGATATTACGGGATGGAAATGGTTATGAAAATTGAAATTACCTCAAAAAATCAAAGGTTTCTTTTGGTTAATTCTCCATAATATTCTTCCCACCAATGATTTACGTGCTCATAAAAAAATAATTTCTGAAATTTTTTGCCCTAGATGCGGGGCGGCTGATGAGAATAGTTCCCATCGTTTTCGAGAGTGTGAGAAAGCCAAAGAAATTTGGTCTCTCATACCCAATTGTCATTGGAGGATGGATAGATTTGAATGCTCTATTTACGATTAGGTTATTTCCAATCTTAAACGCAAAAGTAAGATAGGCATTGGTTATGATGTTGCACACAGTACATTATTTGCTATTACCCTATGGCAAATTTGAAAAGATAGAAACAAAATAAGTTTTGAAAACCTAGTAGTTAATCCACATTGTAGTATGAGAAATATCATAACCTATGCCTCTGAAATCTCAGATGCATTCAAACCTCCTAATTCCAAAGACAATGCTGATACTATACTAATTTGTTGGCTTCCCCCATTGACAGCTAGAGTAAAACTCAATACTGATGGATGTGTGTATGCTTCCAACAGCAAAGCAGGTTTTGGAGGAATTTTCAAAGACCATCAGGGCCAGTGGCTCCTCAGTTACTATGGGAAAATTGCTACTAGTTTGAGCCTTGAAGCAGAGCTTTGGGCCATCTATCGTGACCTTACCATCATTATGGATACGCCAATATCATCATTGAATCAAACTCATCTACTGCTGTCCAGCTAATCACGGATGGCCCCAACAATGGGCACCCCAACTTTGCCATGATCATTGATACAAACGCCTTGCTTGCTCGTATTTCTTCCACTATTTCTCATATCTTTAGGGAAGCTAATCAAAGCGCCCATCACCTTACCCACATGGGAGCCGAACAACCAGAAGATCTTCTTGTTGTTGAAGAACCACCCCAATCCATCCGACACTTTGTTTTGGAAGATGGGCTAGGTGTTGGTAGGTTTAGAGCTCAGTTCTTTTTAGTTTATAATGTCTTTTGTAACTGACTCTTTACATTTCGTTCCTGTTGTTTAATTGAAAATTTCGTTGCACCAAAAAAAAAAAAAAAATGAGAATCTCATAAAATCAACTAGGTGATTTTAGCAAATGAGGAAATCAGGCGCTAAAAAATGGGTTGATTTTAGTGTCTGGTTTCTTCATTTGCCAAAATTACCCACTTGACTTTATGGGTTTCCCATTTTAGCAAATGAAAAACTAGGCCTAAGGAATGGAACCAGAGGTCATGTAGAGCGGCTCTATAGAGCACATCCGGACCGTCCATTTCCACAATTGACGTTCCGAATTTAAACAGTAGTAAAATTCTTCCACAAAACAGTTGAAAGAGTTCTACTCCATTTAAATTTGCTCCGCCAAAAATACTTTTGAACGGTTCAGATGTGCTCTATTGGGCCACACTACAGGACAATGCCCTACACATGAGACTAAGAGAGGATCTACCTAGAGACAAGAGGGCCTCTCATTTTCATTGTTCACAAGGATTTTTGATAGTCTGGAGCTAAATTATGCAATTTTCAAGATTTTTCTTCTTTTTTAGAGTTGATAGTTTTACAAATAAGGTTATCGACCATTGTTTTCAAAATAAAATAAGTCATTGAGATGTTAGAGTTCACATTTTAATTTAGTTACTTATTTGTAGGAGCAAATATAAAAAATAACTTGCATATATATCTAAAATTTAACCTTGCTAACTTAAAATTTTGGTTCCGTCCCTGGCCCCGTAGGATCCTCGTAGGTTTTTAGGGTGGTGTTGGTCCAACCCGGTTCAGGATTTATTTTATTACTTTGGAGTAGTTTATTGAATAAAATGCATCTTTTATTAGTAGCTTTATTTCCAAACTACGATAGAAACTTTATTGCAAACACGCTCTTAACTCAAAAATTAAGTGACATTGGCCAGTTGGGCCGGGTGATGAACAGGGCCAGCCCTGATGTTAGGGTTGCCCAAGCCCAAGCCCTAGCTTGGTTGCCCACAAAAAATTCCAGGAGTTATTATAGGGCCCGATTCCCTGCATCTTCAAGAATTCTTTTTAAAAGATTTACAAAATTACAAAACTTTAAACAAAAAGGATTATGAAAGATAAATGCAAAAACATATAGTAATGGTAAGATTTTGTTTTTTTTGGGGGAAACAATAAGATAGTATCCTCATATTTTAACTATAATTTTTGTTGAACAACTAATAAATCTTCTTAGCTCGCTCGATTTGTTTTCAATTTTCCACCACTGGGATAATTTTTTCCAATCAAATATAAGAACATATCACTTGAACATTATTGTTGTGTATGTTGAAAGCAAAATTTCAAACTATGTAATTGATTTCGAAATATTGTGGATGGGGAAGGAAAAAACAAAAAGTCTAGAATCACACTCAAAATGCACCCACATTTATACAAACACATACATAAATATGTAGGAATCACTCATATAACACTACTAGTTTGTGTGATCCTATACATTTATAATAGTGTTTGTATATTTGAGTGTATGTTTTGAGTGTGATCTTAGACTTGTTGGGGAAAAAAAAAAATGGTGTGAGGAAAAAAGGAAAGGAGGGGGCTCCTGATAGTAAAATAAAAATTAGAAAAAATAAGAGAAAATTAGGTATAAATACACTATATTTCGCCTTTTTTTGAAGATAATGACAAAGAACTTTCGCAATCAAATATAAAGACATTGTTTTTAATATTGATTTAGAAAAAAGACAAAATACACCCTCTCTTTATGTTTTCTTCTGAAATTACCGTCAACCCCACAGGCCTTTTCAACTTTTGCAACCAAAGAGAGACAGGTGACAGCAGCAAGCTGGATCATCCATGACATCTCTGTGGAAATGAAGGCCAGAGAGAAACCTATCCAGATAACTAATGGCAAGAATTGAAGTGAGAGCAGTGAATCCATATTAAGCATTGCCTTTGAGGATCCATTCCACAACCTCCTTTCGAGCCAAACAGAGTGAATAGTAGACCAGAGGAAATGAATTAATCTTCATCTCCTTTTCTTTGGAGAAGAGAGAGAGAAGCTCTTCATCTTCCCAAGTCTAGTAAAGCCAGAGGAAAAAGAGAAGGGTTTGTCCCATTATTAATACTGTTCTCTTCCCTCTTCTTCTATTTCTGATGACTCTTGTTCATCATCCCATTGCTGTTATTCCTCACAGTACAAAGCATCATCTAACAGAAATGAGTGATTTTGCTCACGGTGGAGAAGTTGAATATTTATCTTATGCTATAACATACTCTGATCCTATGTATATGTTGCTACTTATAATTACTAGAAAGCACTAAAACCCTACATTACATTTTGGAACGAGCCTTCCGAAATGTGGTATACCCAGTGGCGGAGCCAGGATTAGAAATCCGGGGGGGCCGAGTAACCGAGTTATAAAGGAAAAAAATTCAACGCAAAATACCTTTCCATTCCTTACACAAAAAATAGGTGGAAAAAAAAACAACTATCAACATCCTTGCAGTTCATAGTCAAAGAAAAAGCCAAAATACAGATTCCAAGATTGATCATCTATCAAAATAGAACAAAAGTAGCTTAACAATCTATCAAAGTGCAATCCGACGTGTTCTTAAATCTCGAAAATCATCTATGATCGACTCTAAACTAAATTTCAATGCAATTTCCTTCTCGATGTATATAACTGCAGAGTTTGAGAGATATTCATCTTCCATTTTGTTTCGAAGCCTGTTTTTGATAATTTTCATTGCCGAAAAAGATCGTTCTGCCGATGCAGTAGAAACAGGAAGAGTAAGTACAAGGGTGATCACTCGGTAAACAAGGTAGTAGATTGCTGATCTTCTTGTTTTGACCAACCATTTACACAGTTCAGACACAGTTGGTAAAGCTTGGTACTCTGGAGTTCTAACCACATTTTGCTCATAGTGAGGAAGTTGCATCTTCAGCTGTTCTTTTTCTAAATCAGTGAAGTCTTGGGGATAAAATTAAAAAAAATTTAATTTCCTTCAAGACCATTTCGAAGTCTTCATTCTCTAAAAGGGGGGGAGCATAATAAATTAGTCAATGACTCCATTCTGCCAGCAATAAAGCTTGTATAAAGAACCACAACAAATAGTCTCCATTCTTTTAGTAAAGTGTAAACAATGAGCATGACAATAAATATGACATATTTAAAGATTTATGCAAATGCAATCAAACTAATCAAAGCCCTAATTTGGTAAACCCAAATACGGAACCCAGATGAGAGATGAGAAATTAGAAGGAAGAAAAATCACCTTTTCTTCTTTCTTTAGTCGGTTCAGAAATCAGAAACCCAGATGAGAGATGAGAGAAGACGACTGGACGAGGGCTTGGCTTTCACTGTTCTCCTTCCTTCTATTCTTTAGTCGGTTCAGATTTCAGAAACCCAGAGAGAGAAGTCAGAGAACATGCCAACATGGGGTTCTATTTTGTTTTTCACTTTTTGTTCTTTGTTTACTCCTAAAGACTAAATTGTTTTGTTTGAGGAACTTGGGGGGCACCAGGCACCAACAAAGACGTGGGGGATTGTTTTGTTCTTTGTTTACTCCTAAAGTTGTTTTGTTTGAGGAACTTGGGGGGGCCACCAGCAAAGACATGGGGGATTGGAGCTACTGCAAACTAAAATTTTTTTTTTTTTTTTTTTTTATAAAGTGGGGCGGGGGGGGGGGGGGGGGGGGGGGGGGGCAGCCCCTACTTGCCTCCGCCCCTGGGTATACCTGCGTTCCAATAAGATGGATTTTGCGACCGAAAGCGAAAACACTAAACATAAGGATAAAGATTGGGGGAAATCCTTGCACACCATGTGTTTGTTGAATTTTCCAAGAGAGAACATAAAACTAAAAAAGAGTACTACTTACTTCCAATTCTCCACCTAATGAATTTTTCGCATCTTCGATGCTTTGGCTAGAGTCACCAAATTGGTTTGCTTGGTGGTGATCATAAACACAAAACTAAAATTTGTTAATATGCATGAGATTATATTTAGTGAACATAAACTAATTTTTTTATTAACACCAAAGATGTATAAATTTGAAATATGTACTATGTCCAGGTTTAGTGAATGTTCACTAGTTTACAATGGAGAAAGTGTCATTTTATAAATAAGGAGAATTCTAAGAAACTCACCATATGCTCATTTTGTGTCTAACTAGCAAGGGTTTTGCATTAATTTTCAAAAATAATAATTAAAAAAAATAATAAATAAAATAATAATAATTTGCTTAGCTCATCTCTGGAACATATACATAAACATTTGTGAACAAATCGAGTTAAAATGTGTTTCTGAGTGAGTTTTGTTTTGTCCATATCCCGTTTCATTTTTCAGTTTTCATTCCTAGTATAGGTGAATAAATCTCTTGTTCATGTCTAGGTGTGTTGGATATCTTATGTGCATTACATTGGGGTCGATGGCGTACTTAGGAAAGGATACAAGACATTTTTGTGTGATTAAACCACATTTGAGTCTCCTAAACCCTTTTATTTGAGCCAAGTCCAAAACCTTTTATTTCATAACCCTAAGAAAATCGGAAGCGTGGTGGGGGAGGAGTGGTTGAATATCATTAAAAGCAAAATGGTGATTTAGGGGACCAAAATAAGGATAAAAGTAGTTCGGGGGTCTTAGCGTGTTTTTCCCCTACGGAAGGTACCAGAAAAAGAAAGAAAAAAAAAACTGAGAAAAAAACCTGAGAGGGGGGCCTCCCCCTCTCCCCCTCTCTTATCCTCTCCCTATCTCTCTCTCTCTTCTCTTATTCTTCTTCTTTCTTCTTCTTCTTCCTCCTTTCGCCGCACCACCAATCTCTCTCTCTCTCTCTCTCTCCCGATCTCTCACCCCAAAACCACCAAAGACAATCTCAAACACCCAATCTTCCACCAAATCCCTCCATCATCCACCAAAAACAAGTCACTTGACCCCAAATCTAAACCCGAAAAGCTCGAACTCCATTCAAAAAAAAAATAAAAAATGGTAGATTACGTACCCAGGTTACCCGATGGGTGGATAGCCCAAATCAGGGAGGAGCATCTACGAATCCAAAGAAATATGGAAATGGCAGAGATGGAGCTGTTTTTCAGTTGCCAATGGAAACTTTTGACCCTCATCTTTGCGGTTAGCCTATTGTTTTCAATGGTATACCCACCGTGTTTCGGGCTTAAGGTGAACATGCGTACTATGTGGGGATTCATTCTCTCTGGGCTTGCTGTATATGCGGCGATCCTCATAGAATACGAGATTCGACTACGCCGAGACTACGAAGCAGCTGGTAAAGAGTGGTATAGAAGTGGGGGTGTGTGGTGGTGAAACTGGGGAGACAGCAGCAGTGGAGGAGTACTCGAAAGGTGTAGTTTAGGATTGCAATAACGGCCAATGGGTAGATGAACAGAGCTTATGTTAGGCCGTTATTCATTTTGCTTACCCTTTCTTTTGTAACCGTGGTCATTATAAGCTAAATAAAGTCCTTAGTTGATCTCTAGTGCGCCTCTACTCCATTATGATGCATTTTTGCTTATCTTGCACATTTTAGTTCATGTACATGCTTGTTTCGCTCCTATTTTTGCTTACTCATTTGAATAAAATCTTTTGTCTTGCAGTGCTCTACCAATAAAATGCCTAGCACCTTGTTCTTGCTAGTGCACAATTCTGGCGTTGGTTGTGGATATGGCTTAGTTGTTGTGTTGTTGAGTGTATTTTCATTGTGAGAGTTAGCCTTGTGAATTGAATAAAGCTTCCTTATGTGACTTGCCTTAAACAAGTTTTAACTAGTTTTGTTCACTTTTGTTTGTGTGCATGAGTTGGAGTTGAGCATAGCTTGTTTAAAAATAAATATAAAAACAAAAAAATTCTTTAATTTTGACCTGAGTTGGTTGGATTTAAGGTGGGTATATGGTGAGCAATGTGTTTAAAATTAAAAAAAAAAGAAGAAAAAGAAAAAAAAGAAGTGTTTTGTGGGTGAACACTGCTGAAAACCCTCACGAGACTTCACTCGTCCTACCGGGGCCGCCCAGGGGTTTAAAAGACGTATCCATTTTAGTTTGTTTCTGTTCGATGCATTTGTTTAGTTTGCTCGGGACTAGCAAAGTCCAAGTTGGGGGGTGTGATAAGCCCCCCAATGTTGTATATATCCGGGCTTATCTCGCTCACTTTGATCACACACACGCATGCATATCATTGCTTTAAACTATTGATTTTGCGCAAGGTTGTGTTTTTGTTATTAGCAGGAAGAACGGGAGAAAAAGACGTGTTTTAACGCCACATAATGTCCAAGGGATGCCCGAGCACCGGAGGCCACATGGCACCCCGCCACCGAGTCCCGGGAATCAAGGAATGAAGTTTTGAATAAGACTCGGGAAGCCTAGGGGTCATGTAGACAAGTCGGAAGGTCAAGAGATCAATACAAAGGAAAATTTCAGTTTTTACACTTTCAACCAGTTGACACTTTTTGCTCTACAGGTTGAAGTGAACCAGTGAGTTTTTCAACCGGTTGACACTTTTTGCTCTACCGGTTGAAGCTTCAATTTTCTGCAACTTTTGAGCCCGATCAAGAGATATCTAGTGGCAAATTTGTAATAACTTTGGACGACTTTTGGGGCCTTTATAAGGTCTTCAACCTCAGAATTTTAGGGTTAGCTTGGATTTTCACCTTCTCTCTCTTTCTCCATTAGTTTGTTCTTAGTTTGCTCTACCTTCTCTCTAGATTTTCAAGCTCTTTCACTTAGTTTCAAGGTAAATGCTCTTCTTTAATGTTGTAGAACGTGTTGAGACCTTCATATAAATCTAGTTTATTTCCATTTTTATCGGTTAATGTGTTTTCTTGTTTTTCCAGCTAATTCCTCCAAAATCTCTAGTTTGTAAGTGTTGTTTGAGATTCCCTCACGTATTAAAGTTGTAAGTAGGCTTATAATCTTTCATAAAAATCAGTTCATAAAGTCATATGTTATGTTCTTTATTTCCTTCATTAAAATAGTCATGTTTTACTTAGTAATGGTCGGGTAGTTGTTATAGGCCCGGTCATGGGGTGAGTAGCACCCCGTGACTTAGATTAATTCACTCTCCTCGCTGTAATGCAAACATTACTTGTTAATCAAAGAATTAGGATTAATTTTATGTATCAAAATTTGGATTTGTTAATCCCGTTGATCACATGTAGCCAAGGGCTTGACCACTTGGCACGTGTGATGCTTAGGGCTATGTCAATCAAAATGTTTGTATAAATGGCACAAGAATCCTATTGTTTGAGAAACACCATTTCTAGTCAAACGAGTTTAAGAACCAAATCTTCCGTTCGGGGTAGTTTAACGACGCCCCGAGCCGGCTATTTTAGAGGAGAACGAATCGGCCTAAGTCATGGGTGTTGTGAACCCCTCGACTTAGCCTTGTTTTAATTAGTCTTTTTAACCTTCCGAGTCATTCACGAAGTCAAGTGAATTCCACCCCCAAACTACAAACGCCAAGTTTGCCGCTTTAAGGCTAAACCATCACTCGAGAATCAATCACTCACGCGCTGCGCATTTGGTCTCTGTGGACTCGACCCGGACTTACCAGTATCATGCTACCGTCAGCCTAAACCCTACGCTTGGGGAAATCATATTGAAGTACAATCCAAGGACGCAAGCAGTCACAAGTCAAGCCGATTTATCGGAAGCCGTTCTCACTCGCACAAAGACTCCCGGTGAAATCCGGGAGTGAACAAGCATGCACGAGACCAAGGAACACCTCCCCCGAGGGTCGCACCACACATTTACGTGTTTTGGAGGAAGTTCGGAAGCACGAAAGGCTAAAGGAGTGGATGAGAAATGGCCAAGGCACAACAAGATGAACCTGGATCGATCCAGGCACCATATGGATTGATCCACTTGTGCACAAAGCTTTTCCAGTCTAATCTGGATCGATCCAGGGTCCAAGTGGATCGATCCACATCACAAAAATCAACAGCAGGCCCCTTTGGATCGATCCAAAGCATGGGTGGATCGATCCAGACTTGGATAAATCAGCAACAGCAACATCTGGATCAATCCAGATTAAAGATGGATCGATCCACTTCATTCCCAACGACCACCAGACAAGTTTGGATCGATCCAGGTCTCTAGTGGATCGATCCAAGAGTACCCCGGGCATCATTTTTTGAGCACTTTTTGTACTTTCCTTTTATGGAAACTTTGGTTGAATGTGAGAGCTTTATGGACTTTTGTTAGAGAGAGAAAAGGGGGTGGATAAAAGACACTCTCCTCTCTCCTTCTCACTACTTCTTACCCTTTCATTTTTAGTCTAGTGTTAGCTCCTCCATTGGAGGTTATCAAGCTTTCTCTCTCTAGAACTCTCATGTAAGCATTTCTCTCCCGTTAATTTGTTGTTTATTAATGTTGTAGCTCATACTTAGATTGTTCTATATACCTAGTTTATTTTTTATCTTGTTAAGTTTCTCATTTCCATGTTTCTCTAGTTATTTTCTCTTAAAAATCCTTGTTTAAAACCTTGTTAGATAATTTCTCAAGTATTAAAGTGTTAGGCAAATCTAGGATCTTCATTAAAAATTAGTTTTTAAAGTCACATGTTATGTTCTTTATTTCCTTCATAAAATTAGTCATGTCTTCTCTAGCAATGATCGAGTAGTTGTTTTAGGCTCGGTCATGGGGTGATTAGCACCTCGTGACTTAGGCTCATTTGCTCTCCTCGCCATAATGCAAACATTGCTTGTTTATTAAAGAGTAAGGATTGATTTTATGTATCAAAATTTAGATTTGTTAATCCCGTTGATCACACGTAGCCAAGGGCTTGACCTCTTGGCACGTGTGATGCTTAGGGCAATGTCAATAAAAATATTTGAATAAATAGCACAAGAATCCTACTCTTTAAGAAACACCATTTCTAATCAAACGAGTTTAAGCACCAAATCTTCCGTTCGGGGTCGTTTAACGACATCCCCGAACCGGTTATCTTAGAGGGGAACGAATCGGCCTAAGGCATGGGTGTTGTGAACCCCTTGACTTAGCCTTGTTTTAATTAGTCTTTGAAATTTTGCGTCATTCATGGAGTTAAGTGAATTCCACCCCCAAATCACAAGCCAAGTTTGCCGCTTCAAGGCTACACCTTTACTAGCAAGACAACTCTCACGCCGGGTGCGTTCGGTCCCTGTGGATTCGATCTCGGACTTCCGAGTTATTATGCTACCACCGACCTAGCCCTACGCTTGGGGCGACACCATCTACGATACAATCCAAGGTTGCAAGCAGTAGCCTAGAATGGAAAGGGAATTGGGATGATCAATTGCCGTTAAAGGAATTTGGGTATAATAATAGTTATCATTCGAGTTGGGAGTTGCTCCATATGAGGCTTTGTATGGAAGAAAGTGTAGATCACCTATATGTTGGTATGAGATTGGAGAGAAGCAACTTTTGGGACCAGATTTGCTAGAGGATGTGACTCAAAAGATTGCCAATATTCGGGAGAGACTTGTAACGGCTCAGAGTAGGCAGAAAAGCTATGTTGATAATCGTAGGAGGGATTTGGAGTTTGCAATAGGAGATATGGTGTTTCTCAAAGCGAAAAAGATAAGGGAATCGACCAAAATGCACCAACGGCATACCCATACGATCGATCCGAGCCGTTCATCGTTCTCAGAATCAAATTCTGAGTGGGCTTACGCGGGAATCGAGGCAATCGGACGGCTGTATGAGCTCGATCCAAAATCACCCCATTTCAATAAAAAATTTGAGTGAAATGGGGGTGATTTTGGATCGAGCTCATACAGCCGTCCGATTACCTCGATTCCCTCGTAGGCCCACTCGGAATTTGATTCTGAGAACGATGAACTGCTCAGATTGATCGTATGGGACCCACAACGGCGTCACCGACGCCGTCGGTGCATGTGGGTCTGTGTACGTAGAAGGGTTCTTCTCAAAGTGTCCCCTTGGCAAGGTGTCATTCGTTTTCGTAAGAAGGGAATGTTGAGTCCTCGCTATATTGGGCCTTTTGAGGTTTTGGAAAGGATTGGTGAGGTGACTTATCGTTTGGCGTTGCCACCTAGTTTGGCTTGGGTTCATAATGTTTTTCATGTATCGATGTTGAGGAAATTTATGCATAGCCCTTCCCAAGTGATTGATTATGAGCCACTTCATGTTCGTGATGATTTAACCTACAATGAGTAACCTGTTGAGATTCTTGACACGAAGGATAAGGTACTTCGCAAAAAAAAAAAAACAATTCGTCTAGTTAAAGTATTGTGGCGCAATCATGCCGTTGAAGAAGCCACTTGGGAGCTTGATGAAGAGATGCGCGAGAAGTACCCACACTTGTATAATTGAGGTTAGTACGCAATTTCGAGGACGAAATTTATTTTAAGGGGGGGAAGGATGTTATGCCCTAGTGTTTTTATTTGATTTTACTTATTATATTGTCATTTATAATTGGGTGTTATGGTCGGGTTCTAATTAATTAGTTTGGTGTCGGGCACATATTATTGGCATAAGTGTAATTTTTGGAGTATGAATAAATTAGTGGCACGTAGTTTACTGTGAGATTTTATATTGGGACAAATTATAGGTAAGTACTCCTACTTATTTACGTAAGTTTAATTTTCTTATTCGCTATTCTTAAGGTTTTGTGGCTTAGTGGGTAGTTGTGTTAAGTTACATCTATATAAACATGTTTAGTTTTTACCTAGGGTTGTTATTAAGGGAACCTTGAGATATAGAGAGAAGTCGTGCACAGTCTGAGGGTTTTCGCTAGTTGATGCATGGGTAAAGGTAAGTTGCTCTTATACCCTTTTCATCTCTATTTTTTCTTTCCTTTTTGTTCTTGTCCTTTCTCACGGTAGAATCTGGTTTTGTATATGTGGATTAAAAAATATAATTGGATTCGATTGGGTGGATGGTGATGGGTTTGGTGTGTGGTGGTGTGTCCATGTGATAGTGGTGCTCCGTGGTGGATTGGTGGTATAGAACTATAATATATTTGGGGTTTAGCAAAGGCAGTCATTTTCTCCGTGGAATTATAATCTATGAAAAAGAATTGGTGGCTTGTAGTTAATAAAGTGAGTTCTGGATTTGTTGTGGGCATTAGCTGTGCACCTAAAAGCAATCAGGGGTAGTGATGGTCTCCACATTTGGATTAGAGTTGATTTTAAAGGGTAGATTTTGGTAACTACCGATGGCTAATTACTACTTTATTTATTAGATTAGGTTTTGGCTTTGATCGGGTATGAGATTCTAGTTTCCGTAATCAGTGTTATAATACTTGAATGGTTTGTAGTTAAATTTTATTTCTTATTTTTGTACAGGTTAGAGTCTCTTTTTGTGTGTTCGAGTTACATCATCTTTGGACTCAGGTGAGTGGTTAAGTATGTTACGTACTTTTGAAACTTCCCCGTATCCCTTAAATTGTTCTTTGGAAAATCTAGACTTGTTAATTGGAAAAGCAAATTATTTATATTTGGTTCTTTAAATTGGCGCGCGATAAAAAGTGTTCGTTTTGGTGAGAACTTTGTGGATATTATTGGAAACTTTTATTATTGGAAGTCCAGGGAAATTATTCTTTTGTATAGGTGACCCTGGCCATTAGGGAAGAGACCCGTGTTAGGCCGGTGACCCTTTGGCCCAACAACTGTCGTTTTGCCAGATCGACTTAGGGAAGAGTACCACGGGCTGCCAACACTTGGTGACTCTAAGTTTGATATTGGATCCAATTTTGAGATTATTATTTTGTTGGCTATGGTACTATTTGATTGTGGTTCCCCATTGTTATTGGATATCATTTTGTGCTCACCGTTAAGATTTATTTTTATTCTATCTTACGTCATGTGTGCCAAATTATGATGATATGGTAACTTAATTTAATCCATGTTTTGGAACTTTATTAATATACATGCTTGTCATTCACTGAGCTTGTCAGCTGACGGATTTAATCCAACACCATTTTTAGGAAATCAAGTCGATAGTTAAGGACTCTGGCGGCGTCTTGGGGAGCTACTGTGTCGACCTCCATAGGATATTGCACCGTAGCTTTACTATTTAATTTATTTGCTTCCACACATGGTTAAACCTTTTTGGTAAAGAATTAGATTTATGGTATTGTTGGTGATCATTTTTAATATTTGGATCATGGGATGGTGTGCCCCATGCTTATGTTGAGACAAAGTTGGTTTGATTTTGTTTAATAATAAAGGTGACCATTTTGTGTTACATGGTTTATTTTATTTTAGGCTTCGTGATCCATGTACTAGTTATGTGGTTCACGGCCGGTCATTTCCCATTTTGGGGTGTGACAATTGTGGTATCAGAGCCCCGCCCTGGTCTAAGTGATGGGTAGGATGCGCTCTGCCACCACGGACACCAGGAGAGGTTGCTGAGACTATGCAACAAGGACATTGCATCCCTAAGGGGGAAGATTGTAACACCCTAGGTTTGGGGGTAGATGATGTTTAGTCCCACATTGGTTGTTTACATGAGTGGTCTTGGGTATATAACAAACCATGTGGGCTACTACTAGTACCTTGGGCTTAAGCATTTTGGGCCATGTGGTGTGGCTAGTGGACCAAATCAGGGTACTGGGCCAGTGGCCTACGTGGGGCATTATAGAATAGGCCCAATCAAATTTTATGGCCTAGGCCGAATCAAGAGGAGAGGCCTACTGTCTGATCCATGGGTTCCGGAACCAATACAATACTCTTCCGGAACCAGTAATCTTTCCAACAGTTGATCCAGCCTCTGATTTAATGGTTCCAGAACCATAAAACTTAGCTCTGGTACCACTTACTATAACCAACTATTGACCCAGTCTCTAATCCATGGGTTTCAGAACCATCAAAAACCCATAAAACCCATACATGTTACTGAACCAATTTTCACATACTTCTGAATCATCATTGGCCTATTAGACAAAGTTCGGCACATAATATAATACAAATACAAAGTTTAGTGATTGAGTACTATTTAATGCCAAGTGCCTAAACAAGTCCTTCCAAAAGTTTAACAAATAACCCACCGAACATAAATAAGTACGTACATCCAAAAGTTACCATAGTAAAGTACTTCCAAAAGATAACAACCATGGAAAACCATTACCTTGCCGTCCTTTACCACCGGGGTCAACCTAATCGTCATCACTGTTGTCATCATCCGCTTCATCATCCACATCATCATCCGCACCATCATCCACTTCATCTTCCTCATCCTCATCTCCATCGTCATCCGCCTTATCCGTTTCATCATCCTTATCACCATCCGTGGATTCCTCCCTAGTATCGGCAGCCACACAGTTGCCCCTCTGTCGTTTGTCCATCCTTTTCTGTCTTTTCTCCATCCTTATCAGTCTTTTCTGAAAACTGTCCATCAGATCGAACATGTCGCTTTGCTGCTCCATAATTTTACATAGCATGTCCGCATTTCCTTCCACCGATCCTATTGGTAGGGTCTTCGGCTTCCGATGCAACTTGCTTTAGCCTTTCGACTTTGAGATTGTCGCACGCCCAAGTGGGGATTTCTCGCATTCCACCATATCGCCCTCAGATCTGCCGATCCTATAATGTGTCATCAAAATTTTCAGCAAAATTCCAAGAGAAAGCGATGCAAGTGAATGGTCGTTGCAGTATGCATCATAAATACTTTGCCACCTCATCCTGGGGACATCCGATTTATTCCCATTGTACATAGCAAATAGCATTGTAGCCTGTTCCATATCGACCTCGCGACGTGGGGGTGTAGGGTGTACATTCCACCAAAAATGTGATGGAGGATAAGGAAGTCATCTTTCAAGTCCCGCAACAAAATCTTGCCATCCTCATCCGGTTCGCAACCTTTCTCACACAATGTCGGCCAAATTTCCTCCCGCTCAGGCTTTCGAACTACAGATTTCTTATAAGGGTACTGGGCTTCATCCGGTTGTGGTCGTTTGAACTTTAAAATTTTAGCAAGGTGGTCCGGCATGACAACAATTCTCTTCCCCTGCACGACAGTCTCGAACACCATATTCACCGTATCGACTGTATCTCTAAAGATCCTCTTGAAGAACTCCTGGACAAGGTGTAGATTGGCGGAGCCCTTTATATTACAAATCGGTTCCAACCCACATCTGTTAACCATAGACATGATTTGCATTCCCTTCAACTCTTTCACAGCGAAAAATCTCTCAATTACAACTACACGGTCTTTAAATGAACCAAGGTGCACCGTGGAGGTACAAGTAACATCGGCGTTACTTTCCCCCTTGTCACTTTCACTGGATGTCTCCGGTGACACGAAAACATCCTTGGACGTTGCCAACCGTTTTAATGTACGGTTGCCGGTGCATCACTCTTCCTTTTTACTTTCTTCATTATGGCACCCCTGCAGTCAAAAGTCATAGATTCTAAATAAAGCCAATAATGTATTGGTCAATCGATTGTTTAAATTCTCAATCGATTAAAATTCATGCATTCATGGTCTTCATGTTGATCTATTGGGAAACCGATTAAAGCTAGCTAACAACAAAAGTATAATACCAAGTCAATAGTCTAATCAATATAGATAAATTTGAACCAGAGGGCTGAAATCTCTCTTGATCACCCTCTGGCATGTCAACAAAAGATGATCTAAACACAGTAAATGATTTGGCCTCTCACCAAATCTGGAATTACAATATCAAGGTTATCACAAGCGGCAATAGGATTATAGCATACCTAATTAATTTTTTTTTTTTTGGCTAAGCTAGCATATGTAATTGAAATACAATTAAAGATAATCACAAACTTCAGTCCTTAATCTATTATATCAATTTTACCAATAATGGGTTATTAATTATGTTGTCGTAGAATCGAAGGTCCAAATCACGAACTTTTTAATACCGGTTTGCAAGTAACAAATATCACCTGCATATTTACATATACAAACACATCATGCAAACTTAAAACAATTAAGTAATTATTTTAACAAAGGATGAACATACTTAATACGAAAGACTACAGATACCCAAGAAACAATCATTCAGTAATGACATTACTCATACTCTTCACCAAGTAAGAGTTAATGAAAAATATTTATTCTTCGAAAATTAAATAAATTACTTGTTTGATGACAACTTTGAACATGTACGCTTGTTGTGGCCAATGCCTTTCCAATGATTGCACTTCCTGGGTGCCCAGGGTTTTCGGACTTTAGAGTTGTGCGCAGGCTTGCCTTTCAGCTTCACTATGATAGGATCTGCAACACCAAATTTACTAGCTACACCACTTGTTTCACCCACCTCATTCTTAGACCCATTGTTTCTCATCTCCCAGCGCTTCCTCATGCAGGAGGTCATTTGTTCTCCCACTTGCCTAGCAAGTTGAAATGATTCTTCCTCGTGTGATGCATAGAATGACATCAAATTGTAATGCGAACTCAAAATCCCATATCGAGCCTTACGAGTTAAACTGCGAGAAATTTGGCTAACATTAGGTTGTTGTCCCTCCGGCCGAGCCCGCCGTGTCCATCTTTGCATTATTAAACACTCAAGAATGGCAAAACGGTGTTCATATTTCATTACCGCAATCATGTGGCAATATGGCAGACCAAATGACTCATACATCAAGCAACAACATTTGATGTTGTTATCATTTGGATAATACTCAACAATCCACTTAAATTCTGAATGTGAGTAATACTACATGTAGTACAAACACCGATCCCGCTCATCAACGCGATTTGACACAACCAATGAACCTTTGCGTACTATTTCTTCCTGAAACAGCTTGAACATGTATTGAGTGCACACTTCGCTTGTGTGCTTTTCTAAACTTTTCAATTGCGTTATCAAGATGGGTGCACTTTGCTTTGTTTCCATTCCAGCCTTTGCATCAGCAACTTGCATCTTATCAAGAGCACAGTCAAACTGCTCCACAAATTCATGTAGCCTTAGCCTCACTTTTAAGAACCGATTCAAATAACCGTTCATGCCTCGCATTTGGTAATATAGTTCTAATTGCGTTGCGCATTGCCAAGTCACCATCTGTCACAACAGATATGGGTCGTTTACCATCCATAGCCTCCAGAAACACATTAAGAACCCAATTATACGTCTCCTCCGTCTCACTTGCCAACAATGCACAACCAAATATGAGCATCCTAAAGTGATTACTGACACCCGCAAGTATGACAAAGGATTTCTTGTAAGCATTAGTTTGATGCATTGTGTCAAGCACTAACACATCTCCGGATGCACCATAGTTTATCTGAGACCTACCATCTGCCCAAAATAATGCCTCCAACCGGTTGTCATCAACGATGTACTTGAAAAAAAAGTTCAGATCATTTTTTACCTTAGCAGACAAGTAACCCAACGCACCCTCAGCGTCCCCATCTTTAATTTCGTCCTTACGACCCCTATCCAATTTGTTGCGAAGATCTTTATCAATATTCTCCACATTATGGAAACCCCTAGACTGACATATCATATAGTCCATAATTTGACCACACTTCATACCAACCTTTCGCATTGCCGTTGCTTGAGCTTTGTCGGCTCCCTTTACACATCTATGAGACCGCAGAAAGGGAACACAATCCGGGGCTGCCAAGCTATGGTTGTGTTCACTCTGAAAGCACGTAATAATGTACTTTTCAATTGCATTCACATAACGAACACGAAATTTAGCACCACAACCACTTCTACTCTCAAGTCTATGACGTCTTGTCCGATTATCCAATTGTAAGTGTTTGTTATCTCTTTTCCCTTCCTTTGAACAAACCCAGGACCTATACCTTACTTTAAGATCATTGTCTTTCAGTGGTTTACTTCTAGATTTCCGAATACTAAAACCTTTTGCCTCGGCATAGGCATTGTAAAAATTATGGGCCTCCTTTCAGACACAGATTTCATTTCTTTAATCTTTGGGTCCTTCAGCAAACTATAACTATGAATACCACATCCAACTGAACCTTTCCCTTCGCTTTTCCAATCAACGTCGCTATCCGAAGTTGTGTGCGTAGTATCTTGCATCCTAGGGGAAGAATTGAATTCGGATTCATGATCATTAGAGTTTCTCTTCAAACCCTTGCCATTGGAACCACTATCCATCTTTCTACATTATAAACAACATCAACATTTTTTAATTGGAAAATAATTCATAATGTACCACTATCCATATTATGTATTTTCTGACCTTTATCTTACTTAATTGGGTTCAGGTCAGTCCTTTAAAAATAAAACTATGGGTACACCATTTGGTGCACACCATGTTGTGTGGAGTACACCTCAGGATTTCACACAAATAATCGAAGCCGTTTTATTTGTTTAAAATGGTTTTCTGAGAATTCCTATAAAAAAAATTAGTTCAATTGGCTATCGGTAGAGACTTTCAGTTCTTTATTCAATTTTCTTAAAAACCTATTTTGAATAAGTTGATTGGGTCCGATTATTTGTATATAATCCCGAAATGGATCCAAAACATGTACCATCCAACCAATTTCAGCTAACAATTCAAGTAAAAAACACTCTACAACGACCAATGAAACCAAGCAGGATTCCTAGAAATTGTCTAGACTACTCCTATTGGTGCCCTATTGGCATATTTACAAATATCACCTGCATATTTACATATACAAGGTCAGACATCTTCAACAGCCTAGGAAAAATTGAATATTGGCTATTTTTTCCAGGGAAATGCACAAAATTGGGTGGAACAAACTTCTAACATTAAATAATCAACAAAGTTCTATTTAATTTTTTTCACAAACAAAACCCTATTGCACATAACCAGTCGAAGCACATCAAATTGCACATACCCTAGTGTGTTACTCTTCTCTTTTGTGACTTACTACATTGTTGCTCTTCTTGCCTACTGTTACCGATCCGGTGACCCAGTCACTAGCAAGAGAAACTGTACTTACATGGAAGCTGTGGAATCCAATCTTGGTATGAAATTTCAAAATGCTTAATTTTTCCCATCCATTTTAGACAAAATCCAAGTTTGGTGTATTTTAATTAGGTTTAAAAGCATTACATTATTTTAATCAAGTGGGCTTATGGTCAAGATATGTGGTCTAATTCAGTATTTAAATCTATTTGGAATTGCAATTGGTTACACCATTGCAACAACTAATACCATGATGTAAGTAAACAATCATTATCTTTTTCATTGGTTATTGTTCATCCGTTTCGGGTTAATTGTTTAGATTCTGTTGATACACAGGGCAATCAAGTGGTCTAATTGTTTCCATGAGAGTGGTGGGAAATATCCATGCCGTATATCAAGCAACCCATACCTGATTTTGTTTGGCATCATTGAAATAATATCTTCCCAGATACCAGATTTTGACCTGATATGGTGGAAAATAACATTGGAACTAAAAGGGTAAATGTTGTGGTCTTCACTTAATTATATCTTCTTTCCTTTCCCTCAACGATCCTAACTAATTTACTTTCTTTGAGGATCTTCATTGGTTTGAAAGACGGTTTTTGAGTTAAAAGTGAGTGATTTACTTTGTTTAAATAGACGCAATCAAAACCCTATTGCACATAACCTAATCAGTCGAAGCACATCAAATTACACATACCCGTAAGATGGGTCAATTTAATTTTTTCACAAACAAAACCCTATTGCACATAACCTAACCAGTCGAAGCACATCAAATTGCACATACCTGTAATCCGATTTTACCAAAAAATCATGTCAATGAGGTACTGTGGACGGTCGACCTCCACGCCGGTTTGGTTTTGATTTGAAAATAGAGTCGCCACCCGGGTTTTTTTTTTTTTTTAAAAAAAAAAAAAATGGTTTAGGACCCGAGAAACCAATTTGAAAATGATGGAGAAAATGATTCATAAAACAATCTGAAAACCAGAGATTCGTTTTGGATTCGGGAGCCGGGTTACGAACGGGGAAGGGTTTTAATGCACCCCGTTCGCCCGATTAAAAATCGGTCTTTACTAAATATTTGTGGGATTTTTAGAAAACTTTTTAATGCCGAACTTTAACAAATAAACATTTAAATCAAGCAAAACAGACAATAATAATGAAAAGCAAGTAACTAGTATGTAATTTACAGTAAAGACACAAAAATCCAGAGCTTAAACTGTTCATGCAAGGTGCTGTTCAAAATTTTGGATTTTACAAGGAAAGTGTGCCGTGCGGCACACTGGGTGTACCGTGCGGTACAGAGAGTGTGCCGTTTGGTACTGTTCATCCATCAACGGTCAAATTTTCAAAAAAAGTGCCGTACAACACTCCATGTGTACCGTGCGGCATGGTGGGAGCGCCATACGGCACTGTTTCCTTTACAAACAGTTCAAACTTTGGTTTTCGAAAATAATAAAATACAGATGCATACAAGGCATGAAATACAGTTTAAAACAAACCATTTTGAGTGAGGAGACAATGTGTTTAAGTGGGGGTGTTCCTCCTCATTGAATCGCTCCGTCTGAGGCGATGTTTTCACCGTACGACGCGACCGGGAGGTTTATAAACAAGACGGTTTTTTCTATAACATGGGCGTACCGAATGCGGAGATGATATTGATCATCATCCCACATTCGGCATCCCTCCCCTTAGGGTACCAAGTTACGAAATTGGCGAAACGGGATTATACCTCGGTTTTGAACTCTCGGATTGAAATACTTCTGAAACCTTCTGAGCTTGGTTTGAACTCCCTTTAGCCTCTGGCTTCAATCAGGTATTGTTGCAGAGAGGGTTGATGGCTTGAATTTGAGCAAGGTTGGAATAGCAACTTCACGGACTTAGACCGAAAACAGGGGATTTGAACTTTGGGTCGGGTTTTGCTTTGGGAGAGAGAATGAGATTGATTTCTGGGAATTATAGGTAAGGATGAAAGGGTTTATGACCAAAGGGGTAGTTGTTTGAGAGGGCTTAGTGATAGAGCTCCATGGTTTTTTTTTACAAAATTTTTCGGTCCTCATTTCCGTTGAATTCGATCGGTATTTATAACCGAGAGGAGATCTTGGCCATCAAGTTTACTTGGTCTTCACACATGGTGATGATGGCTCTAGAGTAGCCTTCCCTCCTTGCACGAAACCATGATGAGCTGAAGAAACGAATTCGTCAACATTTGAGCTGTTGGGAACTCTGCAAAAGCTATGTGACAAGTGACAGTGCCGTACGGCACACAAACTGTGCCGTACGGCACACTTCCACCGTCAAAATTCAAAAAGCTGCCGTACGTGACTGAGGCTGTGCCGTGTGTGAGAAATGAGTACCGTACGGTATTGTTGACTAAGTTGACTTGGAGAATTTCAATCTGAGAGACTTTTCGGGCATTTCCTTTCATCATCGGGGATTACAATGTATGTGAACGACTCATTTTGGGGTGTCTACAGGTACGAACAAGGGGATGAAATTGCACATACCAGTCGAAGCAGATCTTCTCGGCGATGTCGGCTGGGTTTTGGTCAGATCAAATCGTCGCCCGCCTCTTTTCTTTCTGCACAGAGAAAGAGAGAGCCCTAGTTCAGGTGGTACAGATAAAGTGAGAGGGAGAGGGAGAGGGAGATTTTCTAATCCATTTTGGGGAGAGAGAGAGAGAGAGAGAGAGAGAGAACCCTAGTTTTGATTTGAGCCTTTAAGGGAGAGAGAGATTATTCGACTTTGTATCACGGGGGCCGAGGAAATGCCTTGATCAGGGTTAAGTGATCCGGTTAGTTTTTTTTTTAACTGATGGGGTAACCGATTAAAGGGGTGCCAAGCAAAATAATAGATTTTAATCAAGGGCTGAGATGGTTTTGGCAAGATCCAATGGTTCAAAGGTGTGTGTGTGTGGGGGGGGGGTGGACATGGAAGCATCGTCCTATCAAAAAAGAAAGGGTCTAAACTATAGAGAAACCCAAAAGTCTCAGAAAAGTTAAAAAGGAGGTGCCGGCGTGCCGCTTGGAATCAAACTCAGCCAACGGCGGAGTCTATCACCATCCCGAACCATCGGACCAAGTATATGTCCTCTCCTCATTTGGAAACCTTTTCAATTTATACATAACTTGCTTTTTTTGTTTGGTTGCCCCATTACGGGGGTTGCCCAAACTCAGAGGCTTACTGGCCTTACCCTTGGACCGGCGCTGGTGGTGAAGTGGCTGAATCTTTCAAAGTTTTTTTTTTTTCTTGAAATTGAATCTATGGAGGTTAGTTGGTCTTATAGCAAGTTCACAAGTTTACGTGAAAACAATTACTACTATACTATTAAAGTTAATTATTTTCGCTTTATTGTGGAAAAAGGTCCAAATAGCAAGGTTATTATACTGATTTTGTGTAATTTCGCAACAATTTTAAATTAAAACTATCATTTTATTGATGAAGCTTGTGATGATGTGTAATTTCGTCACAATTCAAGCCAGTACATGGTAAGAGTAAGGCATCCAGGGGTGTTGTAGGGCGGCTCTGTTGTATAGTATCTGAGACATAGATTTCATCTTGGCAATGGACGGCTCAGATTTGTAAAGTGTCAAGTAAAATCAGGACAGTTGAAAATGTTAAGACTGATAAATTGTAAAATATAGAGATTATAAGTTTAAATTTATTTATTTATTGATAAGGGATAAATTAGAGTGGTTAGTTAGACGATTATCTAGTAGAGGTAATTATATACTTATACATATATATATATAAAAAAGTCTCTAATGATTATCCTAAGTCTCCATTATCACTCCATTTTCCCTTATAAATTTTCTTTTACACCACCAATTTCTCTTCCACTAAAAGACATCACTTTGACTTCTATAAGAGTTCAAGTTTTGCTCCAACATGATCTTTTCTTTTCCAATCAGCTGTACCACTCTCTCTCTTTTCCTATAAATTTTCTTTCTCACTCTCCTAGTGGTTGGCAACTACATCTCTTTATTTCTTCCTTTATTTAAGTCATTCTCTTCCTTAAAAGTCAAGGAAAGAAAAGTACAACACTTTTCCACTTGTTTCTTTTCATGAGGTTCTTCGTCTCCCTCTTTCCTCTTTCTCTTTTTCAATTATTTTATTTTGTTGACTATTCAAACACCACTTCACTTAGTCATTTTCCTCTTCTTTGAATTAATTGACTTTCAATTTCTCTCCTTTCAACCACACGGCTGCAAATCACTCTCACCTTAATTTTTCTATTTGCTGTCACTGAAGTTCTTGATTTTTTTTCCATTACTCGCGTTAAGTCGTCGGAAGGAAGGTAGGGAATTCGAAACTTACTTTTTACTAGAGATTATTGTTTTCATGTTACGTGTTAGACTTTATATCATAAGGATGTAGAAAATGTAAATTATATATATATTTATCGTGAGGTGATGATTCATTAATGCCACATTTGCACGAAGGTGAGATTGACCATTGGAATAAATAAGGAGTTTTGTGCACAATTTCTGTTTTTAAAATATTCGGACCATTTCAGGTCAGAACCAAGTAAAATGCATAGCTGTAAAGTTGTAGATCTCAAAAAGTTAAGAAACTTTCATATAGAACTCGTCTCAATCCGAGATTCATAGAATTAGTTATGATTTTTTAAAGTTGGCTGAACTAAACAGTTTCAGGACATATTCACTGTTTAACTTTAAACACCATTTTGCTTCGTTTAAGACTGGATTTAGGCTTCGCTCACAACAGTAAACTTGTTTCAAATTCGATCAAATATTTTACTTTAAAATTTCGTGATTTTTGGAACCCGTTTGCTATTTTTAGTGGCTAGAAAGATAACTGACATGTTTGGCCCGTGATAGTCGATTTCATTGTTAAATTTTATTTACATGCTATACTTAGACGTATGTGACTGTTTGGCTTACTGGCATTATTAAACCCTTTTAATATACGCTAATTAAATAAACGGTTAAAAGATGTGTTGTTTGTTTGTCGATTTGGGGAGTGGGACGTTGTATCCGATATGAATCTTGAGCCAATTATCGCAATATACTCCCAGGGGTGTTGAGCTGTGCCATGGGCCTGGAGAGTTAGGCATGGTGGACGGGAGCCCAATAGATTGTTTATATTGTGGATGAGAACCGATAACAGATAGCCTTATGAATTGGTATGAGATATCAAATTCCTGAGGTGCATGTAGTTTGGGTTGCGAAACCTTGCGATTGATGATGGGAATATTGAATCTATTGAATCAACTATGTTGAGGGATGTTATAATAATCGGGTTGTTTTATGCTTTTAAATTAATGTTTCATATGTTTGATTGCCACATGAGTATTCTTTTGTAAAGGGGTAGTTTCGGTCCCCTATTGAGTGTAATTTTATTACTCATGGTGATACTTTTGTGGCTCTAACGTCCCCAACGTTAGGTACAGAAGGACAGAAAGAGCCGCCTGCTGATTTTGAGACAATGGAGCAGCTAGGTAGGGATCAAGTGGCGGACCCATGGCTTTACCAGTAGAATTTTAGCTAGATGGCTCTGTCCTTTATTTTAGTTGAACATAAAATAAATGTTCAAGTTTTTCAGACAATGTTAGAGTTCAGTTTATTTCAGTTGTAATAAGTTAGCTAACTTTTAGCTTTTCGTTAAAAAAATTTATTAAGTTTTATTTGGAATTTTAAAGAAGTTGGATTTTCTTTTAAAAAAAATTATAAAATTAATTTATTAACGTACCCAATTTTCGGGGCGTTACAGAAAACACATCTGACGACTCGAATACTATATCAGCTCCCCCCTTTTCCAGGATTTGGGAATCATGTAGTGCAGTGCCGCACAACCTTGTAGTTCAGCACACGAGCCGTTGATCTCGGTAATCAATGGCTTGGATTTCATCTCAACAATGAACGGCTTGGATCGTTCAAGTGCCGAGTTGAAATCTGAGCCATTGATTCCACGATCAACGGCTTAGACGCCTCACTACAGCTCTATAGTGTGGCGCTGCACTCTGTAGTGCGGCACCGCACTATAGGGTCCCCAATTCCCCTTTACCATTTTTGATATTTGCATTTTCTAGTTTTGCATGATTAAATCCGGTCAAAAAGGTGAAAATAAATTGGAGGGGAAATTAGGGTAATTATTAAAAATAGGGGTAATGATTGGAGAGAAATAAGAATAATAATTAAAAATAAGGATAATGATTGAAGAAAAAGTATGAGTGATGATTAATAATTGAAAAAACTGGTCAGGAAACCCAAAACAAGGAAGGTTATATAAAATGTGAAAGCGTGCTTACTGTAAGTTACCCACATAGCGTGTAAATTGGAAGGCTTATATTTTAGTCCCTATAAAATATACCAAGTTTCAATTTCATTCTTAAAAAATATTTTGTATCAATTTCGTCCTTGTAGTTTCAGACGGATTTCAATTTTGCCCTTCCGTCAAATTAATGACGAAAATTGCTTATGTGGCAAGCAGAAAATGCTTAAAATATTGGAAAAAAATTATTAACCTCCAAAAAAATGACGAAAATTATACAATACCAGAAAAAAAGTCATTAGACAAAAAATTCATGAAATTTGTCTAATGACTTTTTGGTACATTAGTCATTCGTATCAACGAGAGGAATAAGAAAAGTAGGAGTATAAAAATATGGGCCGAAGTTAAAAAAAGTTCATATAAGGCAACATATATATTTTTTTAAATGGCAACAAAATTTATTGTAGAAAACTTGACAATGGTTACATCAAGTTGGAGGGAGAAAAGAGAGGATTCCAACCAAGGTTGGGGAAATTAAAACACCCCTCGGAAACACCCTTTGGGCCAAAGTCGACACTTTATAAGACGACACTTTATAGCAAAAAAAAATAGCTATTTGATATTCTTTCGTCTTTGGAAAATCTTTTTGTTTAATTTGGCCCATATATATATATATATATATATATATATATATATATATATATATATTTTTTTTTTTTTTAATTTCGACCCATATTTTTATACTTTTCTGATTTCTCTCGTCGATCCGAATGATTAATATAAAAAAAGAGTCATTAGAAAAATTTCATAAACTTTTTGTCTAATGAATTTTTTCCAGTATTTTAAAATCTTCATAATTTTTCATCATTTTGTTTTGGAGATTAATCATTTTTTCGGTATTTTAAGCATTTTTTTGGTATTTTAAGCATTTTCCATTTGCCACATGAGCATTTTCCGTCATTAATTTGACAGAAGGGCAAAATTGAAATTCGTTTGAAACTATAAGGACGAAATTGTCATAAAATATTTTTACGGACAAAATTAAAAATTGTTGTATTTTGTAGGGACTAAAATAGTAGATTGAAAGCGTGTTCCCTGCTTACGCTTACGGGCCCGAATGTTTAATTGTCAACCCATTCGTTCTGTTCTGTTATGCTTCTTCCTTCCCTCTCAGAGACCAAATCCTGGGCTGAAACAAGGTAGCCCCAGTTTCGCTTCCAATTCTCGTCCAAATCCGAATCTAGAAATGCCCAAACCTCGTAGAAGTTTTGTTCTTCTACTATTTCAGATCTTTATCCTTCGGCTCGCATTGACAATATCAGGAATAAGGTAACATTTCTCCCCCAATCTCCCTTTGCTTCCAAGAAAATCAATTACATCGTCGATAAACGCATTGATTATCTTTGCAGCCATTTCTTTTCAATTATGGAAACGCTGTTGAACCCATTACGAATTCTTATAGAGCATCTCCAGTCCTTGCTCATATTTTTACTCAAATTTGAGTAAAAGCTTCATTTGACCTGAAGCAATCCAATGGGAAAACTCAAATCTAAGTACATATTTGAGTAAAATCTTCATCAATGGCATGTTTTTAAATTTGGGAGGAAAACCAGCCTTACAAAATCTAAAAATTGAGTAAAAATTTGAGGAAAACTGAATTTGGTATTGGTTTGAACCAAGGGGGAGTAGGTTTTATAGACCTCTACTCTAATTTTGAGTTTGAGTGGAAAAAAGGGTAAGGCCTTGAGATGCTTAGTAGTGGTGTGATGTCTTTTCAATTATAGATTCCTTTTATGATTTTGGGTCCCAAATCAATTTTTATGAAAGCCTTGGAATCGTGCCAGAAGTTTTGTTTTCCCAGTGTATCCTCATTGTTGGCTTGATTCTTTTAAGTCCTTTACCTTCGGATTTTGTCAAATAGAGCATGATATGCGATCAGCTATTCTATCACGAGCCATACCTTTCCCGGGGAACATAAATCACTGGTATCTGTGTGACACTTAGAATTGAGAAGGTTACTTGCAGGGATGGTATAGATCTTGAGCTACGATGCGATTGTAATTAACTCTATCCACATATGTCCGTGGTATCCGGTAGGTTCACCACAGGGACTTCTATCTCTTAATAAGCTGGCCTCTATGGCGGTCCATCTCTGCCATGCCTCACCTCACCTTCGAACAAAGAGTTAAACTCCAGTAATATCTTCTCCTATAGGCTTTGCCACTTGGTTTAGTAAGCGTGCAGAAAAACAAGAACAAACACGGGGGAAAACACACAAACACACAATATGATGAGAACACTCTGCTTTTCTTAGTAGTCAACACTTAACCAAGTTGCCTTACAGCTTGGAACCCTTATAATAGTAGAAAACCCCACTCCTACTTGTAACTAAGGAAAGGCAATGGCTTGCGAATGAAGACTGAAATAAACAAATTATGGAACTTAGGTAAACGTAACGACAATATAGAAAGAAAATAAGCTTATTGGAAATAACACTGACAAGGTTGGAATTGTATGGACTAGAGTAGGGAGTTAACCAACTAATATATTGGAAAATGAAAATGTTTTCAGAGCCATAAACAAAGATTTTTCTTGTCAGAGGCCTTGGATCATTGCAGAGATAAGGGTATTGCTTGTGGGACTGTTTTCAGTCAACCATTTCAGGTTGATTTGCCAATGTTGGGCGCCTATATTACTACGCTGAGTTTCATCTGTTGAACGGATTCATGTAACTAAATTCAATCAGATGACCTCCAGAGAGCTATTGCCTACAGTGGGGTATGATAGAGCTCCACCAAGTTCGAAACAAACTATCTAAGGCAACTATAACAACACCTTAGGTCGAAAGCAAGGCTCGCGTATCTCACTTGGGGTTAAAGTATGCATGCAGACTAGAGGCTAGAGAAAAGATTTTCCTAGAAGATTGGAGCCACCCTCCGTGAGCTCTACCGGTCAGAGATGTATATAGAAAGAGAAAGCAGATGTTACCAACATCTGACATTTTGGAGTTCATACCGCACCTAGAACCTAACTTAGCCTTTACATAATCACCTAAATAACCTTTTTGAGTCCTATAATAGAAACTTCAACTTTTGATCTAAGGAAACATGGAGTATGTTTTGTCAACCTTTATTTCTGCCCACGAATAAGGAGGAAGTCCACTAACTATCTGTCCCCTCCTCCAAAGCTCATATGTAAGCAGGGGTTGACACCTACAATCAAGACTCATTCTAGAGTCATTCAAGACACGGAGAATACATTTATATTTGGTTGACCACTCTGGTAGCTGGCTTTCCCATCCTCCAAAGCTTATATATTCAAGACACGTTGAATACAAACCGAACATACATTACTATAGTTTATCTCTCTTACCTTCTAAAAACCATGTTAAATACCACTAGTTCTCCTTGTTTATATTAACAGTATGACAAGCTCAATAGGGAAATGAGTGTGGGCATGCAAACCTCGTCAATATCCAAACTGTTGAAAGTACCTGGCGTCTTTTCCTGTGAAGGCAAGTATCACATGACTATTTTACTGAAATCTCTATTGATAACCTTTTTCATACTTTCTATTATAGTTTTCAAAGAAATGGAAGGAAAAAAAAAATAGTCCCATGTTACATTGGTGTAGGAAGGACTGGAATCATTGGAAACGTCCTGCTATACAGCCACTTGATTTTATACCAAAAATATGAAGTGAATAAGCAATTCCCAAAATTCACCAGAGCCTCACATCCTGAGAATTGGTTTTGGAGCAAACTGACTATTATACAGAATCTCACCATATGAGATAGGAGATTGACCCATTTTATTTATATGACCTTTGTTTGACACTTCTGTATTGAAAGAAAGGAGGGAGAGGTTAAGGAGCATGGATTGTTGTATCTAGGTAGATATACTAGTGATTGTTGGTTGCAGACCTAACCTGCAGAGATATTCAGTTGGCTAAGAACTTACTGGGTTTGTCAAATATTTTGAGTTATGTTCTTACCATTTTCAGTAGGTGAAATTTTCCTTTGATATAACCAAAATTTAACTCTTTCTTTGGATAAATGCTTTTACGTAATCTTCTTTGAGGTTGTGCTTGTATCCTCTGCACATTATTGTACTTCTTTATGAGGCTACCATAAAGCTTTTTCTAAATCCTTTTCTTCTCTTTCTTCTCCTTGTTTTCTGTTTTTGACTGGTCTTCTGTGTTACAGGAAGGATGTGGGTCTTAAAGACAAACGCATTTGTAGAACAACAGTTCAAGGAAGATACTTGCTATCTGATGATTGGGGTACATGGTTTGCTTTTTTGAGTCTTGGTTTATGTTGCCTCCTGTCATGTTTACTGGCTTTTTTTCTGAATAGAATATATTCATTTTTAGGCAACAGTTAGTTGAAGTTTGTATGGGAAAACAATGTTATAGGGTGTGTTAGCCCTTACAGTATCATATATGTCAACTGGTAGTTAAATATGGTCTCTTAAAAAAAAAAGGTAGAGAAGATCACGGTCAGAATAGTGTAGGAATTTTTAAGGATATCGAGTGTACAACACAACTTTCAAGGAACCTGTTTGAGCAATTACTGGAAGTACTATTAAAAATGTGCTTGAAATTTAGCTTAACGTGATTACATTTCACACGAAAAAAACAATAAAGAATGGTTCAAAAGAGACAATTATGCAAGGGGCCTGCACACTACCTATATGCATGGATTTTTCAACCTTTTCATTGTTGTGTAAACTTTGATGGTTCCAAAGTTAAGGAGAAGAAAAATAGGTCTAGACCTTTTAATTATTTCCCCCTGATTTTGAATGTTTGGATCCCCCGCCCTCCTTCCTTCTTTCTCCATATGTAGACCTTATACACTGCTCAGTAACTTTCAGAATTGAGAGTGTACTGCCTTTAACTTTATCGTTGCAGTACAGTGAGTATCCACTTTATGGTTACACTCAACACTTTTTACAATTGTAGGTCATGTATGTGATGCACTATCTGTGGATCCTGTGTCTCGCTGCTGCTCTGAAAAAGGAGAGCAATTTGATTGTCAGTGAGTTATCTTTGATTTGGCATTTCAATTTCACTTGGAGCAGAAATGTTATGAAGATAGGTAATGTCCTTTTTGCATGCTTGCAGTGGATGCAACCTTGATTTGCAGTGCTGCAACTCATACGAATTTTGTGTTTCATGCTGCCAAGACCCCGCACATGTATAGTATTAGAAGTCAAATTTAGTTAGTTTGCTATTGTAATTTGTAGCGTCTTTGTTTCCTTGCATAAAATTGTTGAAAGTCAACTGTTCAAATACTTTCTCAGACACACAAGGAACTAGCGCTGAGTGTGAAGATAGCTAAGCCAGCAACTGCAGGTGAAGTCTGCTGGACTTTTCCTCTTTTTTTTGAGGAAGATGTGAGCTTGATTTGCATATAGATCCATACATAAAGGGGCATACGCATTCTCTGTCTTTATATGTATATGTTGCACACAAACACACGTACACTCCTAAAATGGTTATTTTTTCCACTGATGAATGTTTGCTTGGCTACCATTTTGTGGATCCCATTTAGAAGGTTTTTTGTTTTTCTTCGAATGTATATTGACCGGATTAAATTGGGGCCTAGCAAGTCAAGATATGGAAATTTTGCTTGTAATATGGAGAGCTGGACCTAAAAATGTAGTAGAGTTTTCTTTGTTACCGGCTCTCTAATAGTGAGATGGGAAAAGATGGGGTGGGGACTGGGGTATGTGTTAATATAATATCCTCAAAATGCATGGCAATTTCACTGAGCGTTGAATACTCGTCTCTATCATTTGGCAGGGACCTATTCTAGTGTTTTTGATTTTTGTGCTGGGAGGTGTCGCCATAATTCTGAGAGTGTGGTAAGTAATCAACTTCTGGTTCCAGTTCATGCTGTTTCTTCTTCAAGTTATTTATTGACTTTGTTCAAGTTGTTGATTATGAAATGGAAGCAATAAAGTCCATTTTTTTTGTATTTTCTAATTCTGTTGGACGATGATGTGGAAGTAATGAAAGTTCTTGCAACTCCACCGTGAATTTTAGTATGGTCATTCTGCTATTGTAAGCTAAACATCTTTTTTTCCCTTCATGCCCCATCAAACACACATATTGGGTTTTCAATCTAAGAATCCCGTATTTTAAATTTTAAGGAAGTGGGTACGCATCTGATGTAGATTACTTAAACTGATTTAATCAGTTTTGTATAAGTTATTTTCGCTAAAAGTTCATCACTTTCTTGTTATTTTGTGTTATGACATAATGTAAAATAATTAATAAGGAAGGAGTTATTTTGCTGATAAGCTAACAAACTTATTCTCTATATCTTTGGGACCATCAGCTTGCAGTGTGTGAGGTTTATGGAGCTTTCTTATACGATCCTTTTAAAATTGAAAGACTTTGGTAAAGATAAAAAAAAGGAGGATTTCCGTGTTGTTTCCTACTTTTTTTTTAAAAATATTGTTCGTTAGTTCTTTTCCTTTTGGGGGAGACCCAGAGAGCTGCCTTTGCTTTTGGTGTTCTTTCGTTGGGCTTCACCCCTACAGAGGGCATTCACACCTTATGTTGACGCATAATTGTAATGAAGTCCACCAACATAACAGCACTTCACATGGTAAGCCGAAGGCCTCTATCTTCATCACTCTCTAAGTGACTTTGAGAGAGAAGATCATGCCTCAGGAAACCACATAAGTTCAAACTTGGAAGTGCCATTTTTAGTGTCTTAACGCCCTCAACCTTCCTTGTTTTTGTTAGAAAACAATTCTTCAAGCGTCATATGGTATGAACACTTGCTACGCACAGATGAACAAATACATAGTAGAAAAAAACTTATTACAGATATAAATTTTTTACTCTGTCCTATCCTTACATCAGTAGCATGATTTTCTCTAAATCTGAAGTCTTACACTAAAAATGCAAATCTTGTGCTAATTAATTTTCCCTTTTTGTCGAGTGCCTTGTCTGGTTTACTTCGTTGTTGGCCTCCGTCAAGCACTTGCACTCGTTATCCTTACTTTTCTATTTTCTGGACTCTCTTCAATTCCTATAGCCATAAGCTATGACATCTCCAATTAAAGTCAAATTATAGACAAATAATCTTTCTTTAATTTGCAATAAAAATTATTCTTCTCTCAAACATATTCTTTAAAATTCCGAGAATCCAAAATTAGAAGACCCTTAGAAAAGAGGATAAAGATAACCATCGAAGGAAGAAGTTAGTCATAGTGATTGTTCAACACGTAACTCCTCACCAAAGTCCAAACCTCTTCAAAATCCATGTCGCATCTGATTGACTCCTGATTGACATGTATTACCCAGGAGCAGGCAATATATTAAACGTATGTTACATGGACTTGGGTGCTATTGTCGGGAGCACTCTCGTCTCTGCAAGCTGCCCCCTCAAAGTTCAAACCTCCTCGGACACACTTGAATCAAAACATTAGTTGCAAAATCCTTCTAAAATGGGTGCGCTCTCTAGACGGGAGCTCAAATCCGTGCTCCCTAGACAGGAGCTCACTCTCATCCAAATGGGAACCCGCTCCTAAATAGGAGGGGAGCTTTCACACTAATCTTAAGGATGAAATTCTCACTTCTCTTTCCAAATATACTAGCATTGAACCCATGCTATGTATGGGCGAGATTAACATGCACGCATAATGTATACACATGGCACAATAAGTAGCAGGTGGACGGTGAACCCTAATCATACACGCATAATATATCTAGTATCTAGTATAAGATAATGGTAGTCTGCGAACATTAAACACAATTTATAGTTTCTTGGGAAAAAAATGACAGTAAATTTGAGCAATAAATTTGAAACAAATTACTCACACTGTACTCTAATAATTAAAGAAACTATTACGACAATGATGAATACTGATAATTGAATAGAACAAAAATGGAAATATGGGTCCAAAAAGCATGCCTTTCTGGGTGCCAGTATGAGATCTGAATTGAGCAGAGCTTTACTAGAATAGGAGCGGAACACAATCTTACGTAATTGACCAAAAGTAAGGACTGAATTGAGCGGTTTTTGCCCGGAGTGGTAAAAAAAACACGACTTGAGAGAGAGGGGTTACCCAAAACCTTTGTGATTAGGAGACCTCAGAGTGGGTGCATTTGAAGGACCTTAACCTCAGCATACGGAAGTGACTGTTCAGCATTACTTTTGTTGGAAATAGAATGGTGCATTTGAAGGAGCTTGTTTTTGATTGGCTGTAAAAAGGAACTGAATGTGTTTTTGAACATGTGGGTGGAGACGTTCATGGGAGCCGAACAAAGATTGGTTCAAGGTTAGTTCTCGTAGTGGATCAGTTTTTTTTTTTTTTTTTAATAGTGGGTCAGTTTTGGATTTGAATTTTTGTGTTTTTGTTTTTGTTTTTGTTGAATGTGCATGGGAAACAGTTAAAGGAAGTGGGGGTTTGGGTGTGTACGTGGAGGGGAGAGAGTGCTTCTATGTGGTAATTTGTAAAATCTGGAGGTAGTTTTTTTCTCTCAAACCTGCTGTGGGTGTGATTGTGTGGTGAGAGAATTAATTTGGAAAACAGAAAAGAGTGAAATAAAATAAGAGTGAGGGAGGGAGAGGGGGGAGCCTACTTTTAAGGAGAGCCTAGGATTTGAGGTTTGGAAAATTTTGTAGGCAAAATACATTGCTATAGGGTATAGAGATGCAAGGAAGAAGAAAAAGGAAAAAAAAGTAACATAGATTTAGAACTCTCTTCTCGTCTTGTATTCTACTACTTGTCTACATGTTTAGTCCATATATGTGGCATAAAAAATCTATTGGGATGTCTTTTTCACTCATGTTTATATATATATAAAATGCTTATATACACACTCTCTTTGCAACTACAAAAAATATATGCAACACACACACACACACACACACACACACACATATATATAATTTTATACATTAAATATTTCCTCGCCTCTCCAAACCTAGGGAGTTTCTACATGACCCACACCTACTCCCGCTCCTGCTTCGTCCAACTAAGCTAACAAATGTCATTTTTTTACCAACTTTTACACTCTGTTGACACTCAACATCTCTCTGTGGAGAAACTAGGACATTCTTGTGACACTCTATTGACACTAGTTTTAACATCTCGGGGTGCCAAACAATGTAGTAGGATCAAGTTAAAGGTTGTGGAAGTCTTCTTTTGTGTGATAAATCATCTTGATTGTTTATAAAAACATAAGTGAATGATGAAAAGCTTTTGTTAAAAAATTCATTTTAAAACCAATTGACAATGAGTGGGGAGACCGCCTAGACTCATGTACTACTGTGTTGTGTTGGGACACTCTTTTGAATGTTGTAATGATTTAACTGAGTTAAGGCATGTATGGTTTCTATAGTTGGGGGCTTTTTTTACACTCTCCGTCCATAAAGTTGGTCCCTCTTTAGAAATCCAACTTTTTTAGGAAACATAATCATTACTCTTTTAAATAATGAATTGCCCAAATTATCCTCCTTTTTTTTAAGTGCAATGATTACTTCTTAAACTCAAATTCATTTTCCTTCCACTTCTGCATTTGAATTTGAATAAGATAATGAAGGGCAAATAAGGAAAGAGCTGTCAGTGTTTTGTTATTGACTAGTAAAAATGGACAAGAATTTTGGGACATCCCAAAAAGGAAAGATGGCCTAACTTTTTGCAGCAGAGGTAGTACTTTTTATTTAGACAATGAATTGCTCCCTTCGTCCCAATTTGTTTGTTCCAGTTTTGAGAAATCAACTTTCTTGGGTTGCACCTAGGAATGTTCAATACAAACCCTTCAACTTTTCTCAAAAGTTACTTCATTCTAAAAAAGCAAGGGCAAAAAGAGGATTCAATTCACCACTAGTCAAATGGACATACATTTTGGGACATGAAAAGGTCTAATAGTGGACAAACAAAATTGGGACAGAGGAAGTACATAAATATGTTTTTAAACATGTTCCACAGGGTCATGTCTTGTAAGATCTGACAATTGGTGTATCAAAAAGTAGTCCTCATGTTTGTGTCGTGCCGAATGCAAGATTATGTATACTCGGCAAAAAGGGGTCATATTTTGTTATTGTTGGTCTATTTTTTAGTCTATTTTGTGGGATAAATGTGCAGTTTAAAAGGCAGTGTATTCACCATGTAGCAATTGTGCAGCAAAAATACATATAATGACACTTTAAAATACAGTTCCACAAGAAGTGTCCAATGAAAAGTATCACACTTGGGCCCATACCACGCCCTTATGTGAGTGTCCGATGTCAAGTGTCAGAAATGGCTTGTTTTTATTTTGACGACTAGGGTAGAAAAGTCCAGCAGTCAGATGAGAAGGAGAAACCGTATGGGTCTCAGATGACCCAAAAAGGAACCATCAAATAGGGGATGTGTGTAACAAGTACATGTCAATATGTTTTTTGCTCATGCATGGGTGATGGGGCATGGAGATCCACATGATGTCATGGGTATCTTTCTTCCTCCACTTGTCCTGACCATCTCTTCTTTCTATCCACTTTTGAGGAAAGCACGCGTTTGCTCATGAACCTGCAACAAGGATATTCTGACTAGTTTTCCTTAGGTGAAAAGTATAGTGTGAATCTACTACGGGAAGATCCCTTATCCTTTAATAACTGTTACTTTCTATCCCTCTGATCTAGACATGAATTGTATCGAACAATGTAGGAAGGACAATGATGAAAAAATCAAAATGTAGGGACGACGCTTCTAACTATGAATTTTTTTGAGTTATAGCTCCTTTGTTTACTGCTGTGAAACAAATATTTAAGGGAGGAATTGATTTAGCATGCAACTCCATGAATTTGTTCTTAGAAATACCCTCATTGAAGACAACACCATATGAATAACCGTATAATTTTTTCTTATTATTGTTATTTACTGTCCTCTTTGAATATTTCAGGTTCATGAAAATGCTTACCTCAGCGATTTCCATCACTGCTTTTCTATTCCATCAAATTCTTCAGGTGAGTGGACAGAAGTTGTGCAAACGAGGAAATATATTTGAAGCTTTGTTATGAAGGACAACCATTTTACCCCCTTAACTTTTGTTACCAGTTATTCCTTTGGTAACAGAGACACGCAGTGCAGTTATTCCTTTGGAAAGTTCACGTTTACTGGGTAGCATAGTGGATTACTCGTATTTGGCTAATTGAAGCAAATGTGGAGATCTGTAGGATCACTAGTTGTTACCTATAATAATTGACTTCGATAAAAGGTTATCCCTGGTGTATTACAGTTTTGAGTTTCCTCCACAAATGGAATTTCCAAACATGCCATTCTATTGCTTTATTCAGTTAGAGGGAAATAACTGACATGCCCCTTATTGTGAAGGACAAAATTCCAGTTTTGCACTACTACAAATTGTAGACAATTGATAGAAGGGCAGCAAGTTGAAGCAACTGGACCTGACCTTGGACGAATACTGTACCAGAAGTAGGTCTCTCCAATTTTAGTTAGAAGAATTTTGGACACCACCTATTAGACGCAGGCATAACGAATTCTTTTTCAACATCTAGCACTGCCATTATTACTGAAAGTACAATCTGTGTTCCTTGGTGAAATCCCTTAACAGTCTGGCAGTCAGAAACTTGAACAAAAAGCCTCTTTATTGATCTTTTACAAGACCAACCCCCTTTTAGACCCAAATTTTACAACTGCTTTTTTGTGGCTTCTTTATGGTTCGCCTCAATCTAGTGCATTCCTAAAATGCGAGGTTTAAAATACTACATGAAGTCTTGTTTAGGCTTGTCCCTCATGAGCACTGGGCAACTTTTACAACTTTTGAAGCCTGATTGGTGTGTGTTTTTTTGGTTATCAGATTGATCGGTGTTTACTTTTGGTTCTGGATTTTATCGGTTTTGTGTGACCAACCCATTTCTTGTTTATTTCGTCTAATGATGACAACTCACTCATGCAGGCAAGCTTTAGGGTTTTTACTGCGTAACAACGCTTTCTCAGTTGAAACACTGGTTTGCTGCTTATAGTAGTATCCTTTCTAGGACTTTTAGATGTTCACTTACCACCTTGGCTATATTATTTGGAAGCTTGCCTATTGGACTATTTTTCGGTGTTGTAAACGAAGTTTTGTATGACTTATTTTCTCTATCCCTTTTTGTTAGTCTGGGGCAAACCAAATCAATGGATAGATCCATAAGAGAAGACAGATCCCAAAATGTGATACAAAGAGTCTAAGCTCTCAATATTCTTTTATCTATATCTCAAAACTACCTAATGAGGATTCTAGATGCCTATTTATAGACCAACTAGCTCTAAGGACACAAAATGACTTGCATACCCTAAATTCTACTGCATTAAGACTCACCCTCCAAAAAAAAGCAACTTGTCCCCAAGTTGGACACAAGACAACTAAACAAAGAAAACGTAAAAGTATGCAGCTTTGAATTAGGCATGTAACTGTATTTCTTGATCAATGTCACCCTCAACACAACCAATCTTCAATATGAACTTCTTTTTATATGCATCCACCGCGGCCATACTTAGGTGGGATTGAGCAACCCATTTGGCATGTCTTTGGTAAAGCAAAATACCCTCAAAAGATCTCCGAACACATAGTCCCAAAACGTACTTTGACCAATCATCACTTGAAGATTTAAGAACATGCACCACATCATACCCGAGGCTTGCTTGAGTGAAGACCATACCAAATGGATCTTCAAGCTGTCACAAGAAGTGTTTGTCCTCTTTTGATAACTCTAGAACTTGTTCGGGCAACGCAACAATACAAACTTATCTTGCGCCAAAGACCACCCGAGAGGCATTTCATGGAAGGAATCATGAAGCTTCAACTCTATGAAATCCTCTAGAACCGGCGAAAAATCAAAGACAACCTCTTCCGGCTTTGGTAGCACATCCAAAGCAAGATCAACTCTATTCACTTATTTCATTTCCTCACTTTCAGTGTCAACAAGTCTTCCTTCTTCACTATCAACGCCGAACTCTTCATTAGGCTACCCATCAACGATAGGGGCATCATAATCACCTGCGTCAATATCCCCCCAAAACTCATCTTTAATCTCAAATGTACAATCATTCCCCAAAACACCTTCAAGTTCTTCACTTGGCTATTCATCCAAGATAGAAAAACCATTTAAATAATCGTGTTCCTTCATCTCTTCAAACACATCCGGAGTGAGGTTCATCTCCACCTCAAACTTGTCCGGATTGAAGGGTCCATAAGATTCGACAAGGTCATTACCAATGTTCTCCTCCTTGTAGTCATTACTAGACTTAGCTTGACTATGAGAATCATTAGTAGCTTCATGAGGTAGTAAACGATGCACATTCTTAATCAAGATAGCAAGTTGTCTTTTCAATAACAACAATTGCACCTTATTATTCAAGGTAGCAATTTGTGCTCTCAACTCTTCAATCTCATTCCAATAACGATTTGGCTTCCAATGTTACCAAATCCATCACCATTATTTACCATGAATGCCCTACCTCTACCTCCTCTTCTACCCTTACCTCTATAAGCCATATTTCAAAACCAACAATTGACTCCAATAACCAAAATCAGCCCAAATTAAGTAACACCCTATCAAGTGGGACCCTAAACTTCAAAGAACCACAAGCAACAACGGTAATAACTCCAAATACTGACCAATTCGAATCATATCGCAGCACATCGAAACAAATAACAAACTTCGACAAATGAGACAAACCCAGTTGAAAGCTGACCTCAAAACAGTGCTTCGAGTGTTCAAACAGTGTTTTCGAGTGTTGAAGTGCTGAAACACTAATTTGAGTTGAAATAAGGGCTGTTCAAAACTTACCCAGCCCAGAACCACATGAAATCAGCCCAAAATGAGGAGATCTGGTCCCCAAGAAGCACAGGTTCCTGTTTCTTGTTGAAATTGAAGCTGAGAGGTCGTGATTCAACCTCTAGTACACAGCTTCGAGGTCGCTATTGGGGGTTCAAGTTCGACTTGTTCAAAATCGCGACTGGGGCCACAGATTCGAGTACTGAAATGGTCTAAACAAGGCTCAAAATCATGATTCGAGTCTCGAAATGTATGAATATGGCAAGATCGAGGGTCGACATAGGGTTTCGAACGCCTAATCCATGTTTTCGAGTTCGAAATTGAGGCAAATGCTTCGTACAAGTTGATTTGGAGGTTTAGGATTCGATTTAAGCTTGAAAAGGGTAGGAAATGGACTGATCTGTTGACTTCGAGTTGGATGAGGTGTTTTGGGTTTTTCGGCGAGGCTCCGACACTGTTTCCGGAGAGGTCTAGCTTTCCGGAGACGTTCCGGCGAGATGAAGGGTCAGGATCGAGCTAGGAGCTCTGAAACCAAATAATGCATACCAAATCAATGGGATAGATTCATAAGAGGAGATAGATCCCAAAATGGGATACAAGGAGTCTAAGCTCTCAATATTCTTTTATCTATACATCAAAACCACCTAATGAGGACTCTAGATGCCTATCTATAGACCAACTAGCACTAAGGAAACAAAATGACTTGCATACCCTAAATTCTACTGCATCATAGTCCTTTCTATTTTGGGATGTTTAAAAATGTAATCCGTCTTCCTTGGGATTATTCTGCATCTTGTTGTGAGAGTATGTTGCCTCACACTTTCTGCTTCACACTTCTGGATTTTTAATTATTCATATTGCCAAACTTCTGAGTACTAGAAAAAATAAGAAAAAGGAAATGGAAATGTAAAGCATCTTTTATGGGACTCAGATTCTGAATCCGATGACCACCATGGGATCCAGACTTTTCAAAATCCAAGCAGTTTTCAATTTCAAGGAGAAACACTTTGCCTTTTCACTTGCTTCATAAACCTGGACTGCAGGGTTTGGAACTCCTTGCTTTTATGCTATCCTTGTATTGGGAGGACCGGAATGGCAAGTTGAGAGTACCATGCCATATTGCTATTTGATTGTCGCGTTTAATCTTGCATTGAGCTGTCCTCGTTATTTGATGGTAACCCCGACTTATCAAACCAAAACAAAAAAGAGGGAATCCACTGCTTATGTTACATCATGCATGTGATGCGAGAGTTCCAAAATATATATCTGTAGGATGTCCTCCTTGCCTGGTGCTCTTTGTTATTAGCTTATTTGTTGAGGCTTACTAAATGAAACTGTTTACAATCCTGCTGTGAAGAGTTTTGTTATTCATATCTTCTAAATTCTTATAGTACAACAGGGACAACTGGTGATCATGTAGAGGCTGGACTTGCTGGCATCAATGTCATCGTTGGAAGGTGATCTATCCTAGCAGTTATTCCGTTTTCTGGTTACTACTTTACTCATCGTCGCTCTTCTTCTTCTTCTTATCATCGTCATCGTCGTTATTAATATTTTGGTTTTGCTTTGAATTACATGGGGAAAAGGCAAGGGGAGTCGTGCGATTCTGTTTGCAAGTCAAATGGGCAGTCATGCGTTCCAAACAAACTTGTTGCACTTAATCAATGCGAAATGTAAGCTCTATCTTTGATGCATTATCTGTTTATTAGTCCTTAGCTTTTTGTTATGTAATGTATAGGCATACTTTGGTATGACTGGTCAGGGTAAGTGTTCTGTGTGGCCACGCTATTAGCCTTCCTTTGTGGGACTCTTGGTCGTCAATGTCTATGTCAGCATAATGTTTAGCAACTTGAGATGAAAATGCGGTTATGTTGGTTTTTATAATCTGAATTGGATTTTCCCCCCTGTTTTCCCTCTATTCTATGCGATTGTGTTAGGACGATGATTCAAGACGTTCTATGACTGTCTTACGCATGCAATTTCTTCTCTGTTTGTTTAATGTCTTTTCGTGAATATACCAAATTTAACGGGCGTATGGATGTCTACATCTAAATGATTCCATATCACATTCTCATCTAAAATTGCAATAACACTCTGATGCTGAGATACTCTAGAACGAGTTGATCCTTGAGGTGTGGACAATAGAAGATTCACTACCAAGTGGTTGGTTCAATAAATATTTGGAGTTCCATGCTCAATGTTTGGTTCAAGTCTCTGTAGCCGCTTGGTGGGCTAAACAAGCTCTCCAGCTCTCATAGCACGCAGGGGGGACTCAGCTTCAGCCACAACATACGTGCAATAGGGTCCCTTGCTCATGCTTATGTGGCGCTGAAGGCAATACTCCTTGGCGGATTAGTGAAGTAGCCTTTTAGCATATCCATTTTTCGCACCAATAAAGTTGAAGATTCATTTCTGGACAGTCACGAATTTTTCAAATACAACTTGCTTTGAGCAATTTTGTGGTGATTCCACTCTGCTGCTTTTTCCTGCAGCGTTGTTTGTATGATTTGTTTGGAGTGTTATTATTTTATTATTGCTGCTATCTATATCATTGTTCTTGTCACATATAGTATACAGAAATATATGCGCTGCAAAGGAGCATGTTTGGCAAGCATTGGAGCAGACCAGCCTGCTGAAGTTGTGGATGATGCCCCTAGACATCTGGTACATACTTCTGCTCCTTTTACGATGCAGTATTGTTGTAAGTTTGTCACACTGAGATCCTAAATTGTGTTGTGTACTGTACGTCAGGGAAAGAGTTATATATATTGATTATTGATACCTGCTTTATAATCTACAAGTGTGAGTTCTGGTTTTTCCTTTGTTTCTTTTAGGATAACCCTACATATCCGAGAAAATTGTTGTTTTTATTAAGAAAAATGACAATCAGTAAGATGTAATAGATTTTGCACAACTTTAGAAGTGGGTGGTTGTATATGATCATTTTGGTTTTGGCTAGGGTAATATTAATATTCGATGAAAAGTTTGTTATGCATCACAAAATTGGATGCAAAATCCTCCTTTTCTCAGCACCATGTAGGGTCTGTCGGTATTTGTGGAGAAAGCACATTAACAATGTTTGACTTGACCATTCTTAATCAACATAAGTAATTGGTTTCTGATTCCTCTAGGCTTTTGAAGTAGGTTCCCATTTAATGGTGAAAACTGGAACATACCGTGCTAATAGATGCATCTAAAACGCTTGTGCCAGGTTTTTTTTTTCCCTGCATAATTGCAAAAAAGTGTAAGAATAAGTTCTGTTCAGAACAAAAAGAAAAGAATTACGTGGCTCTGTAAGCACTCGCAAAAGAAAATCCCTCTTGTGCAGGATGTTTTGTTTTTTGAACATCTTTGTGCAGGATTTGGAAGCCACTTTTGCTTAGATATATTCGCACGTTTTGAGACTTTTACTCAAGGGATTTGGATTATAATTTCTTAAGTCATTATCTTAGGAGAGGTAGGCAGAATCCCTCTGTGACTCTCAACCGGGGAAGTCTCAAGTATATGATTCCGCAGAAGAGAAGGGAGCCCTTGTCTGGTAGTCTTCCATCTATATGGCTATATATTCTTATGAAGGCAGAAGCCTTTTTAACTTTCTTAGTATTTGGAATCAAATCTGGACTAGAATAATCAATTTGTTCGATTGAGTCGCCTGTTCCCAATAACAAAATCTGATGGTATCGGAGATCTGAAACAATTGTGCAGGCTGTTGGGAAACTGTTCTATACACCTTAGTCATAGCTTCCCTTCAAACATGAATTTTTTTTTTTTGCTATTTTTTTTTTACGCCTAGCTCTTGGCCTCATGATTTGTTCCAAAAGGTCAATTAGGATCTAATAAACTGGATAAGAAAATTGTGAAACTTTGACTTTTGAATTGGACTAACACTTTCAATGGATTTAGAATGGCTGTATGGGTGAAGGATCCACGGGTGAAAGTTAAGAGAAGTAGATAATCGACCAGTATTCAGTTCTCCAAGTTTTAGTTTTTAGATACAGCATGGGCATATCTTAATAAGTACAGATTGGGTGGCTGTATGCAATATCTGCAGTTTTGATGATTTTCCACTTTTGTATCTCTGTGTGTTCAGGCAGACATCTTGTCCCCTTTGAATACTTTTGTATTTTTCTTGATTAACCAATAACATTTCTTTGTGGCATATGAAACAGAAAGCATGGCCATTCTGCATATTCATCTTACGTATACGAAGATTTCACTAGCTGAATTGTCCAGTTTTGCTATTTATAAGTATCTGCAGCATCCATCAATCCATGAAAACTAAGGTCCTAGGTAACGAATTTGACATTCTAAAATGAAAACAGGTTGTAGTTGTGTTATTGGTGTGAATATTGTTTTGGTGAATGGAGGAGCTTAAGGTCTTCTTTTTTTATTGGCAACGGAGGAGCAAAAGATCAATTGTAATTTAGGAGATAAGTGGTATGTTCATATTAGGTCTATATTGTGCCCATGGGACATATTAATGAAATGCTTTGGCCTTTCTGTAGCTAGTTAGATGCCCAATTGTTTAAATGATTTAATGAGCCCATCACAGAAAAGGAGCGGGCACGGTGGATTAAAAACCTTGATAGTGAACTTTTTCTCTTTTCGTATTCAGAATCCAGGTGCATGCTTGTACACGCGAACACCCTCGTTGCTTTCTTGTGATGGATTGCATCGGCATACTAAGAGGCTTTGTCCTTGTGCATAGTTCCATGGTTTGGTGAGTGCTCTCTTAATGCTTTCAATGTCAATGCCACATAATAAAACCCTCAGATATGTCATTACCTGTGAAGCACGGATACTTCTAGATGGTAGTCGTATTCTGTATTGTATCCATTTTGGATACTGATACTTTTCTGATACCCACAGATATGTATCCCAGAAGTATCAACCATATAAAACATATTATTGTATGTAAGATTCTGAAGTATCGAACTTTTACGAAGTTAATATTGTCACTTCTTGCATAGTAGTAGAGTAAATTTGTTAGGAATCACGAAAGTGATAGATTTGTAGCACCTAACTTACTTTATTGAGAGAGAGACAGTGTGAGATTTTGAGATATGTTTTTATGTAGTAGTTATTATTTATGTAACACCTAACTTACTTTCTTGTGTCGTACCTGTGTTCGATGAATTCAACTTAAATTATTAAACAAGTAACCAAGTAGACTCGTATACAAGAATATTGCATTAATTTAACAAGTAACCAAGTTGACTTTTATACAACAATATCCATATTGTGTCATGTCCATATCCCATATCAGTATCATGGTCATAGATAACATTACATACCCGTGGACGTAACAACGATTTCACATAGACAATTACCGATTTCTTTTTATTTTTACTTTTGCAAGGCATGGAATTCAAATCAAACATTTTTTTCTTCAAGTTATAAGGACACTACATAAAGCTATTTTATGAAAGATGCATGACAAGGCTTAGTTTCTTTTCTTTTTTTCTTTTTGGAAAGTTTGTTTCATCAATGATCAGAACTATAGCATTATTGAATTTTAAATCTTCCATGAAGTTGATTGTAATACGATTTTTTTTTCCCTTTAGCAATTATTAATTCTACATGGAATTGAACATTGATGGAAGACTTGGAAGGAGTGGATTGCTTGTATTACTATAGAACAGTAACCTTCAAATCCAACTTTACCTTTTTTTCGGCGCCCCTTCATGCACTTGGAATGTGAAGACATGAGCATGCTCTCACAGAAAACAAACAAATCACCCCAAAAGTGAAAAACGAACCTGTGAATTGTAAAAACGGGTTTTATCTAGCTTCTGTTTGTGCCATTTTTATTGCTCTACTGCTTGTGCAATCTGGAAATAGGCTGCTAAGCATGAGTACGAAGTTCAAGCCTGAGACAACACATAATTGGAGCTTATGTCTCTGTGTTTTCCACCGTTATTAGAACCCTTGATCAAACAACTTCCGTATCTAGTGCTGAAATTCCTTTTCTTAATGAATGATGCACAAATGACATGGCTTTTTTTGCCTTTCATGTGCAGGAAGCACACAAAAGTGCAAGATGGAGAAATGTGGAGATTTTCTATATGACATCGGGCTATTACTTGTCTGATCAACGATGAAGTGGATTGAATTTGATGCAAACATTTCATCCTGCTTGTATCTATATGTTTCAGTGAAGTGTTTAAATATAGAAAGGCAAGGGTTCACATTTTCGGTTTTTATCACTGTAGGTATGTAGCATAAAAGAAAATATTGACAGCTTGTAAAACTCTCATTTTAAATGCAAAAAAGGATGAGTACAATTATTTCGAGCAACAGTTGGAGAATAAGCCTCCTGGTTTGAGGGATATGTTGTATATGATGTTCGATTTGATTTTTACGGGAATACCTTGTACGTCTTGGATTTTGGTCGATTTGGTTTCACACGTCTTTCAATGTTGGTAAAAGCGTACCCAAAATGGTACAAGAGAAGAGCTTTCCTAGTCAGGCAAATCTGAAAAGGTGTTTTTGCGTATTTCTGTTGGTGCTTTTTATATAATTTGCATTAATATGTTAATATCAATGTTCTAAAAGTTGGCCAATTAAGGTCGACTAGTCCCCGCCTAGGCGCTAGGACCGCATGGTCTGATGCCTAGATTAGATCCCCGTCTAGGCACCTCTAGGCACTGGCGGACTAGCGACTTTTAAAACATTGGTAAATAAATGAGGAGGGCCTATTCCTTGGTAATAGTAGAACCTGACGAACCAGCCAAAGAAAAGAAGGAAAGGTAATATGGGAAGCAGCCCCCAAGGAAGGCTTGCCTGAATTGAGCCTGGGCCTAAATGCTATTCGATCAAACGATGTAATATACCTTCCAGATTTGGAATTTTCTGAAATTACCGTTTGTACAATAAAATTTTATTTGTAGGTAATCAAAAGAATTATCCCTAAAAGGTCTAAAAAAATTATCTTTGAAAGTATATTTTTTCATCTTCAAAAAAGGACATTTTCCCTAGAAGGACAAACGAAAGTAGATGGGGTAGGGACCACTCAGATTCTTTAGTGATTCGAAAAGAGTTTGAACTTCTACGGGAGAGGAGAATTTTGACTCCAAAAAAAGGATGTTACGTAGACAATCTGATATTTTTATCGTTATTATTTAGGATATGATATTGGCACTCCAAAGTTTGATAATCACACTTCAATATTTGTCTTTTAGCGTTCATGTTAATGCGTGCCTATTGAACACTAATAGACAATAATTGGAGTGTACTTTCACTTTATTGAAGCTCAAACCAAAGAGAGAACAACCCATGGAAATGGCCTTGGTTATACAGGAGGACCATACACACCCAAACACTTATGCACTAGCTAATGTACCAGAAAATACATAAACAAAACAAAACACAAAGATATCTCTGGAAGCCCCCAGCTTGCACACAAAGATCTATTTTCCTGAGTTGGCTTAACCCCTTTCATTGAGCTCAAGAAGGCTATGAGAAATCTGGTCATCAGTTTGTCATTTCTTTCATTCCAAATGGAATATACAATTGCAGCTAATGTTCCCTTCATTATTCTGCATCTAAAGCCTTTCCCTATCAAATGATAGATAAACCATTCCATAAAATCTAACAACCTGAGGAGGTGGCCCCTTGTACTGGAGGATCTACCCCAGAGTTCATGCCACACTGCTCTACTGAGGATCCCCAGATCCAAAAAGATTCGAGTACTCGACTACCTAGGCAAACGAGAGAGAATTATGACCTACTTCGGGATCTGCAATAAGCGAAATGGCAACGCTATCCTTTCCATGCCTCCGTCGTATTTCCCAGCTTGCTTCAACAACCCTTTGAGTAGATTGACACTGCTAAAAGATTGTTCCACTGCCTGCAGCAACTCAACAGGAAAGGCTAGCAAAACCATCAAGCATGTCTTTGTTAGTTAGCATGATTGACAACCAAACTGATTAAGAAGATATAAATGTTACCTGGTCTTGGGTAGAACTCAACCCCAAAAGCTAGCTCATGAAGTGAGGGTGCCCTCACGCTTATATACTTCATATTACTTTGGTAACCAGGTAATGTGGGAGTTTGCTTCACACTCGGTACCAGAGATGGGTAGGGTGTGTGTCCCTGGCCTGCACGGGGCGGGTGCTGCCGAGTGAGCACGCTGCACGTGAGGGAGGGTGTGAAGTGAAGTCCCGCATTGCCTGGTTACCAAAGCAATTTCAAAAATTAAGCGTGAGGGCACCCTCACTTCATAAGCTAGATTTTGGGGTTGAGTTCTACCCAAGACCGTGTAACAATAAACATCCATTCCCAATAGATAATAAGTTGTGCTCATATTCACATTCACATCTCCTTCTCCTATCCATCCGTTTTCTTGACGTTATACTCTTTCAGTATCCAAGTACAACCTATCTTAACTATCTCATTGATATTTAGATCTTTATTTTGTAGAAAAAAAAAAAAAAAAACAAGCGTGGCCTAAATATCTTTAAACTTCATCATAGTTAAATGAGTGTTTCAATTTATCAAGGCTGAACCTAAAAAACAAGATTGCCTCTCGGATATGTGTGTGTTGGGGGGTGATTCATGTTGGTTCTTTCTCTTGTACGCGGTGGAGCTCCTCTTCTCGCTTTTACCTACAACTAGAAAGAAACTAGTTAGTGCCACCCACGCCACTTGCCTGAGGGCACTCTGATGGCCAAGTTAGTTCAACGGAGAAGGAGAGCTTATGGACAGAGTATTTAGATCTCAGAGTGTGTAACTCTTCTAGGATTTATCCCCATAGTATTTATAGGAAATGGTGTACCAGCTCTCCAAGTCTCTCGTGCTCGGCACGAGCGTATGACATCACATGTGACCGCTTCGGTCACGTGGCAAGGCCACATAAGCTTCTAGAAGCTTCTGGAAGCTTCTTCTCATATGCCATGTAGCCTTCTTCACATGCTCGTGTAACCGTGTAACAGCCTTCATGGGTCGAATCACTCAACCCACATTGAAACCACCCTACCCGGATATCCTCAGGTTCTTCTTGGGTTCACCGGATGATTGACATAACCTTCGGCTCTAGACGCTTCAGTCATAAAAGCTTTCATACTAGGTCTTGCAGATGATGTTTGACCTTCGGTCCTAATCATCTTCGGTCTTATAAGACAGTCTTTGTCTTACTGGGCTAAACGGAATGTCTAAAAAGAATTACGGTCTCTAGATGTTCGGCCAATAAAGAGAGCGGGCAGGCGACTCTTGGCTGTTCACGAGCCCCAGCCAATTGGTTCATGTTCCAATCCATAGATATTCGGCCCACTACAGTCTCTTTTGCTTACAAGATGGACAAGGATATCCGGTGTTCGATTCCTTGATCGCCTGAAAACCCTTTGTCATTGGAAATAATGATCCCTGAGAAACGTGCAGTAAGAATTGCCTTCCTTCCATTTGGAGACAATTCTTAGTGCACGATTCTCTGGGAGCAATATTTGGATCAACGAAGGGATTTCAAGCGGTCTGGGAATCAAACACCGAATATCTATGTGCATCTCGTAGGCAGAGCACACATATCCAGAGGCAATGGGGGTTGCTATTCTTTTTTAGGTTTAGCCTTCGATTTACAATTTGCCAAAGCAAATGCGCCACACAGCACAATAGGAAACAAGAGGAGATGACAATTTGCCGCGTTTTTTTTATTTATTATTTTTATTTTCTAAGAAACAAAAAGAACCGAAGGATGTTATTTTAAGTTTTAGAAAATGGGCAAAAAATTAAAAATTTCATACTTTATCCTTTAACACAAACATTTTAGGACTTGAAAAAATATGTTTGTGGACAAACAAATCCGGACGGAGGGAGTATTTTTTTTAAATTTTCTTTTGTCTATTTTAATTTTATTTTTAACTTTTAATATCAAATTCACAAATAAATCAATTTTGACGATAATAAACAAACCAAACTAATTTATTTTCACTCAAAAAACTTTGATAGAAATGTTTAAAGTAAATAATTTTTTTTGTTGTTGACAATAGTATTCTTATAAGGAAAATTCTAAAATCAGCCCAGTGGACTGTCATAAGATTTAAAAAGTATATTGGAATATGTAAAAAGTGTAAAAAATACACTAGAGTGTGTTTTTTTGTCTTTTTATTTGCTTACAACAGGAGGAATCTTTTTTAGATTCACTGTAAAATGCTTAATCCGCTGTTCAACAGGAGGAAAATTCTAAAATCAGCAAAATGCTTAATCCACTATTCGATGAGGTTCCCTTGATCACTCACTGGTATCCACTATGCTCAATACTTACTACAATGTTGGTTTTTCACGGAAGCCAACACTTCTTTTACGCCAAACAATTTGCTTCACCAAATCTCAATCTCTGGTACACTCAGACCAGACACTTCAACTTCTCAATCTGCTGGTACACGCAGACCAGTTAACTCACAATCTCACAAAATAATTAGAGACTCGAGTCCTAACTGAAACACAATGGATAAGGCGCTCGCTCACACAAGGTATGATGTGTGTAGTGGTTTGAATTTTGTAATACACGTGTGGCTTCGAACACTAGAGAGAGTATATATGAAATATGTACTAAAATGAAATAGACTCTCAATATATGTGTTCGAAACTTGCTTTGTGTGAATAGCTCTCTGAAGACTTAGTGTTGATAAGGCAATGACTTCTTTTTAATGTGTCAGAATGAATCCCAAAAAGTCTTCACCAGGCAGCTCCAATGTTGAATACAATTACTCCATTGTATGCAATCTTTTGGCTCACGATCATATTAATTGAGAATATCTCTTTTACGGCTCTATTTTTGACAATCTGAAACACAAAGTATATAGAGATGTATACCAATTCAAATATATCTATAGCAGTATATAATCTCATTAATGGAGAATCTCCTTTTTTTTAGATATCAAATCTTTGGATACAACTATTTTGAAATGAGCCTACAAATTCAAAATTGAGTTAAGGGAATAATAAATAAAAGTGTAGAAAAGGGTTCTAATTTTTTAGAGTACAAAATATATTAACAATTAGCTTAGTCCCAAGTTAGAAATCTAGAGAGAGAAACAAAGAAAATAGTGTGTTATGTTTTGGAGATACACTTGGGATCGCACTTGAGTACCACACCTGGAAGCCTGGCGGAGTACCACACATGGGAGCCTGGTTGAGTATCACACATGGTAGCCCCGTAGGCCTCCCGCCCAAGTACTACATGGGACTGTAGGTAATACCAGTTGCCCAAAACAGCTCACTCAACAAGTGATTCCAGAGCTATAGGCCTAAAATATATAATTTTGATTATGGCCCAAGATGAACTTTGATCCATCAAACCTGCACTTAATAAATTATATTAGCCCATCAACTTTACAACTGTTTTTATAAAGCACAAAACTTACGCATTCAACTACAAACCACAATATTTTCCCAACATAAGTTATAGAAATTCATAAAAGCATCATCAAAATCAAATATGTAACACGTTCACTGAAAAGGATCTCGAAAACGTTCAGCTCCCACATAACGATGCTCTGGTTATCTCTGTCATTGTTAGTGACTGCACAGTCTGGAGAGTGTTCGTGGACCAGGAAGCTCTGAGTTGATGTATTGCTCGACGTTCAAAGCTCTTAAGCTAAATTTGGACCACCTTCTGCCAACCCAAGTCTCCCTCATAGGGTTTAATGGGGCTCCAGTTTGGCCGTCAGAATGGATCATATTGCCAGTTGAAGCCGAAACACACCTAATGGAAATGGAATTTGTGGTAGTAGATGTATCGAGCTTGTACAATTTAATGCTTGGACAATCCTTGTTACACGGAATGAAGGTCACAGCCTCCACCTATCACCAGGTCGTCCGGTTTATCGAGAGGTACGGTTGGCAAGAAAATATTAAGGGGGACCAAGTGGCTTCAAAGAAATGTCACTTCAACGCTGTCCATATCAAAGGAAAAGCTAAGTAGGTGCAATGAGTGGAGGTAATCGAGGCCTCGATTCTTAAAGATGTCGGCACGCCATCAGAAGAGAAGGCGATTGAAGACTTAGTGACTCCTGACTAATGAAGATGGAAGCAAATTTTTCCTGCTCGGGACGTCTCTATTTGAAGCCGTGCACGAAGTGACGATTACCTTATGAAATGCCGGGTGTTGACCCCACTTTCGTCTCCCATTCTCTCAATGTTGATTTGGTTAGTAAGCCAGTGGTGCAGCGGCCAAGGCATTCTTCCCTCATTCATTTCGATGTTGTGACTGAAGATGGAAGCCAATTACTTGAAGCAGATGCAATCCAAGAGGTTCAATATCACACGTGGCTAGCTAACGCAATAGTAGTACCCAAAAAAAATAGAAAGATGCGAGTGTGTGTTGATTACACCAGTTTGAATGATGCTTGCTCAAAGGTTTATTTTCCACTCCCTTGGATAGACCAATTGGTGGACACCACATCCGGCCACGCAGGGCTTAGTTTTATGGATGCCTATAGGGGACACCATCAAATTGGTATGGCGTTGGCTAGTCAAGAGAAAACTGGCTTCATCTCCCCAAGAGAAATTTACTGCTATAGGGTTATGCCCTTCGGGCTTAAGAACGTGGGAGCTACATACTAGAGAATGGTCTCAAAGATGTTCGAGCAACAGCTCAGTGATACGATGAAACCTATATTAACAATATGGTTGTCAAGATTTGAGTCGGATCACCTTGAGCACCTTGCCTAGGTCTTCATAATCCTCAAAAACAAAAGCTATGACTTAACGCGAAAAAATGCGCCTTTGGAGTAGGCTTCGGGAAGTTCCTCGGATATCTTGTTACCTGAAGAGAAATCAAAGCTGATTCGAAACAGCTCTCTGCTATACAGAAGCTTCACCCCTTGGGAATGATCAAGAAGGTACAAAGCTAACTGGAATGGCGGTTGCACTCAACCGGTTCATCAGTTGGTCATCCAACCTATGCCGCTCATTCTTTAAATCTATCAAGACAAGGAGAAGTTTCCAGTGGGCTGAGGAATGCAATTGAGCGCTCGAACAATTAAAGACTTATCTCTCTTTGGCGCCTTTGCTCATAACACTAATCGTTCAGGAGGACCTCTATCTCTATCTCTCAGTATCATCACAGGCTGTTAGTTAGGTCCCAGTAATACAAAAAGGACCCGAGTATCAACCAATTTACTACTCCAACAAAACTATGCTTCTGGCAGAAACAAGATACCTTCCACAGGCCCACACTATCATTGTGATTACCGAGCATTGGCTAAAATCTGTCTTGAAAAAGGCAGACTTATCAAATAGAATTTCAAGTTGGGTTGTGCAGTTGGCCAATTTTGATATCAGATATCAACCCTGAACAACAATTAAAGTGTAAGCTTTGGCTGATTTTATTGCCGAGCTAACACTGAGGCTAGATACCGAGAAAGAAAAGGGGCGAAGTGCCGGAAAATTGCCAACCGGAGTTACGATAGTATACTCGATAGAAGCTAGACCGAGCAAAGTCTTGCAAGATGCTCCAGAACAAGGAGAAACTGATTTTGTAGCAAAAAGGGTCGACCGGAAGAAGAAGAAAAGCCCTAAAAGATTTAGAAGATGTTCCAAGGCGAAGTATGGCAATTGCACGTGGATGGAGCTTCAAACAGCCGTGGCACTAGAGTTGGAATTGTGCTAGTCTCACCGAACGGAGTTATCCATGAAAGCGCTTTGACGATTGGATTTTCAGTATCAAACAATGAGGCTGAATACGAGGCTTCGATTTCAGGGCTCAAATTGGCAAGACACATGGAAGCAGAGGGAGTCAATGTGTACAGTGATTCCCAACTTGTTGTAAAACAGCTCAATAATGATTATAATATTAAGGACCCCTGGATGGCAAAGTACTATTGGCAGGTATGGAATTTGATGAAAGAAATTGACACTTGTTCAGAGCAAACAACAAAAGACTATAGAATGCTGTGACTTGAGCGCTCAAACCAGTTTCTGAGCATAGACGGGTTGAACCCCTTTTTGTGTCACAACCCATCAAATATGCCCAATATCAGTACGAGGGACTAATTTGGGCCTACTGGTGTCCCTTAGGTTGCAATAACAATACGCTATGACAGGTATTTCTACCTTTTGGCTTTGAACAAAGGCTATTAGGTTGAGTTTGTTCGTAAGATAGTTGGATTGGTGAGTGTGAGCTAAGGCATGGTGATGTTGTGACGGTGGAAAAGGATTTTGATGGTGTTTCTTTGATAAAGCCTTAAAACCTTAGGCTCTTGGTAATGGATTTTTGGATTTTAGAGTGTGGGAGTGAGTAGGGGATGTATGATCAACAGTGAACAAGGGTGGGGATGTTTGAGAGTGCAGATGTGCTAGAGGATCGTAAAGGATTAAAAAATGGAAGAGGTGTGGGAGTTTAAATAGATGATTTTGAGTTGGGTTTAGGTGTTAGGTTGATGATTTGGTCAAGTGTAGAAGTGATAGGTCTAGGTGGTTGAGTGTCTCAGGGGCTGGGGGAGCGCTAATGGGCAGAGAATCCCATCATCACCGGCTGAAAGATGCTTTGCAAAAAGCTGGTGTGTGCAGGTGACTTGAGCGCTCAGTGCTTAGGTCTACTCCACTTGAGCGCTCGGGTGGCTTGAAAGGTTTTAGGGTATTTTTTGGGTTTTGGTATTGGTTTTGAAGGTTTAAGAGACATTGTTTAAGCCTTTGCACTGTTGTGTCTTAGTTTCATCATTGAGAATGCCAAAGGACTTTCGTGGGTTCAAATTGAGGCGTCTACGTCAGCCCACTGGGCTGCCAATAGAATGACTAGTTTTTATATGCCCCCCATTTTTACTTAAATTACGAGCCTAAAACGGCCGCATCTCCGGCGCCTAGCTTCACTCTAGGGCCGGCCTTGATTCAAATTAAAGTGCCTTTTTACTGGAGTTCAAAAATCGCAAGCTGACTAAAAATTTTAAGTTTATGCCAAGACACGCGTACTGTATGCAGGTTATATATATTCGAATGAACATTAGGAGTTGAAAACTTGAAAGTGTTCAAACCTGCTGCCATCTCATTGATCTTCTCATCTTGAGCCCTGTTGTTTTAACCCTTCAAAAGCTGATCGTCAACATCCAAGTCTTTAGCCTAATGCATTTATGTTTTCTTCTCTTGTAGAGATAAAATGTGACCAGGGTATAAGTTTTTGGCGCTGTAGTACTTCTTCAAAGATCAATGATAATCTGTTGAAGGGTTACTTATATGGCTTGGTTTGGGGCTTCTCCTCTTCTTTTTCAGGTGATAACAAAATATAGGCAATGGCCCATCTTCTCCACCATTTATATGCATGCGTAGTTGTGTTGAGGTTCTTTCCTAGAAAAGAGGTTCCAATGAAATTTGAGTTTGACCAAGTTAAGCTCCTTCTTCTTCGGCTATTGGACACTTGTCACCATTCAAAAACTGCGTTATTTATTCTATCCATGATAGACAATGCCCCATCTTCTCCACCATTTACATGGATGTGTAGTTGCATGTTGTCAGCCATGAATTTTCGGGAGCCTAAAGCGATATTTAATAATGTGGTCCTCTGTTTGACACAAAGGGTATCAATGTGGTTGGGTCCCCTAAAATTTATAAGTTTTTCGGGGACAATCGCACCTCGAATTTTAACTTAGGACTGGCTCTCTGCGGTTGTTTCCTAAAAATAGGTTCCAATGCATTTTGAATTTGACTTGTTAAGCTCCTTCTTCTTCGGCTATTCGACGCTGGCCACCACTCAACAGGTTTGCTACTTTTTCTGTCCATGCAAATTGCAATGCTATTTTTTTTACTTGAATTAGAATTGGATCATTTAGGGAAATTCTAAAATACACATTCTTATTCGAGTGTGTATCATACGCGGATTTGGGGTCCCCGTAGTGACTCAAGCCACTTCCCCCTGTAATGACCTCAATTATTGGCCCTCTAAAATCTTCATTTGAGATCTAAAATTGTTCATTTTTCCAGGAATATTAAGCACATTAATTATGGATTATGATCATCAGAGATTGGTAGACACACAATTGAGACAAATTTGTCTTACAGTTTATTCGAGGTTAGTGTAATTAACTCTTACACAATTTTTCATCTCGAAACCTATCTAAATTTTATCCGCCCGCGCCTCCCTTCGGCCAGATTATATTGGAAAGGGGGAAAGCTTATCTGGCTGCATTTTGTGCACCCAAACCAAGCCAAACCCTTCACATCAAGCCCTTATCTGGCTCCCTTTTACCGCATCCAATTGACCCATAAAGTTATTTGGTCCATCTCTAGGGATTAGAGTTATCACAATTTTACATTTGGTCAAGAGAAGATTAACAAGATGAGGGTTAGTAGAGAATATGAAAAGTTTCGGCAAAAATGTCCAAGATAATGATTGAGATTCAAAACACTTTGAATCTGAACCATTCATTTCTCTTTCCTTGACATTTTTGAAAAAACATTTCATGAATTCTAACATTTTTGTGAGGACATTAAGCAAAAGCAGCTACTGATAGGGAAATGATATGTGTGTTAGTGTTGCAGTTGTTAAGGTGGAATACAAGTTTAAATTCTTTCTACAATAAGTGAAGGAAAATTTTAAAATCAGCCTATTGTGCTGTCGATAAGGTTTAATATGTCTATAGAAATGTGTGAAAAATGTATAAGAATATGTACAAATGTATAAAAAAGTGAAAAAAAGTACACTAGAATGTGTTTTTTTATCTTCTCCTTGTCTTATTGTTAGCCTAGTGGGCTGCTAATAGAAGAACCGATTGTAATCATTAGTACCTGTCATATTGTAAGGCCTGCGGTGTATTATCTCCGTGCAAAAAATCTGCTAGATCGGACATTGATAATTATATCAAAAATTAAACTTTGGTTTTATAAAACGGACAGTTTGACTGTAACATTATTGACAGAATGAGACTGTCATGAACAGTTTCAGTTGAATTCATAAGTAGACTTAACGTTCAACTAAAGAATTGATGCAAGTGAAATTTAGATGCAAAAGCTAGGTAGGGGAGAGTCATTTCTCATAGATGTGGAAGAATTTAAACAAAATGTAAATCTCAGTGGAAACAAAATGTAAATCTCAGTGGGTGTTTTAATTGGAAAATTTACCCATACTGATACTACTTAAAAAAAAATGTTGCATGATTCATATCTCTAATCAAAACAAATTTAGGGAGATGTTAAGCTTGGTGCGTGCACTATTCTCCATGGCTTGAACAGGTGAATCATTGGTTCCCAATGTGATGCTTACAAAGGCATAACCAAAAAGGAAAAGGTTGACAAAGTTATAACAATGTTGACCTCAAAAATGGCTCACAGTCCAAATTTGAGCCTTTTATAACCAAAAGTTAGCAACATTTATCTCAATAATGAAAAATAGTGGGCCAACTCACAAAAGTCAATCCATATTCTTTTTATTTTTCGAAACTCACTCTCTGTAAAGTAAATACTTTATTGGTAGGTGAACCTCACTCTTTATTTTGACAAGTGTGCATTTAACAATGTCGGTCACTTTATAAATTTTAACAAATGCTCTTTTCACTTTCACTTATCTTACTAGAATGCCATTTAATATAGATCATTAGTTTGAGAAGAATAAAACTGATCATTAGATTTGAACTTTTGCAAACTCATTTTCATTATGCCATTGTAGAACTTAGGGTTTGCATTAAATAGATAATCAAAAGCTGATATGACAAGTTTTAGTTATTCAAATTTGCTTATGTCATTGATGATACCCTTAGTCGTGTTAAAATCTCCAAGCTTGGGCTTTAGTCCAAATGACACTTTCTTTACCTTGCCAATCGAGAGATCTCGAGCTTAAACCTTGGCATAGGAGTGTAATTTATGCCCATGTCCCCTTCCCCTCACCCCCCCCCCCCCCCCCCCCCCCCCCCCCCCCCCCGGCGACCCTTAATATAGACGAGTAGCGTAGGGGGTATTCCTCTAAGGGTGTTTTTAGAATAAACTGGGTTTTTACAGTTTTTTATGTGATGTATTGTAAGAGAATGACATGTCTTGGTTTTTTGAATAAACTATTTTTTGTTAGAAGAACACTCCCTAAGTGTTCGCAACATTTGACACACATCCACCCCAAGCTTGCACTCCCAGGACAATTGTTTTGAGGTCATTAATTGAAAGTTTTCACTGTTTTAAAATTTGTCGAAATGCGCAAAAGATCATCGAGATTAGAGCATCATTGTCAGACACACCAAAAAAAAACAAAACCAAAAAAAAACAAAAAAAACACCAAATTTAACCTCAAAAACACCTTGTATAATTTAGCAAGTCATTTTTCTAAAAACTCACAAAATTAGACTCTCTATTATAAGTTCACTATATTAAACTATTCATTCTTTCTAATCCTACTTCCCTCAAAAAAAAAAAAAAAAAAAACTACTACTTTAGCTTAGTAGTACAAAAGTAATAAAGAAAGGGAGAGGTGCGTGAATGACACGCACCAAAATTGTTCACCTACTGTAGCAATAATAGATTTTTTTTTTGAACTGCTTAGCAACAATAGATTGAAGAGGGCAAATAGAGAGGCTGATATTACGGTGTTTTAAGGGTTTTGGTTGCTACTTTAACTAAAAGTAGCTTTTTTTTTTTTTTGTCATTCGATATACATCAGTTGGGGGTTAGCGGGGGAGTTAATGAGTTAGTCCAGAGAGAGTCTAGAAGCTATCCATAGCCCTAAACTCCAAACGCCTCTGCCGAGGCTTGAACCCTGGTCTCGCTTGTGGGAAAATCAGGAGATAACCGCTAGGCTACAAGCCCTTGGTTACTAAAAGTAGCATTTGGGTGAGCCACATATTGATGCTCGATATCCAGTTATAGAAGGGCATGTAAATTGCACTGACCTCCCTTGAGTTTTTTTGACAAATACACTGACCTTCCCTCTGGTTTTAGAAAATAAATTAAACCTCCGTTACTTTTGAAGCTAACAAGCAGAAAGCTCCCTTTTCCGTTAAATTAAGATCGACGGTGTTACATTTCAACACCCTCAATCAAACATTAATCCAAAATAATAGATAATATAGGCTTATTAAAAAGACCATGCCCTGCTATGTTTCACATGGATTGTTTTTACAATTGAGTATATAATGCGCAAAGAAAACTTTTTTTTTTAAAATGAAAATTGCATTGTTTTATTTGCTAAAGTTATAAAATAGTTTGTATTTGTACTTTTTTTTTTTTGAACGGCAAAGAATAAATTTCATTGAACTTTGAGAGAGGTACAATGAAAAGGGTATAGAGAGGAAAACATCATATCTAAGGGAGGGGCCAAATAAGTTGGCACACTTAAGTATTTGTTGTACTATTTAATTAGCAATTTTTTTAAGAGGTAAGTTTCCTTGAGATAAATGATTTTAATTGTATGTCAACGTAGTTGTCTATGCATTTTATTAGAATTGGTCCACTTATTGTAGCTCCTCTCATTTTAGACGAACCCATTGTTCTTTTGAATAATTTATTTTTTGAAAATTTTGAAAATATTTTACTTTTATTTTTTTCTTACCGAGGTGGTATGCAAAAGTTATATATTTTGGTCAAAACATGAAATTTTTTTCTCTAAAGCGGAAAAATTTCTCTTGCAAAAAAATACTAAAATTTTTCACGTGGGGAAACAGAATTGAGATTAACGATGAGAGTTTTAGTTAAAAACCCTGAACAAAAATCACTATTTATGGTGGCTATCAAAAAGCTTCCATCACTAACCACATTCTTTTTTTTTTTTTTGAGTTATTGAATATTGAATTTCTGTAAATAAAAACAAAAGAAGTGAAAGGTGGTAAAGCAACATAAGTGGGATGAATAATAGCTTGTAGCTATTTTTTGTTGGTTTAAAATAATAATAAGAAGGGTTAATTATATGTACTTCAGATCAAGTTAATCAAGTATTACTATTTTTAACTTAGAGACGTTAAGAAAATAAAAATATTGAACTGCAAATCATAGTTCTCACTAATATTCACCTATAAGGATAGAAAAATATCATTAGTTTCTATTACTGATCTTTTATGTTTTTAATACAATAAAAAAGAGAGAAAAGGAACCTAACTTATTTTACTCCAATATATTTTATTGTTTTCATAACAAGATTAATAGTACTAAAATGTCCTTTGATCTTATTTGATGGTAACAATACTCTAAAAATTGTTCTAATGTGTTAATGACGATCTAGGGGCATTTTTGGAATCCAAAGAAATATATATGATGACATCATCCGATTTTCTAATGGAACTAACGAAAAGATAACGGAAAGGAGATTTCCGCTTATTAGTCTCAAAAGTAAGGGAGCTTAATGTATTTTCTAAAACCGGAGGAGAGATCAGCGTAATCGTCAAAAACCTCATGGGAGGTTAGTGTAATTTATTCTTTAAAAAAACCAAACTGGTTTATTTTTTTGTCTTTATTCATCGGTTTTTTGCATTTGTTAGTTTTTCATCGTTTGTGGTTTATTAGTTTGTCTTGATAAAAGGAATCTAAAAAGTATAAAATTATTAACCAAATTCAAATTTTAGTGAATAAAGACACAAATAATTCAATAAACGACAGAAATTTGGGTTATTTTTGCCTTTAGTGATTGTAGTTTTATACTTTTTAGGTTCCTCTCGTCTAGACAAATCAATAAATCACAAAAAACCAACGCAAAACTAACAAATGTAATTTTTTTTTTTTTTGAATACAGACAAAAAAAATTAACCAATTAGGTTTTTTTTAGCCAAAACAGGGGAGCACATCTTGCCAAAAGTTCTTCACCCAGTAGGAAATGAAAAAATAATAATAATAATAATAGTAATAATAATCTCAATATATGTCAGTTTCGATCTATTTAATAAACAATGCAAGTCAGAAGTACAATCCAGTCACTATATCCCAAGGACATAAGTTAGCACAAATCAATAGACAAGCTAACTCCACAAAAGGGTTGGCTTCCAATTGTGGCCAAACCAATGTTTGATACCCTCGAGATAAGAAAATTGTCAATTTCCACTTATTGACTGGACAATGTTGCACATATATTCGTGACTTTCGAAAAGGAAAATACATTGGTTAAAAAAAAAAAAAAAGATTCGAGGAATAAAATAAAACTATTATTGTATTGCAATTAAACAATGTAGACTCTCCCCAACCTTTTCATTAATTTGGGTTGTTACTTTGGGTTTGGAGAGGCAAATGATTGTCTACGAGAGGGGTGCCAACCTCGTTGGAATTCTGCTCCTCGTTTTGATACTTTCCTCTTCCATTGTATATATCCTCGTCTGGAGGGGTGGCAACCTTTCCTCGTTGGGATTCCGCTCCTCGTTTTGATACTTTCCTCCCAAGACTTGTAAAATCATTCTTGACCTATTAAATTTGCAGTTTTGCTACCAGCACCGAGTTGGAGCCCGACTTTTGTCCCGACTTCCACGTGGAATCCACTTTATGCATTTTATAATCTCTCTCTCTCTCTCTCTTCCTCCGTCCGCAGTCCCCTGACTCCCCTCTCACTCTCTTGCTCTTTCCCCAACTTTTCTCTTTTTCTCTCTCCATAACTCTCACTTTTTATTTTTACAAATTAGAAGGCTCATAACTTTTGTTTTTCAAATCTCACGTTGAAAAAAAATGTATACTTAAGATCTACTCGATGACATCTATCAAACAAGACCAATATTGAATATGTAATTACTTATAAAAAAAATAATTTTTTAGATATAAAAAAAAGTCTACCTTAAAAATCATTTTACCAACAACAAGAATCAAACATGTAGAGACGAAAGTTTGTCGTGATATTGGATTATCATTCCATTATTCACATTAAAAAGTCCATGTTAAATTTCAAAATCAGATCGACCTTCTTTGTTATAGGAAAATTATAGTTTCAAAAAAAAATTTGTTGGTGCATATGATATAGGTTTTTCCCCTCTAACTTTGAGCTCGTGAATTTTAAAATATGTTTTTAAGTAATCTCGTAAGAGTGATATTAACGTAAAAACTATTTTTGTTAATGTCAAGGTTCTTGTATATAATCACGTGCAGGGTAAAAGACTTTTATCATATACGCCAACAAAAAAAAAAAAAATTTGAAACTATAATTTTCCTATAACAAAGAAGGTCGATCTGATTTTGAAATTTAACATGGACTTTTTAATGTGAATAATGGAATGATAATCCAATATCACGACAAACTTTCTTTTCTACATGTTCGATTCTTGTTGTCGGTAAAATGATTTTTAAGGTAGACTTTTTTTATATCTAAAATATTATTTTTTTATAAGTAATTACATATTCAATATTGGTCTTGTTTGATAGATGTCATCGAGTAGATCTTAAGTATACATTTTTTTTCAACGTGAGATTTGAAAAACAAAAGTTATGAGCCTTCTAATTTGTAAAAATAAAAAGTGAGAGTTATGGAGAGAGAAAAAGAGAAAAGTTGGGGAAAGAGCAAGAGAGTGAGAGGGGAGTCAGGGGACTGCGGACGGAGGAAGAGAGAGAGAGAGAGAGATTATAAAATGCATAAAGTGGATTCCACGTGGAAGTCGGGACAAAAGTCGGGCTCCAACTCGGTGCTGGTAGCAAAACTGTTAAATTTGATAGAAATGTTTTTTCTAATAAAATAGTTTTCAAGAAAAAATGTCTCCTAGAGAAGACAAAATTCTCGGAGTCGACAAACTGCGCTCTTTATAGTACCACCTCCTATTTATATTTTTTTGTTTTGGTTCGACGATCAAGAGTGTCTGAAAGGGATGGATGGAGCCAGGCTTTTTGCGTAGTTGAGGAGTGACGGAGTTATATAATTTGATGTTCTTTGTAATAGTAGAGTTTTTTCAAATTTTAGCTGGGGCAACAGCCCCTACTAGGCCACCCCATGCCTCCATCCTTGATGTCTAGGCCGGCTAATTACATGCACGTCGACTTATCTCCTTTTCGGTTCAGTAAAAAAGAGGCCATCTACAAAAGAATTGGGAATTCACAAGAAATTATTTTTTTCAGCCTGACCCCAAAAATCGAATTTTGATCAATTGAGTGAAGAACAAATTCATCAACCAATCGAAGAAACCAATTGGCCTCCACCACCCATAAGTTACCATCAGTGATACAACACACGAAACTAAACTAAACAAAAAAGCACACGCCAGCGTTTTGATTTTCGTGCGTGGGGTAAAATAATTTTTTATATTCCATGAAGCCAGCCGTTGAAAATGGAAAAATGTACTCCCTCCGTCATTTTTTAAGTGATCCACTTGGGAAACGTGAATTTTTGCGGACGTTTAAAAATGTACTTTCGTATATTGTTTTAAATTTTTTTGCACCAAATTAAAGTGTTCAATGAGCACTTTAATTTGGCATAAAGCAAATTAAAAAGTTATATAGAGAAATATGTTTTTTAAGAATTTAAAATTACACGTATTTTCATATGAATCACTTAAAAAGGGACAGAGAGAGTAACACGTAGTACTCTATAAAGAACTTGCAAGACGACAGCAAAAGAAAAAAAACAAGGAATAATTGTTCCAATCAATCAAGTGACCAACCATTACTTTTGAAGAAAAAATCACTCATCGACCTTTTTCCAATCCTCACATTGTACTAAAAAATACAAACCCCAATATTTTGAACAACAATACTATGGGTACCCCAAAAATGCACCCCAAATGCATACCAGGTGATGTGGCGAATGGGGAGCCACTTATATTTTTGGTTGGCTCCACGTTGGGCTTCTCTTCACCACACAACCCACTTGGTGTGCATTTGGGGTGCATTTTTGGTGGACCCATAGCATTTTTGTAAATCATAAGTCAAAAATACCAGTAAACAATGCACATTTTTTTATTTTATTTATTCACGTCTCTTTTAATAATCCAACAATACTATCTGTTTTATCTACCTTCTTTAAAATAATACTCCCTCTGTCCCATTTTGATAGTCCATTTCGGTCTCTAATGTAGTTTTTAAATTATTAATATCTTTCAATCTACAATATTTAAAGATTTTAAAAATTTTGTGTAATAAAACTAATTGAGATCTATCATATCAGATCCATATTACACATAAAATTCATTACAGATTGAAAGATATTAACAATTTAAAAATTGAATTGGAGACCGAGCTGGACTATCAAAATGAGACAGAAGGAGTATTATTTTAATTTTTTTATTAAAAAATATTTGAAGGGTGATTAGTACCTCAATAGGTAAGAAGAAATATAATTAAAAAATGTTTGAAGGGTGAATAGTACCTCACTAAAAAAAGGGTCTGGATAGAGAGGTACTGCTGCAAAAGGTAATTTATTGATATATATGTTTATTTAGGCTATTGAAGCATAATTTTTGAGTTCTAATTGCTAGGTGAAATAGCTAATTTTTGCATTAGGCTCGTTAAGGGATGCCCTTAATACTATAGACAAGCTAACTACACAAATGGGTTGGCTTCCAATTGTGGCCAAACCAATTTGTGAGACCATATATCAAGAAAATTGTCAATTTCCACATTCTTATCGACTGGTTTGTGACTCACATGTAGCTTTTCTCAGTAAAATACATTGGTGATTCATGATCCTGTCACGATTCAATTGTTGGTACAAAAACAAACAAGGACTAAAATTCTAGTACTGTAATTAAACAATGTAGACTCTTGAAAGGATGACGTGCTAGTCCTTTTTTTTTTTTTTTCCCCTGAAACAGGCTGCAATATTTTATCAAAAGCCCGAAGGCATTATAACGATTCCATCATAAAATTAAAAATACATGAATGAACGAAAACTATCAAAATCAAGACACGAGCACGTGTATCAACAAACTCTTACGACACATTTTACAAAAGCAGGCCAACGTTAGTGGGCATAGGTCCATACAACATATTCGAAAAGTTAAACGACCCTCATTGTCTTTTTCCTTATAAGATGTGACACAATCAGAAACGAAAGATCACGATTTGGATTTGGAGTGTCACTATTTGATGCGACTCCAATTGTGTTGCTACATGTTGTGCTTAAAGTGTAAATAGAAAGTTTAAGTGTAAAATCATATAGTTGGGTTTTGTAACAAGCACAAAACGATTTTTAATGAAACGGGGGGTTTTTGGATCAACCACTTACACAAGTCCGATAGAGGTGATTTCCCTCGGGATCTCTCGAAAAATTATTCTAAGATGATCTAACGGCTCGGATCGTTCGTCTGGGACCCAAACGTGGGTCCCCGAGATCCATTTGTGCACGGTCTGTGCACTTTGGTCTGTACCAGTAGAAGGGTTCGTTCTTTTTAATGGTAAAATTCTGTTAAAAGGCTTTTTCCTAGAAGAGACTACTCTTTACCAAAAGAGTCTTTTTAAAATCCGAACTTTAATTGTTGAGATAAACGGAATGTGACACTATACTCCGTGCCCTGCCTCACTACAGGACCCCGAACCCACTTGTAAGACAATAGCAAAGGAAAAAACAAGCAATAATGTTCCAATAAATCAAGTGATCATCAACCATTACTTTTGTCGAAAAATCACTCCTCAGTCCCTTTTCCAATCCTTACAATATACTCCATAAAAAATAAAAATCCCAAATTTTTATATATCATGACTAAATTTATTTCCAAACTGCACAAAAATCAGCTCAAAAACTATAGTCTGGCTTGAACACAGTAGTACCCTTGCTCAATGGTTTCAAACCATTCAGTAACCCTCCTCTATTTCCACTCCCTTTTCCATCAAAAATCTCTTCTTCTTCTTCTTCCTCTTCACCTTCATCAAAAGCAGGGTGGCTCAGAATGCTATTCAACAGCTGGGTTCCTCTCAAAGCATTAGTCAACGGCAAGTGCCCTTCTGGAGTCTCCTCATTCAACTCCCAGATGAACTCGTTCGGAAAAGCCCTGTAATTGTACTGCTCCATCTCTGTGTCAAGCTTCTTCATCCACCCAACTTTCATGAAGAATTTGGTGAAGTCTTTGTTGGCTTTTTTCCAAATCTTTCTCTGCACGCTGTACCCGAATTTGTTGTTGCTGTGGGTTTTCCAGAGGGTGTCTATGGACTTGAGGTCGGATTGGGAGATGAATTGGGCTTCCGAGAAGAAGACGTAGCCACGATTTACAGCTTGGTCGCCGGCGAGGGCGATGAGGAGGCGCCGGGTCTCCTCGTCGGCTTGCCGGAAGTTTTGGGTGGAGAGGTGGTGGTGGAGGAGGTCAAAGGAGAGGAGAGGGTCGGATTGGGTGGTGGTGGAGGGTGTTGTGGAGGAGATGAGGGAGAAAGTGGTGGAGGAGAGAGAGTGGGAGAGTGGAGGAGTGGTGGTGGTGGTGGTTGGTTTGAGGAAGAGAGAGGAGGAGGAGGGGAGGGTGGTGGGAGGGGAGTCTATGGAGTGGCGCCTAAGGAGAGAGTGGTGGAGGGATTGGAGGGAGTTGGTGGCCATGAGGAGAGAGAGAGTGGGGGGAGGAGAGAGAGAGCTGTGGGGGCTGTATGGCTTAGGAGGCTATCATCAGATAAGGAATGAGTGAAGGGAGGATTGGAGGGGAATCATGATAAAACGCAAAGGAGGAATTTGATTGGCTGCCTAGATGTGGGTCAGATTGTCTCTCCAATTCCCGGAAAATTTTTATATGCCGAGACGGGATTAGGTGTCACTGTCACATGGTGTCCGTCGGTTTATCCGGACCGTTCATTCGTGTTTTGAAAGGTCTAGATCTGTTGGTATTGTTTGGTGGCATTTTTGTAATTTTAAAGGATAAATTTATCCTAATAAATCTAGGCTGTTCAAATCACGAATAGACTGCCTGAATGAGCCAACAGATTACCACGTGGCACTGACTTGACACCGAAAAACTTCTACCAATTCCCTATTTGTATAAGGAAATGTTAAGTGCCAAGAAAAGTTACCCAAAAAGTACCCAAAATTTGAAAATGAGTGGCTCAAATTACTCCCAAGTGAATCTAAGTATTCATTTTTAAATTCTGGGTAGTTTTTTTTTGTGCATGTAGCACTCCTGATTTGTATAACCCTTTTGTTTTGAACTGGCCTATTGACCAAATTTAAGGGTCATCATTCGGGTTGCCTGCCCGGCCCATAGGTCTTAAGCCCAGCCTGAATAGGGTATGGGCTGGATTTGGGCTTGAAGATTGATGCATGGCCCGTAAGCCTGCCTGATAACCCGGCCTGCCAACCAGCAATATAGCCCGTGAAGTAAAAAGTTACTAATACTTTCTATTTCGGAAATATTCTTCTTTTGTAAAATTATTTTAATTTTGCTTTCTGACACTCATATAACAAGGGTAAGGGGGGAAAAAAAAAAAGGAGTGATTCGCAACAGATGACTTATATTTGTCCCATAACGGGGACTGTGTTGGATCAAACTCATCCATTTATCTACTATTGGTACTCGCGACAGAAGACTTTTTTTTAATCAGTCTAACAGTTGCTATTCATACATGTACATTCATTAGTATTATACTATGGACACCCCAAAAATAAGAACTACTCATGTCTCATTATACTATAAATTAGAGGTGGCAAATAGGTGGGTTGGGTTGGGATTGAGTGGGTTGGTATGGGTTATGGGTTAGATATGGGTGGATTGAATATGAGTTGAAAGTGAATGAGTTGAACATGGGCAGGTTGAATATAGGTCAAGCTAAACCCAACCTAATCCAACCCAACCCAATTTTTTTTTATAACCATGTGATAGAAACAGTTTAAGTTTTATTCCAAGACAACACTATAGAGTACTGTGGCCTCAGGCTTGTGAATGTTGGTAAAATTATTCAGTTTACCTCCCGTTTCAAAGTCGTGATTTGTAATCAAGTTTATTGCCGACAATATTTAACATTATTTTGAATGAGAGATGGCTCTGATGGATGTGGGAAACTAAGCACATCATTGAGGAGAGAGGGTATTTAATCTGGCCATTCAATACATTTTTGCCAGTTAACCGATTTAGTTAGTAATTAATTCGAGGCCTTTCAATTAATTCCAGAACTACGCGAACTCAAATTTGCTAAATACATTTTTGTAAACAATACTTTTGATTTTTTTCCCTCAGATTCGTTTCTGAATACTCTCACTCTTGAAACCAAAGAGAGAATATTGAATTCTCCCTATTTCTTAAAAAAAAAAATAAATTATAGAAGCAATATTGAAATTCTCTCACTCTAGAAACCCCATCTAGGAGAATTACAGCTTTTAGATGAGAGAGAGAGAGAGAGAGAGAGGTAGAAAACAGAGTAAGGGCATCTTTAGTGGACTACCTAAAAGAGTATCCTAAAGTGTGCTAACTAGTTAGCTAAGAAAAACTCAAAACATGGTCTCTAATGGACAAAAAATGACTCTTTAAAATCCTAGATGTCACCCCTCACTTCCTAAAGTGTCCTAAGTCACTACCTAAATTTGGGGAGAGACTTAAGGAGAGAGAAAGAGGAGAGAGAGAATGATTTAAGGACAGAGAGAGAAAGGAAAGACTTAAAAGTTAATGAATATATACATAGGTAGCCCACTAAAGTGCATTCTTCATTAGCTAGCTAACTAAGTTCTTAGCACACAAAATAAGGCCCCACATGTGCTTAGATGTACACTTTAGCAAACATTTTTTAGGTAGTCCACTAGAGATGCTCTAATAGAAAATTGAACGAAGAACTTCGATATGAGAATCTTGCTCAATTAATAGATTAATCCACGTGGGTACCAGGCATGTTCCCATTTGGGTTGTCAATCGAAGTAGTAGTAGTAGTAACAGCAAATGAAATAGACAAGAGAGAGTGATATGTTTTGGTTTTTTTTTTTTGGGTGCAACTCATTTTGGACCCATTTTAAATCCATGTGTATATGGGTTAATATAGGTTGACCCATATATAACCTATATTATAATATGGGCAAGTTGGGTTGGGTTATAAGTGGGCAAGTTGGGCTGGGTAGACAATTGCCACCTCTACTATGAATATAACAGAACAATAAAAATTTTGGGAAAAAATTGAATTATGGAAAGAAATGAATGAATGATATAATTACATACAGAGTGAGAGATGAATGGTACCATTCTTTATCACCTCTAAATTAAAGGCTTGAATTGTATATTCTCGATCATAAAAATCACTAGTCTTTCAAAAGGTGAGAAATTGATCCAGTTGAGTACTTGTATTATTGTATAATGACTAATCACACCAAATATAACAACCAACGAAACACGTTCTCGATATGCGAGAAGAAATATTGAGCGTTCTACGATGTTCTTGATTATTTTGGTTTTCTTTTATTGCCAGACAGTAGGATGTTATTATGTTAGTTAAGTACTATTTACTACTACTGACATCAACATCGATGATGTTTGATCAGCTTGAACACAGTACCTTCCAACACTAAAATTTTATTTTTCATTTTTTTTTTTTTGGCGAAGCTAAAGAACTTTATTAATCATTGGAAACAAATTACAATGATTAAAAGGAACCACGGAAAAAAGGCATCACAACAGAACCCAGACAATATTCCAACTGGATTGACATCTCCGAACCCCGACAATCATATGCCATCAAAGGCAAGAAGCCAACTCACAGAGGAAAGCAAGATACCAGCAACCAAGGTTGTGAATCTCGTACCGTACCGGCCGGTACGTACCAGATTTGTATGAAAACGGTAACCACACCTTGTAATACCGTCCTGTCCCTAATTCCGGCCAATACCGGCTGGTTCCGGGCATTCCGGACGATACCGGACGGTACTTGGGTACCGGGCATTCCGGCCGAGATATTGCAGTGGCACTTTTGTAATTTTCTCGAAATCTTTTTCATATAAAACCCATCTTCTTCCCGTTTTCCCCTTTCTTCTGTAAACCCTACTGCGGCTCTGCAATATCACGATCCCCTCAATCAAAGCTGGTTGCCGATCTGCCACCTCTCCGGTGAGTTTGATACCGTCTGGCGAACGTCGACCTTGTAATACCGTCCGGCGAACGTTGCGAATCTCGTTTTCTCCGGTGATTTTCATTGTGACAACCCAAGTAAGCATTTCTGGTGTTTGTAATTTGTATTGGGGATATATATTGAACGCTCACATGGTTTCTTTCTCTCCCTCTGTGCTTCCCTTAGACTTATAGTTGGTGGTTGTTGGGGATTGTCTATGTTTGGTTTATAAACTGTCATGGACCAAAACTATGGTTGAAATTATGACCGGTGTGAATAATATGACTGTACTGGGTTTGTTTGTGGAAAACGAATTTGTGCTGATAACAAGGGTACATATACGACCAGAGGTTACCATCGATAAATTAGTTTTGTACAATCACCAAACATAGACGTGTTGGATGATTGGGTGTATGAAGAACCTAGTCTACTTGATGATGATGAGGATATTGCATGGGAGCTTATTGAACCACCATCTTTAGAAGGATTGACTTTGGATGATCCACCTGTCTTTGATGATGCTGCTGATGATTTCCCACCCGAGAATATGTCCCAATATAATTGGGATCTTGGAGGAGATAATGATCCATATGTTTATGTTCAAGATGCTGAAGAATGACATCCTATGTGTTTTTTATGTACTTGTTAAGTCTCTTTTAGGGAACTTTGTGTGTCCTTTTGGAGAACTTTGTGTGTCCTTTGGAGAACATTGTGTTTGTTTTGTTGTTGTGTTATGCACTTGGAACGTTTATTTATTAGTTTGAACTTTGAAGGCCATTTTATGATATTTGTTGTCTAATTATAGTTCATTGGATGATATAATTTACCCAAAAAAAAAGAGAAAAAAAAAAAATATATATATATATATAGGTAGTACCGCTAAATCCGAAACGGTACCGGTACCTGTCCGGTACCGCCCTGTCCGGTACGAGATTCAGAACCTTGCCAGCAACCCATGACAATACAGAGGAACCGGAAAACAAAACAAGACCAAATAACAAAATGACAACAATATACTGCGCGCTAACCTACTCAAACTGGGACCGGGACAAATAAAGTGAATCTGCATGACTCCAGATTAATGCTTTCCAGTTTGATCTTCCACTTCAGATGTCCCCAATACATTTAAGTTACTGATACACGACCAGTTAAGTTAGAAGCCCTAGTCGACGATTTTGTTAGACTTCATATGATTTCTAAGTTGCGCGCCTAGTTTTACATGCTCTATGAAGTAGGGGTGTACACGGTCCGGATCGGATCGGATTGGCATGAATCCAATCCTAATCCGCGAGTCACGGTTTTTATAAAATACAATCCGTGTCCGGACCAAAAGTCTCACGGTTCGGTTCCAATCTCATCCGCAAGTCACGGATCGGTTCCGGTTTTATCCACGGATTACATGTTATACATAAACAAGTAACAAAGTTATATAATTGAAATTTTACCTAATGGTGTAAACACAACTAATTAGAGAAGAGGCCTTCGTTGGAATCTCACACTAATGGTGTAAACACAAATACACAACTACTAATTGAATCTACTATATGGTGTCACAAATCCTGAGTTTATTTACTCCAAATGGGCAATATTAGACTGCTTCCATGGGTCATATCAATAAAAATACACATCCAAACACGGTTATCAACCTAGTTTTAAAAGAGATCACAGTTTACCCCAGAAATAGATAACAAGTACATATAGTAGAAGTTAGTGTAACAGTTTAACCCCTAAGTTTTGAAAGAGATCACAGTTTACCCTCTAGTTTGTGTAGTAGAAGTTTGTGTAAAATTATGTGTGTGCGCGCGCGTATATATATATATTTTAAAAATTTATGTATAATAAAAATCTCACGGTCCGGATCGGTTAATCCACGGTTTCGAAATCAAAATCCGTGTCCGGACCGCGAGTCACGGTTTACTAATTTTTCAATCCGTGTCCGGACCATTAATCCACGGTTAAAATCCAAAAAGCGCGGATCGGTTCGGTCCGGACCGGATTCACGGTTCACCGGTTTTTTTGTGCAGCCCTACTATGAAGAGCTCAACAATGATTCTCCTCGGTTAAGGGATTTGTATAAGCTAGTCACAAGCTTCTATTCCCAAGGTTCCCTCTCAGAACCAATATTGAACAAATACACAAAATTTGGGTCACTGAAACCGTAATTGAAGCTAATAGATGAAACATGGAAGGAAATTATTCATGTATGCTATGCATTGTCTCGGCATATATTGCTTTATTTTCCCGGAAAAATCTACAATACACACCCCATTTTAGGGTGTACGATATGCACCCATTGTGTGGTCCATATTACGCCACCTCATAAAAAAAGACCTGGAGTACCGGTCATTCGTAACATTTTCGTTTGTTGAGTAACTTTTATACTAAGAATTCGTAACTTTTGGATAATATGATTCGTAACATTTTCTTTCATTTCATAACTTTTCGTGTGTTTCGTAACTTTTTGTGGGTTTCGTAACTTTGAGATAAAAATTTATAACTTTTCTCAAATATGATTCGTAACATTTTTGTATGTTTTGTAACTTTTGTACTAAGCATTCGTAACTTTTGGACAATATGATTCGTAACATTTTGTTTTGTTTCGTAACTTTTTTTTTGTTTCGTAACTTTTTTTGTGTTTCATAACTTTTCGTAGAACTCGTAACTTTGAGATAAAAAATTATAACTTTTCTCAAATACGATTCGTAACATTTTTGTACATTTTGTAACTTTTCACAAATATGATTCGTAACTTTTCGCAGATATGATTTGTAACATTTTTGTTGGTCTCGTAGCTTTAATAAAAAATCATAACTTTTCAACCATGTATAATCGATTGCGTAATCGATTAAAGTGGTCTTCAAAATTGAGTTATAAAAAAATAGTTGGGAATAATCAAATACGTAATCAATTATGTAATCAATTCCATAATCGATTACACAACACAACACAATCAATTGAGTAATCAATCAAAGTGGTCTTCAAAATTGAGTTATAAAAAACGGTTGGGAACAATCGAATACGTAATCAATTATGGAATCAATTCCACCATCGATTACACAACACAACACAATAAATTGGGTAATCGATCAAAGTAGTCTTCAAAATTGAGTTATAAAAAATGGTTGGGAACATTCGAATACATAATCAATTATGTAATCAATTCCATAATCGATTACTCAACACAACACAATCAATTGGGTAATTGATCAAAGTGGTCTTCAAATTTGAGTTATCAAAAACGGTTGGGAACAATTGAATACATTATCACTTCTACAATCAATTCTATAATCTATTATGCGACACAATCAATTATGCAATGCAATAAAATGGGTAAACATTGCAACATTGATTGTTCAAACAAATTGGGTGAGTAGAGAGTTTGATTTGGCAATCAATCATTTTCAATAACCTTTCTAATAGATTGTGGAATCGGTTAGTGTGAAATTCCTCAATTGATTGGTCTTGATAACACATGTGACTGGCCATCTTATAAAATCAGAGTGATCAATTATTTGTAATCGTGTTACGAGCACTAATTTACAAGGCACTAGTAGTGCGCCCTCAATGTTATCTTACTGCAGTTAATATTATTTTGGTAATCTCATGTCAATAACTTTTTAGCTCGCTCATTACCTTCATTGTTGGTGTTCCATATTTGTTTAACTTGCATGATCGACTTCACTGTTGTTTAATTAAACTATTATTTCCTTGAGAACTAATTAGGTAAAAGTTATGTTATCATTTTCTCTGTAATTTAGAGTGTTGTGCAATATATTGAAAATATGCATTTTTTAAAAAAAATACTAAAAAGAAAAAATTGACCTTACATGGTTCAAACAATCTTAAAAATAGTTTAAAAAAATATTTAGGTTTGATTTTTTTATTACCTTTTGATATTAAATGGCCTTTGTAATTGTTGAGGCCGATGTGTTTCAAAGAAGTAAATGAATTTTTGTTTAAAATTAATTTTCGTTTCAATCTTCCCAAAAAAAAAAAGAAGAAGAAGATATTTTTATTCTATACTAATTTTAGATATTAATTTGGGCTTTTCTTCTCTTCAAATTTGAAAACACTTTTACCATAACTATTGCTCAACTTATTTAAAAATTTAAACTCATAATTTTTTTCCCAAACTATAGTTAGGGCGCAACTTGTTGAGCCTATGGCGTAATTTAAAGGAGGATGCTAGGCGTACAGAAAGACAACATACAAATAATGTACAGAGCTATTCGGGGACCCACATTTGGGTCCCACACGGATGATCCGCACCGTTCATTCATCTTAGAATAATTTTCTGAGGGGCCCTGCGAGAAATCACCTTGATCCAACATTCATAAGTGGTTGATCCAAAATCTCCCCGTTTCATTCAAACTTAGGTTTTCCATAATTTAAGCCCTTATATTCAGGTGTTGCTACCCGTACAGAGAGATAGACAAAGAAAATGTACAGAGCACATTTGGAGATGCACTTTTGGGTCCCACACGAATAATCCAAACCATTCATTATTCTTAAAACATTTTTCTGAGGGGGCCCACAAAAATTCAACTCAATCAGACGGTTACAAGTGCTTGAACCAAAATCCCACCGTTTCAAGCAAAAATCTTTTGATTGAAACGGTGGGACTTTGGTTCAAGCACTTCTAACCGTCCGATTGACCTAAATTTTTTTGGGGCCCCCTCGGAAAAATGTTTAAGGAATAATGAACGGTTCGGATCATTCGTGTACCTATCTCTCTGTACCCGTAGGTTTTCCGCTTATATTCAGCCCACATTAGCTATAGCGCAAGTTGAAAATTTAAACCCTTAAATATTTTGCAAAACCTAGTCGTCATATTTTTCCCTAAAATGCTAGTCTCTGTAATCTCTCTTCCCTCAGTCCTCCTCCTCTCTGAACCGATTTCCTCTCCCCCTTCCTCTTCGAACCTGTTTTCTCTCCCCATTCTTCGATTTCTTTACCCTCTACCACTAGGAGCATGGCTTTGATTGCGAATGATGTTGAAACTGCGGAACAGGTGAACACTCTAAGTCTATCATCTGTTGTTATGGCTGTAAAAATACTCTCTCTCTCTCTCTCTCTCAGAGGTACGTATACGTTCCTTTTTACCTATTGATCAGCAAAAGGTACGTATATGGGTTCTCGACTTCGTTCGGTCTCGTACCAGAGTTTTTTTTTTTTTCCCTTGTTGCTTCAATAGATTTAGCGAAGCCTTTAGTTCATGAGTTTCATTTTATTTATTAGCTGCAACAGAATTGAAGTTGTTTGCTGTAAACTTTTATCATAATTACAATGTTAATTGATCCTAAACTTGTTCTAACTCTAAAACCCTCTACAAATTCATCGTCTCCTTATCTTTTTAAGGAGATTATAAGCTCTTTCACACCAATTGAATGCATTTTTTTACCCCCCAAAATTTTCCCATCTGGCTTTCAATGTGAAAGTATGTCACCAATTGGAAAATTTTGGGGGTCTTCATATCGGGATTTTTCCCCCCATTAATGGGTGTCCAAATTTGTGAGGTTGCTGCTTGTTTTTGGGACTCGCCTGTTTTTTTATGTCCACTACCATTGTGTTAGTCAAGGGGCGCGCCAATTGATTATAAAAACAAAACACGGATTAGCAACACAATGGTACTAGTAATATTCCAAATGGAAGGATAGCATCAGGTCGTGTTTGGTAATTCAATCCCGGCTTCTTCCATCGGATCATTCACCTAATCTCTCTCTCTCTCTCTCTCTCTCTCTCTCTCTCTCTCTCTCTCTCTCTATCTCTCTCTCTCTCTCTCAGATGAGAAAACCTAACACCCACACTTGGGTTTTTGGTTTGGATTATTGTAGTGAAAATTATAGATTTGAGTATGACGTGTTAATTTTTGTTTTTTTTTTTTTTTGGTTTTTTGGAAAATAATGTTTACCTACTCTTATGTTAAGCTGCTACATGCACTTGCAATATTCTTTAGGTCCTACCAACGACATACGAAAGAAAAGAGGTGTCCCAAAAGATCAATAATCAACCTATGTCCAAAAAACAATGTTCCTTGGCATTCAAATATTATCGGTAATTTGTTTACTGTTCGTAAATTGCCAAATATATTTGGATGTTTGTTGAAAATATAAGTTGTCTAATATTGATTATTTTGTGCATGTAGCAAAAAAGAACGCCAGCATCTTCGAGAAGCTGAAATCAAAATAGGCAAAACAGTAAGCCTAATTGGTTTTAGGAACGTTGAAATTTATGTCATACTTGCATCATTTGTATAAGTGTGGTGATAGTGCAGGCCAGGAAAAGAATTGAAGAGCAATGGAATATCCTCCAAGATGAGGAAAGGCGGAAATATTTGGCAATGGCTGATGAGTGTGTCAAACCTAAAAAGGTGAAATTTTAGCGATGATATCTTATAATACGTTGACAAGTTTGTTTGTTGAATTTTTTTTAATCTTGTTTTTGTGTAGAATTATATTCAAGCACGCAGATCATTGTGTTCAATTGTGAAGATAATAAGAAGATTAAGCGTAGATCAAATTGCGGCTGTTAATGAGATTGGATTGGGTGGCCTCTTGGCGTTAAAGTGTACAAAACTAGATCACGACTTGTCTCAATGGTTAGTTCAAAACTTTGATCCCGAAAGTTCTTCGATGAATGTTCATGGAGAACAACTTTTCCTTACACAAGTTGAGGTTCATCATGTATTGGGAATACAATGTGAGGGCAAGGAAGTGGAGGTCAAAGGGTCAAGTGAAGGATTTTCGGATCTTTGTAAAACACTTAAAGTTGGTGAAGGTTCTATTTGCTTGAAGGGATTGAAAGAGTCTCTGATGAAAACAGAGAGTGCTGGAGATGACTTCAAGATGAAATTTGCCCTCTACATGTTAGGTGCGTTCTTATGTCCAACAACAAAACCTGCGCTCAAGAAATCCTTTCTCCATGCTGTTAGGAATGTCGAAACCATGAAGTACTCTAATTGGGCAAAGCTAACCCTTGACTTCCTTATTTGTGGCGTAAGAAAATGCAAGAGGAAGGGTAATCCAAAGGCAAATGGATGCTTGCTTCTTTTAGTGGTATGATACTAAAATTGCAAATCTTTTTTTTTAGACTAAAACTAGTTTGAATGTTAAGTCATTTTAATTGTTGAGAATAACACTAAATCGTTACCTGCATGCTAGTTGTTTTACTTGGATCATGTTACCACAAAGGAGACACATACTCATTGTCGACCAACCTCTTCCTTGGCTCATTGGGGGAATTCAGAAATCAGTGGTACTATGAGATTGCTTGGAGATTACCAAAACAAGAAGGTGATCTTTTCACTCTTAATTTATGCTGACTTTTTTTAATATTGTTGGTTTTAGTGGCTTAGTTTCAGACTAATCCTTTTTTAGCATTCAAAAAAATACAGACTATAGATAATGATGTTGATTTTATTTTCCATGCTAAGTCATCTATGGTATTTTGGAAAATAGGTGGATATGAAGTTCCCCAGTGTTGAAAAACAGAACCAAGCACCTCTAAAGGACACAAATTTTGAAGAGCAGAACCAAGAATCCCCAAGGACCAAAGTTGTGGAAGAACTGAAGCTGGCATCTCCAAACAACACAATTTTTGTAGAACACAAGCAATTAGAAACAGTAGAGTCCGAGGTGGCCGAGTTCAAGAAACACTTCATATAGTATCATTTTGACGAAAATCGGATGACAAAATTTGAGAAAGAGCTGGCTGAAATGAAGATGTTTTTCATTAAAAATGGTTGTGATGGCAATTGAATGGCAAAAATGGAGACTGAGGTCGTTGGGATGAAGTCACTCTTAAGTCAACTACTCGATCGATTTCCAGTAAAAGAAGAACCTAAAGTTTCACCTAACAACCTTGCCCCCAAAGAAAAGCCTGATGATGTGATATCTAGCGACACTAACGAAAGTAGTCTTCCAGTGGAACCGGTGAAAATAGCCCAAGGTTTGAAAAGAACCAGAACTTTTGGAACAACTGATTTGAAGAAAATTTCTGCTGCTGTAGATATTGATCCACTTGTAAGTGGGAAGAAGCCACACATTAGAATGGCAACAAAACAAATTCAAAGGCGTCATTTACCAGTTACCGAATCTGATTCAATTTCTCAAATTGATAATGGCCGTCGCCGAACTCGACCTGCCAATGAGCTGAAGCATAGTCAATATTTGAGCTCACCTTATATTCCTTTGGATGTTGGGAAAAAAGAATGAAAGGCAACAAGAAAACGGCTGCCACAAAGAAGGTGAATCTAGAATCAGAATCTGAGCTTGATTCAGATGATGTTAAGTGCCAAAAGGTAAACTAAGAACTTTTGGGAGGTGTGTATAATTTGGAATTGTTTGAAATGATGGTTGGAGTAACTTAATTGTCTGTTCATTGTCATTTTGTATTAGATGGACAAGTCATTGGATTCATTTTTAGCGCTAGCTAATGGTCCCTCTATACACATCCTATAGTGTCACTCTTTACCTCTATGATCAAGCATAAATGAAAATTTGGTAACCATCTAAATAGATTACCCAGCTCTACCTAAGGTACCAATCACACTGCTCACTGGGATCACACATTATGGTAGGACACACACACTCAAATGGATTCCGGCAATGAGAAACTGCACATTAGATAACAGGAGAGAGATTAAGCTACCATACCTTATATATATAAGTAATACTCCTGAGCTAACTTGGGATCACACTTTGCACCACTTCTGAACTAGCTGAGCATAGACACTCGTAAACAGCAGCAGAAAACAACAACATAAGAAGAAATAACAGCCAAAAGAAAATTAGATGAACCAAACTACCAGCAAGAGAAGGTATGCATCAATCATCCATATATACACAACACAACAATAACATAACCCATTTAGTCCCCAATAATTGGGGGTATGGGCGGGGGATGGATAGGAGACAGACCTAACCTTTGGCAATAAATGCACAAAGTGGCTGCTCCCAGAATACCACTGAAACAGATGGATTAGAGACAGACCTAACCTTTGGCAATAAATGCACAAAGTGGCTGCTCATAGAATACCACTGAAACAGTGGTCCCCCTATACCGTCACGTTTACTGCGGAATCATGCCCTCAAATCACAGCTAAAAGGCATCAGAGAGGGCAGACCCAAGAATCATTTTGATTTATGTGCACATTACCATGCTTCTTTCATTCATCAATCATCCATATATGCAAACAAAAAGTCACCAAAACCATCCCATTCAAAAAATAGAAGAGTAAGGACTGCAACTTGCCATATTGTGCACAAGGACACTTACCCATTTGAAAAAATAGATGAACCAAAGTACTTTACCCATCAAAAAAAATACCACCCAAAAATTAAAATAGCAATGCATTAAAAGAAAAATTAAACTAGATGTTCAACTATTCGTATCCATTTCTTCATCTCCATCTTCGATATCGTCTCTATCTTTGTTGTTATCTCCACTTTCACTCTCGGTTTCATCTTCTTTGCTCTCGGTTCCATCTTCTTCGCTCCTGGTTCCATCTTCACTCTCCGCTCCATGTTCACCACCACCCCCAGATTCACTCTCTGCTCCATCTTCACTCTGATCAGTGCTTGAATCCTTTTCACAATTCAGGATGGCTTTCCACAACTCCTTCATCTCTCCCTTTACCCTTGTCATATCCTTCTTATGGTCCGACTGCATTTTTTTCATCAAGGCTAGTGTCTCATCCAATCGCGCTGAAATGCTCTCCAAAGAAGCAGGATCAGTGCTAGCACGATGTTTTTTACTCTGGCCCTGTGTCTTACCAAGGATGCCATGTGCTATGTCACTCATTTGAGGCTTCCATCTATCTCCCTCTGCACCCTCCCAAACAGGCACATTCTTGTCAAGCAAAATATTGGTTAATAGTAGACCATAAGGTAGCGCTGCAGTTGCTCTATCTTGGATGCCACCTCCACAACCTTCCAAATGATCTTCCCCACATCAATAGGGTCCTTCTTAATTATCTTATATAACATCCTTGCTTTCTCCAAGTTGAATGCATTCTTAACTCCCCTAGGGTTCAGATTGTACCACACCATGACATGGAGCACAGATACATCTCATTTGAGAAAACGCACGTGCCACTCATCTGTTGGTTTAATCCCTTTGACGTACAATGCCTTTGCAATTTTTAGCTTATCCGGGAGACTAACATCAGGCAAGAAGGGATATTGTCTTTCATCATATGGGTTAGGGCGGTCAACCCCTAAGAATTGTGCAATAGAATCAGCAGAAAACTCCATCTTCACCCCTCTCACAACAGACTGCATCTTATGGTTGACTGAATCATACGGTCTAATAATTCCATGGTAGAACTCGCGGACCATGTGTTCATTTGCCCGTCCTTTTTGTTTCATCAAGCTCTCAAGGTTGGAACCTAGGATCATATTGGGAATAGTTATCTGTGCCAATTTACCCGTGTCAACAAATCTCTCAACAGTCACAGCCCGTGTTGTGAATCTTCCTAGGTCAATTGGGGTATCAATTGTTCTAATCTTCTTCTGTTGCTTGTTTCCAACTCTTGTCTTTCTTTTTGTTGGCATCTTACGTTACCTGTGTGATTAACTGAAAGAAAAAAACCATAACAATACACTATCAAATATAATGGAGAGACTGCTTAGTGCAAGCAACAAGCAACATTACAATCAGTACTGTGAAGGGAGTTCAACCATTTCTCTCTTACTGCCTCAACTATTGGTGTGATTTGCATATCCACAACAAACAGTACTGTGAATGGCTTTGGATTTTTTTGAATGGATAGATAAGTTTTTAACATTATTGTCAGGCTACAGATTAAGGGCAGTGTGGTGAGACAGTAAAGCAAACAGAGAATGTGAAACTTACGAGCAGTAGAGAAACAAAAGTAAAACTTACCGTTCAATCTCAGAATAAAGAACCCTTACAATAACTCGCTCACATGCACCTTCAAGAAGCTGAAAATAACATATCTTGTCAAGTAAATGAGCATTGACATTTCTGTTACAAGAAAAATGAGTAATACTGTACGAAAATACAACTCCACCACAGATCAAACAAAATACCCCAAAAAACACATAATTCAATGGACATATACGCAAATTCATAGCAATTTCTAAACACATATCCACGCGATCAACAAAAAACAATGGAGTCTCATTAAGCAAAATTGGTGAAAATGCCTACGTAGGATAACTATAGTCAATGCCAAGTACCCGAAATGAAACAAAATGATAAAAAATAATAATAATAATAATAATAACAAAACAAAAACTTGGTTCCAAAATTCTCAACACTTAGTTTCCCCAAATTCTACCTAGAACTCCTAGTCAAAGCAACTTAGATGTATGAGACTAGATTCTTTTGTTTCAGTTGTGCATTGCTAGTTCCCGCCAAGCTTTGTAAATGATTTCATTGATTTGGCGCAGGTACTTATCATTGTTGAATCATTCTCATCTTCATGGGGGAACAACTCAGCATCTAAGAGGAGAATTGTCCACTCCGCACCCCTCTCCCCTCGTATTCGCTTTTAGCTTTTTACACGTTCTCTTCGTGTGGCCAATGCACCTACATTACCCAAAAAAAAAAGGGTTTAACAATTGAGAACTATGTAGTGAAATAGTGATAGAAAGTATCATATCTTTGCAGCTAAAACATCATACCTGCAATTCCCACATTTCCTCGGTTTGCGGAGTTTACCGACGGAAGAAGGTCCCCCAGGATTCCCTTTAGTCTTGACTACCTTGGGGTCCTAAATCCGAAATAGTTTGGTTGCAATATTTTTTATCTCACCGTCACCCTTGGCCACATTCCTCATTTCCCAACGCTCCTTCTTCTCAAGCGTCATTTGGAAACACAATTCCTTCATCTCTGTGAAATCTTCATCCGCGTGCGAGGCATAGTAAGAAATTACATTGAATGATGAGCTTAGTATGCCAAATCACGTCATCTGTGTCAACTGGTTAGGAATTTTAGTGAGACTAGGCTGCTGACAGCTTGACCTAGCATTCCTCGTCCACCTTTGAACCAGACAACTCATAGGGATAGATACTACTTGTTGGCATTTCATAACAGCGATCATGTGGCAGCAAGGTATCCCAAATGACTCAAGCTTCAAGCAAGGGCATTTTATGCTCCCATCTGACGGATAATACTCTAGTCTCCAATTTTTTTCAGTTGCGTACTGTTCTAGATTATAGATGTAATGATCCCCCTCCTCAAGTCGGTGCTTCACATAAAACTGCGCCTCTAGCACAATTTCCCTCTGAAACTTTCCAAAAATTTTACGTGTATACAACTCTGCTGCATGTTTCTCTAGTTTCAATAATGGCGTTATCAAAACTGGGAAACTATTCTCTGTTACAGTCTCTGCTTCTGCCTCGTTGACACGCATCTGAACAATGGCCCTATCATAATGCGTAACAAACTCATATAGTCTTAGCCTCACTTTTAGGAACTTATTGAAATAAGTGTTCATGCATTCGCAACGTTGAGTGCTCCTCATCCCAGCAAAGAAATGGCCGCGAAGATAAGACTCAGCCCATTTATGACGTGTGTGATAGGTCTGTTCCATCCAACTATTGTTTTCAAGATTAAATTTTTTGACCAAGCAACATCGAACTCGTCCCTATCGCATTCTAATGACTTCAACCGCTGGAAATCCTCATGAAATTTGGGTATGTGGACATTGCTCACTGCATTTCTTTGTAGATGCCATGTACACAAACGATGCTTAAAGTTTGGGAAGACTGTTATGATTGCTTGACGCATAGCTCTATCGCCATCAGTCACCACCGAGATGGGTTTTTTACCATCCATGGCCTCCATTAATGTTTCCAAAACCCACATGTATGTTTCCACATTTTCATTTGCCAATAGCGCACAGCCAAATACGGTTGACAAGAAGTGGTTACTCACGCCGGCTAGTATGACGAATGGCTTCTTGTGTGCATTTGTCCTATAAGTTGTGTCAAAAACAAGTACATCACCGAATGCAGCATAGTCCATTCGAGACCTTGAATCAGCCCAAAACAATTTGTCTAATCGATTCTCATCATCGACATCATACTTGTAGAAAAAAAGAGGATCGTCTAGAGCTTTAGCAGATAAGTATCCCAAAGCACCTTCTGCATCTCCATCCTTGAGTTCTACTTTTCGTTCAGCTTGAATACTGTTGTGCAAATCTTTTCGAATGAAACCCACCTTATGGGAACCACCAGACTGATGGTTCATGAAGTCCATTATCTGGCCAGGGCTGACGCCAACACTACGCATCGCTTTTGTTTGGGCTATGTCAGCACTTGATACAGACCTATGCGACCAAAGAAAAGGGACACATTGGGGTGTGGCCAAGGGATGGCTGTGTTTTCCTACAAAGTGAGTCACTATATATTCTCCAATTGCCACATCATAGCGCACACGAAAGAGGGCTTGACATCGAACCCTAGTTTCTGCCCTTGGTGCTCTCAATCTATCAACACGCTCCAAGTATTTCTTTGCCCGTAATCCTTGCCTAGAACATACCCATTTCCTACTCACCACAAAATTCTCCCTAACGACTTTTCTTCTATCTTTTCGGATGCTAAACCCCATTGCCTTAGCGTATGCATTGTAGAAATTATGTGCATTCTCCTCAGAAGCAAATTTCATTTTAAAAACATCCTTTGCAGTGAGTTCATTCAAACGTTCTAAACCTGTTTGGGAATCTGAACCTTCTTCCCCATTAACATGTCCATCTTCAATTGTGTCGCCTAGATCATCATCTTCTTTGGGAAAACTACTTGTACCTTTCCCATTTTTTACATTGACATCTCTGCTCACACTACCTGAGAATTGATCCATAAAACCTAAAAAAAGCCACAAGTGACAATCTTTAGAATGGTTACTTTTGAGGATGAATTGTGTGGGGGTAGTTTCTCATTTACTAAGATATAAAAGCAACTACAATTAGTGTTGAACCTCACAAGTCACAAGACAAATTAATTTATCTAGTCAACAAAATTTATGAAATTCTCAAGAACAATAAATTGTAAATTGTATTATAATTTTGTGAGATACCATTTGCTTGTAGTTCTAAGATTGGAACACATGGAAAATTGAAGTTTCTATGAACTCCAAATGAAGAACCAAGAGCAATGATTAAGTGGGCTAAAGTTAGATAACTTGAAAAATCCATGCAAGCAGAACTTGAGAGAAACAAAATAACAATATAGGAAGAGACCACCAAGAAGAAGGCAACATAATGGAAAAAGGATTCATGGTTATTATTGACTAGGCAATATTACCTTAACTATCCAACAAGATCAACATGTTTGTCAAGACGGAGACAGAAATGAACCAATAAGCTAAGACAAAAATGAACCAACAAGTTATTAGTTTTAGGTACATTGTGTTTCAGTTGTGATTTAGAAAGTTTGATTCTCTATTCACAGAATCACAATGAATATGTTTTACAATCTGGACATTCTCTATTAGGAATAAAATACTCTATCAAGGTTCTACCAAATTCCTTCACTTCAATTGAAGTCAATTTCCACTCTGTTGAGAGCAATTTGTTTAGATAACTCAAATCTTAGACACTTTTAATGATAATTCAAATTCCATTCCATTCAAGTCAAGTCAATTTTGCCTACGTAGACTCTAGCAATTTATCTATGCTTAATTTGTGACTAACTATTTTTTTTGGCTACACAGACTAACTATTACATCACCCAAATCTTGGACTGATATTACCAATAAGCTAAGAAGAATCAAGTATGTTGAAAAAACCTACCCATATAGATAAGAGTCTAGGGCTTTTGTTATTATATAATTTGTGTTTTCTTTCCTTACTAAACTTCCCAAAAAATTTACTATAGCAGGTCGAAAAACAACATTTTTGTTCTTTTGAACGACAATCAGAAAACGTGAAAAAATCATTTTCATACCCAATGATTGACTAGCGCTAAGTGCTACAACTAGTAATAGACAATCGGCTACTGCAACAAAACCCAATTTTTTTGAAACAGTGCTACGCTAGGCATTCTCTTCAGTGGTGTGAAGTGTGAACCAATTTGGCAAGTGATTTTTCTGTGACCTCGACTCCCATCACGGTTGGTTGTTTCTCTGGATTTTTTCTCTGGCCCCAGAGTACACTATGTGCAATCAGATGGAAAACCAAGACTTCCCAAATCCACAAATCGATTGAGAGAAACAGAGGAGGGGAGTCAAATGGGTCAAGGTCGTCATAGTGGCAATGGGTCGTCAATGAGGAAGGCAAGTAGGAAACCCCCTCTCAATGGCGTCTTTTCCCCTACCCACCATTCCAACGTAGAAGAAGAAATTAGCCTCCATTATTTCTGACGAAGAAATACAAAACTGGGTTCCTCACCCACAATCCTAAGAAGTGGAACTACAAAAGCAATGAAAATCAAATCTCAGACAAGAAGTCGATTCTGTATACTTACTTGGTGTGTCTTTAACCTCCTCTATCTTGGTAGCCATTGCTCCTTTGCTACGACCACAGTTGGATACACCGCTGGGTCTGGAATCTAGGGTTTGGGGGAAGGCTACGACCACAGTTGGATACACCGCTGGGTCTAGAATCTAGGGTTTGGGGGAAGGAGATGGCGATGATAGAGATGACGATGGGTTGTTTTTCCTGTGCTACGTTTTTGTTTTGTTTTTGTTTTTTTTTTTTATTCAATTTGTTAGGTTACTTGGTCCTCAGGTTACCAAGTTACCGATTCGTAACTTTTTGTAATAGATTCGTAACTTTTAGCGATCCAACGGTAAATAGCTTGGGTGCATATCGTACACCCTTAAAAGGGGGTGTGTATTGTAGTCGGACCCTATTTTCCCTACAACATAGGGATATAGCATGATTTGTATCATCCCATTTTATAAATAGTGAAAGTCTCAGCCTTCTATGCGACATATAAATTACACAATCATGATACTCGGGGATTTATATATCTTCTCCAGATAAGACTGGGGTTTTAAATAAAGAGTGAATTGTATTGACCGTTACATAGAATCTATTCACGTATTGATATTGTCCAATATTAGCCAATATTTACATGAATTACGTACATGAGAAAAATACGGCTGTATAACTGATACTGTTAGGTTTCCCAATACTATGATTTAAAACCAAAAGAGTCCATGCCTGCCTTGCATTGAACCTAGATATGATATGTGAAGCGGGCGATATCTCAAGAGGCCTTTGTTGCAAGTTGCCAACTATAGAAAGTTTACCATAGTACTGCTTGTGTTTGTAGCTACGAATCCCATGCACATGAAGCAATATAAAACCTTCACAGTTCACACTTCACCTAGAGAAAATATGGACTCTGCGGATCCCTTCTCTACGGGTCTTTTCCCGGTCTTGAAACGACAGATCTTACTGAGCACACCTTTGCCATTCATTATCATCTGGCCAGCAGTTACAACTTATTATAACCTCTTTTAACGATCTGCAAGGTTGCTTTTGGCGCATGCTAGCCCTCCATACTCCTCTCCCCTGGTTCCCCCAAACCCCTCTCTCTCCTCCACAGCTGATCCTCTCTGCCTTTGTTCTCTCTTTTTCCAGAGGTTGTCTTTCAGCTCCATTCGGCCTCCTTGTTGTTCTGCCGCTTCTTCTGGGGTTTTGTGGCACTTAATCTGGTATCCCCTAGCTTGTTTCTGGTTCTCACCCGCTGGAGCTACTACAGTTTGATTTGCTTTTCTTTGTCAATGGTGTTTTGAGTGAAGATCTGAATCATTCCTGTCTGGATTGGGTTGCTTGGTTTAGTCAAGGCTGTTGTATTTCCATTCTAGTAAGGATTCTCCTCTGCACTCTAGACGTTTGTGAAAAGTCCTGAGCGATTCTCGCTTCAACAGCTGCCGAGCTTCTTTCAATTTCTCTGAAGGTCGTGGGTTCTAGCTTGATATAATGACTGCCTTCTCGTATTTGGGTATCGGATGCTTTGTAGTTTGACGCTCACAAGCATCAAGCTGTTCTATGGAGGGTGTCAACAAACAAGCTGCTGATGGAGGTTGGATCCCTGTTATCCACAAACACTCGAGACTTGGAGGTATTATCGATTCCAGAAAGCCTCTTATTTCTCTTTTTGTGGATAACCTTCCTGAAGACACTAGTCAGTCATGGTTGAAGATGATGTTCAATAAATTCGGGGTTGTCAAAGATGTCTTCATTCCAGAGAAAAGGAGCAAAGCCACGGGTAATAGATTTGGCTTCATTAGGTATGATTGTCCTGTCTCGGCTGACTTGGCCATTATTCGGACTAACGGCGTATGGCTTGATGATAAGAAACTTTTTGTTAAGCTTGCTTCCTTTGAGGCTAAAAAGAATAGGCCCATTTCGTCTCATTTTAATAGAGAAGGTGTTATTCTTAAAGCCGGAATGGAGCACAATAATGAACAGGGATCAAAAGCAAATGTGTTGGGTCAAAACTTGGATTACTCGCAGCAGGGATTTCTCAAAGACAAGAAAACTTACGCACAAGTCACTAGAGGGGTGGAACGCCTTGGAGAGCAAAATGCAAGGAAAAGTATTCAATGCCTCTCTATTGGAAATGGATGGCTTTACAGGAGCGCCATAGCGAAGATCCGAAAGCTCCTTTCTGCAAAAGATCTGGAGTGTGTCTTCAATTTTCAGAAAGTTCCTGACGTCCAAATCAAAGCAATTGGTGGAAGGTATGTAGTTATTACTTTTGCCAATGGAGGTATTAGAGATAAGATTTTAAAAGAAAAATGGGTGTTGAACTGGTTCGAAGATATCAAATCTTGGAACGGTGAGCATGCCAATGAGGAGAGATTTGTTTGGATCTCTTGCTTCGGGATGCCACTTAGCGCTTGGTCCTCGCAAACTTTTAAAGAGATTGGCAGTATCTGGGGTGACTTTCTTAAGGTGGACGAGAACACCTTGCCAGGAGATTCATACGAAAAGGGCAGAATTTTGATTGCTACTGACCAAACACATAGGATAGAAGGGGTCATTGAACTAGTTGTAGATGGGATAAGTTACCTTGTCAGAATCGAGGAGGAAGCTTCTTTCAGAAAGGTGGAATCTAACAATTCTCTTTCGGAGAATGCAAAAGTGTTTGGGATTGACTCTGTGAGTTAATGAAGACCAGCTTTCATAGGTTCCAAAGGACTCAAAAGAGGATCATACTTTGGAAAAGCAATCTGAAAAGGTTTCAAATTCTCTTCATAGTTTAGACTCGTTGGTGGGTTTAGACTCGTTGGTGATGGAGTCTTTTGCCCAATCCTTTCGTGGCAAAGACATAGGGGTTAAATCGTCTAGGTTTTGCATGAACTCTGAAGATAGCGACCCTATTCAATCAGCAGACGACGATGAAAATGATTGCCATTCATTGGATCTTATTTCTGCTGATCCTCTTATTAATTACGTGGAACTCAAGCGCCGTAAGAAGAAAAACCGGACAAAACAAGGGGGTCAAAGGAAATCTTTTTCCTTACGGAGACCTTTTCCTCTGAAAGCAACTCTCTGCTCGAGGAGGTTAAAGCTGGATTCGAAGAATTTTAGTTCAAATGATAAGTCTCTTCTTGGCCCGGGACCTCCTTCTTTGGTGGATAGTGGGCTCTCTGAATCTAGATCCATGCATAGGACTCAAGAGGAAGTAAGCAGCAAAGAGATAAGGATAGAGGAAGAAACTATTGCAACAATGGCCACTGGAAATAATCTTGCAGTAAATTTTCGTCCAGGAGATGAACTACTCTTAAAGAAAATGATTGATGAAGAATTGCAAGCATACTCTCAAATGGCTAGAAAATGGGAGGATACCTATTGAGAGGTATAGGATCTTTTGCTTTTGCTGGAGGGTCGCAACGATGTTTGGGTGTGGTAAGGGTTGAAGTCGGTCGGTTTGTTGGATTATAGGGGCTGGAAATAATCTTTTGGCGGCGCTTGTTTGGTTTTGGATTCTTTGGGAGTTTTTATTTTGGCTGCTATTTTGTAGTTTCTTGTTATGGCTGTATTCCTTTTCTTTCTTTCAACGTCGGTTGAATTTTCCTCTCTCTTCTCGATGTACCCTTATCGAGTTTCATTTATATATCTTCTTCTTCTGATAAAAAAAAAAAGGTTGCTTTTGGTGTCCTTTCGGTACAGCAAGGATCCAAAATTTTTGTGTAGAGGAGACGGGTGTAGGGATGGGAGTCATGGGACTATGTAATCTAATTATTTATAAACATACTAGGAGTAGTAATAAGATTTTTTCTAATGGTAGCTGGGGCAACATCCCCTATTAGCCTTCCTTGCTCCATCCTTAGGTACAACCTTTGCACCTTCCTCTTTCTCCACCCACTTTCAAGTTTCAAGGGACTACGACAAGAAATACAAGATTTATAGTTTTTAGTTCGGAAAAGTGTATGTCTGTACGTAAATGGACAAAAAAAATCTCAAAACATGTCTCGTGCTATGTGAATTATAGGTTGCGCTATCCGGTATCAACACGTGCCAATGACAATGGTGCCAACTGTAGAAAATTTATTCTACGCTGTAAATATATTGTAAAGCTACGAAGAACCAAGATGAAATCCTCACAATTCACCCAGAGAAAATATAGACTCCGAATGCCCAGCTCAGAAGTAGCCGTTAATTGGGATACAACTTAGCACACTTTTGTATTTGTTTTACAAAAGCAGGCCTGTCTCGACAATATGGGTTTTTTGTATATTCCATGCAACAACCACGAGTCGGTTTTCCAGTCTTATCAAAATTATATTTCTGTGTGACACAACTTTGTGCCCATCCAGGATGCCCCGGACCTATACCACAATAGATGGCCTTGCCGGTTTGCTTGAAAAAATTGCCGATAGCATCGAACAGGACGAAGGCCTGGCCAGGAGAGGCAAATGAGTATATGCAGAGAAGAAAAAGAAGAGAAGAAGACATCTGCTCCACTTCACCCATCATTGGTTCAGCTATTTATATCTATTAGCTCCATGTTATAGTTTTGCCAAAAAAATTTCTGGAAGAGCAACATTCCAAAAAGATATAACACGACTGAAACAGTCGTAGTTATATCCCTCTTCAAGTTTTTCCATGTAACTGAATGCTGGGGTTTCAACTTGAGCAGTTGATTTGAATTTATTGCCAGGACGGCTACGGTGCACACCCATATATTTGGGAGTATTAATTATTTGCACCCACCTCGTCACCTCTTAAGGGACAACATGCGTGTTGACCTCATCCGGGCTGTCCGTGCTCAGCAATCAAAGGCGCAAATCAGTTTGATAATGAACGGTGCAGATCTATTTGGGTCTGAGCAAATCTGTGCCGTTACAGCACGCCCCCTTGTTTTCTACCGGATATGGGTTCGGCAAGAGAATGACTTAATTTCCAATCACTTCCAACAAATTCAATCTTGTTTCACTGCTTGTAGACTAGTTTTAAATCAGATATGGTACCACTTAACATTGCTATCTAATTAGCGCGCTTCATTAATTTCTTTTCTTCTTTTCTTGTTAAGATTAAACTGAAAAAGCAAAAGAGTAAAATAGGAACAAACTCCCACAAATAGTAGGTTTTATAAATTTAAATGAAGAGATTTTCCAAGTGACATATTTTAGTTTCACGTGTTTAGATCTTTTCTAAGAGACTTGACTTTTTAATTTTTTTTATACAGAGTACCTTGGAATTCTATAAGCGTGGGATTTTGGAGAAAGACTTTTAGTATTTTGTGTGAGTTTCTCTGTGATCTTCTCCTCCATTAATCATACTGTCCTATCACTAGGAAATTAGAGGTAGACTTTGGCACTCCTCTCTTCTAGCAGTCGTTTAACATAAAGAAACTGTAAGATTTTTGTTGAGGTGCAGACAACCTTCAATAGTAGTCTATCCCGGGGGTGTAGGGGGTAATGCCCCCACGGGATTGCAAAACTAGGAGTACACCAAACTGTAGCGAAAACGATATTTTTGTAACGACTCGCCCCAGCTGACCTGCTAACTTTTAGCCTAATCAGGTGCCTCAAAAGGTTAACCTCAAGTTATACAGTAGTTGGTGGGCATTGTCATTTATATTAGTCATTCTTCCATTTTTTGGCCGATGTGGGACTACCCATCTTGGGCTCTCACAATCTTCCCACCTTGTTGTGCAAGGTCCTCGTTGCATTGGCCCAGCAACCTTCCCCAGTGGCCATGGTGTGGCACTTAGTTTTGCATAGCACTTTGCTCCAACTCCAGGATTCAAGAAGTGGCTCATGCAAATTCTAGAGGTGGCCCCCACCATGTGACCGGAGTTGTGCTCTGATACCATCTGTAACAACCCACCCCAGCTGACTTGCTAACTTTTAGCTTAATCACGTGGCTCAAAAGGTTAACCTCAAGTTATACAGTAGCTGGTGGGCGTTGTCATATATATATTAGTCATTCTACCATTTCTTGGCCGATGTGGGACTGCCCCATCTTGGGCTCTCACATTTTTGGACCTCGGGGGTGCAATTTCGGCCATAGGGCCCAACCTATTTATTTAGTAGTTTGTTAAATTTAGGGTTATCAGTTTTTCAAAGAAAAACACAGAGAGGCGAGAGAAATGCAGATCTCAGAGGGATTGCGAGAAGACTTGTACTCTTATTTTCGATTTCATAGTGGACTGGTGTGGCTCCCATGGTTTTTCCTTGCGTTGAGGTTTTCCATGTATATCTTGTGTCTCATTTTTCTTTCCCGTTTTTCATTACGCATGACTGTTTGTATTCCAATTTCCTAACAATTTTCCACCTGTTTCTTGCGGTGTTATTCTTCGACAGTCAAAACTTACATGAATAGAGGCACAATATGCTTTAGGATATTGGAATTTTTCTATAACTTCCATGATCTCACAGACTATTTTCCTAACTTTAATTATCTAATAGTTTTTGTTAATTTTGTTCATGGTTCGAATATGTTTCATTCCATATCTAACCTTTAATTCTTCTTTTAACACACGTTAGGCACAAAAAAATACTCACACCATTTGAAGAGATGTCCTGACTTTAAAACTTCTGTCAATTGCATGCCATGTATTTTTTTTATAAAAAAAGTACTGTTGAATTTGATTGAAAAACATCGATTCTAGCTCTAATTGTTTCTAATTCTATTTATCACAGTATTATTTTAGTCAACATATTATTTCTATTTTGTAAACATTTCAATCTTTTAAGTCAATTCCAAACAAAAAAGAACCACAAAGCGAAATAAATACATTTCTTTCTGGTGCGAGTCATTTAGTTTTGCTATCCAATAGGTACATTGTTCAATTCCTAAGGCTTCTCTTTTCCCTCTCTATAAGAATATTTTTTTTCCCTTATAAATTTTTCTCAGACCCCGAGAATCTCAGGCTCGACCCTAACTACGACAGGAAATACAAGTGTGGGGGAATTCCAATTTAGTGGTTTTTAAAAGTATTAATGCCAATTTCATGGGAAGGTTTTTTTTTTTTTTTTTTTGGCCAGTTGATATACATTAGCGGGAAGCGGAGTTAGTAGGGTTAGTAGGTTAGTCCAGCCACACCCTTGTGAAGCATTCTACTGAACACCAAAATAAATCAAAAAAATTGAGACCAAAAACATGCAAATCCCTCTGGCACAGATTTTGGTTTAATGTTTCCCTAGGCCAAATGTGTTTTAGACCAAAACATTGAACCAAAACTTTTTTGGTGTTGATTCAAGAGGGATTGAGCATGATTCAATGCTTTTGTTCACCGTTCAACTTTTTTTTTCGGAAAACATTGAACCACCACCACGGCTTGTTAACACCTAGAAACACCATTTTCGTCTCAGTTTTTTCCTTGCCATGGGTTTTTTGAACGGAAAGTGGGGAATTCACCCCTGAAAAATACAATCAGGGGTATTGTGGGTATCACAATCATAAAATACCATGTATGGATAATTAAAATTTTCCTTGCCATGCTTTAGGCATTTGTGAAACCATGACCATGCTTTTGTTATTTTTTGCCCCTTTTACCATGTTTTGGTCATTTACCCGATTAGTAGGTATGGTGTTGACTTGTGGGGTGCATGAATATTATGGCATACGTGCAACACATTTTCAAAACTTTGAGAGTCTACATTCTGACATTCGGTGGGAAGTGTGACTGGCCGCCGCAACTTCATATCAAATATCCGAAATGGAAACTCCTGGAAAAAAAAAAAAAAAAGGCAGGATATTTGCATCTTATTATGGAGATGAATATAGATAGATTATGTAATCTCAAATTTTAAACATTTGACTTGCTTATTGATTTTATACTTTCGAACATAGTTTTCATGATGTGAAGATTTTACTTGCAAAAGAAAAGGATGGAAAAAAAAAAAAAAAACATATTGCTTTGGACCTTGTTGCTATTGGAATTGTTAATGATAGATGGGAAAATTATCATTAATGATCTTTAGTCAACAAATTCCACAAAGATTCTTTATCCGCATGGATACCCATCTGAGCACACAATTGCTTTACATTGCGAGGCCAGTATGAACAATAATAAGTATAGTCATATTGTACAAGTTGAGAGCAACAAGGCTTATTCAAATACCTCGAGAGATCAGCTTTCTCATCATCAAAAGGCACATTTTTACAATTTTCATCCCATGTAGGATGTTCCGTACCACAAAAAGCCGGGGCAACCCTATTGCGGACACCGATGTAAAGATTTTTGATACCGTCGAATAGGAAGAAGGCCTGACTGGGTGAGACAAATAAGCATAAGCAGAGAAGAAGAATACGAAGGGAAGATCTCGGCTCTACTTGACGCATCATTGGTTTTAGTATCGTAGCTCCAAAAATTTTGTGAAGAGAAACAATGCAAAATGCAAAATGATGTAACCAAACTGAAACGGTCGTAGTTGCATCGCTTGCCTCTTTTCAGTTTCTCTGGGTAATAATTGACTCCTGGGGTTTCAACTTAACAAATTAATGCCCAAATCACAATGCTTAAAAGATATTAAACGAAGTATGTGGATTCGGCAAGAGAATGACTTGATTTCACGAAAACAAAAGAAGGTAACTTACCCAAAAAGAAAATCTGGAAAAGTTCATTGAAAGACGGAAAAAAAAAATACAATGATTGAAAAACGTAGCTGGAAAGACGGAACGGAAAAACTGACTCTGAGTTTACATTGAATCATCAGATTCATCAGAATCACTTCCCTCACTTCTCAAAGGCTCCGGGACATTTCTTCCAGCATCTGGAACATCAGGCTTTGCTGCAGGAGGTGGTGGCACAGCTTTCTTAGTCGTATTACTACGAGCATTGATGCCCCCATCTTCGGCCTGTTTCATCAAGTTCAAGATGTAAACTACAAGATCAAGAGGAACAGCAGTCTAATCAATGCATCCGAAAATAACGAAGAAAAGGAATGCAAAAATGATATCAACATTCTCAGCAGTTCCACCAGCCATTATGTTCACCAGATCTTTCTCAACGCGCTGCACTAGCTCAGGCTGCAAAATACAACAAATCATAATCAGAAAAACACATGCTCACGATGAAACTCGAAAGCAAAGTTAGACAAAGAAGAAAGTGCTTTGGGGAGGGGGGCAGCCGTGAAATTCGGCCAAGGGGGCAAACTCTACCGAAAATCTTGCCCAGAATTCGATCCAATTTTCTCTCTTATTACGTAAAACTATACAAAGTGAAAGTGTACAGTAAAAAGTACAAACCTACACAAAGCAACATAGAGATTACATATCGGCGATTGAAAGAAGACTAACAATACAAGACATCCAAAAAAAAACACAGATTCATAATTTGGAACTGAATAATATTTGTAATTATTTAGCTATTTCTAAAATATTAACTGGGCCAGTTTGAAATACAAATTTGGTATGGTCATTTGTTATTAGAACTCATCACGGGGACCAAAACATCAGGTAAGGTGTTGCCACTGAATACATCTCCTTAGCCACCACCTTCCTTATATTTTTCAAACCAAAAGATAACATAAATAGCAAGACTAAAGACAACAATAAGCGCAGTAATACATTTAGGTCTGGCTCCCGACGAAACCGCCTCCTTCGAGCATCCCTCATTGGAGGGGTGAGGCCATGTTTGTACTCCACCACATCTGGAGCAGGATCACCCTCTTCTCTTACCATAATCACCTGTTACACCCCAGGAGTTACATAATTGCATCAGAAACAAAGCACCTGTGTTGGGACTCCAAGGAAATAAATTAGGTTGAGGAGCAGTCTACTTGACCAATGTCAGCAGTTTTGATAAGCACATTATCATCGTAAGTTTTGTAAGATTCCACGATGGATGGAAGATCTAAGAGGGATGTTGGGAAACGCTCATTCCCTATCATAAAGGTTCCACTTCTGCCATCCTCTGAAATGTAAAAGAATCCAAAAGGTTGAAGTATAGCAGCAACCAAATCGAAATGTGTATGAAAAGGACCTAATAAGCCAAATAAGGCGAATATTTATTCCCTATCATATATGTTCATGAAAGAACCATTGGTCTAGAAAGTCAAGTGCCGATCACTTCTGAATCTCATTGTGAAGAAGAATAAGCACCATGAACATAAACCCACTAATTCTTCATGTTTTTTCCTTTGTTTCACAGCACAAGCACTAGTTTGAAAATCAAATGTCATCTCAATAAAATAATCATATTCACCTGTGAATAATGTTCCAATCCATCTCTTATGTATTAACCTTGATCATCTCCCCCTCTCCATCGGTGTTACAAGGTTTAGGTCTTAGTGTGTTTCCACTTTCCAAAGACTATCATCAACAAATTAACTATGTTATATGTAGAATTACGTCTAGGTACTCAAACGATGAAGATTGAAGCTACTCATAAACAATGTAAAGATGGTCCCATACTCCCATCCAATCTCAGGTAAAATGCATGGCCACAGCGCAGCAGGCCAGCAGCTTAATTAACATTAGTCTAGGAAGCATTTTCTCTATAAGAGCATACTTGATATAATATACAGAAATGAAGTCTTATGACCAATCTTTTTGCCTTTTTTCCAATCAATTCAATTAGTCTAGAAGTACAAGGTCCGAAGCTATCACAGGGCGTATTAGAAAAGTGACTGCTTTCTGGAAATCCTCTGATGCTGATGCTACCACGGTACCGCAACACTCAAGCCAAAGAGCCTGGCGGTTATGTAAATTGTAATTACCAAATTTGAGAGCACAAAATTAGCCTCATCGTGTGAGTCATCATCTAATGCCTCAGCATTTTGCCTAAAGAACTTTTGAATATTGTAGCTCCCAAAGCTTCTCCAAGCATGGAAAGTCCTAATGTGCTTACGTGAGTGTGAGCATGAAAGCGTCTTCCAAAAATATCTCAAACTACTAAAATCCGAAAGGGCGAGGATTGAGAGCGGGAGTGAAGTGTCCTACTCGAGGATTACGCGGCCTAAGTTATGACAGAAATCCTGGTCTCCTATACTCGAAGCTGACATGACCATGCCGATCGGTAAGGTTATGGCTTTAAATAAGCTAGTTTCCAGACTTTCTTCGTCTGTTTCCATTTACCACAATTGGGGAAAAGGGAAATAGGTGAATTTTCTAACACAAAAGGCTTGAAGTGGAAGGGACCATTAAAGATATAAGAGGGTACCTGGTCCTCTGTCACACGATTGACAATTTTTTGGTGTTCGATTGTTTTACTGTCCTGTAACTGGAGTACTTTCACTCAGTGTTCTAAAAGAAGGTCTGGAAGGCCAAGTGCTCGCCGTCTAGGCGCTCGACGGCCCCTCACCGACTAACCCAACTAGACCGACTATCCCGACTAATTGCCCGACTACGCGCCGAGTACTCGGCTCTGGAAGCTAGAGGGTGGCCGCCCGCCCTAGGAGCGCCTAGCAAGTTTTAGAACCTTGCTTTCACTAGATTCTAATTCCTTATATTTGATTCTTTTATGTCACCCCCAAAATATAACTCTAAGGACAAACAAATAGGTAAAAGATTTATCATGGCTGGAAATTTATTAGGGTTTTAAGTTTTAACACCGGTCCATGCCAACATACGATAACGATGATCGTTAAAAACGAAACAGTAATAGAATGTTGAATGCGAAGTAATTTTGAATTTAAGGTTTCGAGAGCACAAATCGGTACAGTTAACTATGAACCCAGCATATCAAGTGTCTGGTAAAAGCCGTGAAGGGAAAAGAAATGGAAAAACGAATTGATTGGTACCAGAAAAGGATAAATCGAGCGATTTATCATCGGAAGAAGAAGAAGCGTTTTCAGTGAGAAGGCGGTCTATCCGCTCGGCAACAGAAGGTGGAACTCTGAGTATGAACTGCTCCTCCATGAGCGCCCTGATGCGTCTCTTTGCTCTCTCTCTCTCTCTCTCTCTCTCTCTCTCTCTCTTGTTTTTGTTCTTTCTGCTTCTATTTTTTGATCAATTTTCATTCTGCTTCTGGATTTGCATGAATTTAAACTCGAAGAAAATATGTAAACTCCCCAAAATACCCTTTTTTTTAAAATGCAAATGATCTATTTATATTCCTGGCCGAGGGAGGGTAGATCGGCTGTATTGGGGCCATTCAAGAAATGGTAATCTTTACGGTTAAGTCGGCCTATTTTTTAGCGGTGTATGGAAAATATTCGGGGAAGGGTGGACAGGTGTTCTTCTGATTTTTGGAAAAAAGTTTTGGGCTTTTAACTTGCCCTCGAAATATAGCCTCTTTATTTGGAAGGTAGTCCATTGCATCCTGGCGGTGAAAGATGGGTTGAGTAGAAGGAACATAGTGCGTGATGATTTATGTGGTTTGTGTGGGAGGGAAGTAGAGATGGTAGATCATGTGTTTTTGAATTGTGTTTTCGCGAAAAAAAAACTCTAGCTTTGCTCAAGGTTAGGTTTTAATTTTGATTCCGGGGTGGCGGGCGGGTTTGTTGAATGGTTTCCCAAATGGTTTAAGGAAGCTCCTGACTGTAGGGTCTTTTGTGAGTCGGCCTGTGTGTTATGGGAGATTTGGTGTGCACGAAATAGGACAGCTTTTTACTGTACTATTCCAACATTTCATGCTTGTTTGTCTAATATTGATTCCAATTTGCATGTGCTGTTGAAGACTCGTGAGCCATATGGTAGTAGCGATGCTGTTAGAAGACTTGGGTTTGGCCAGCAAGCTGCATTTGTTCATGGGATATTGGGCGAGGAAGCTCAGGTTTTCAAGTGTGTAGTTGATGGTGGTGCTTGGAAAAAGGACCTATGCATTGGGGTGGGTGCGTGGTGTTTTAATGAGCCGTTGCCGGGTTTGGTTGGCCAAGGTTCTACAGGTGTGGAGGCTTTATCAGTTTTGCAAGCGTTAAGATTGGCTTCGGCTAATGGTTTAAGGAGGGTGCAGATTTTGACGGATAGTATGGAGATCGTTCATGCCTTATGTTGTGTTATGGATGCAGCTATTTCTATTAGAAATGTTAAGCTAGACATCTTGGACCTTGTTTTGTCCTTTGATTATGTAATTGTGTCTAAGTCCACCCGCCAAGAGGTGAGTAATGCTCATAATCTTGCGCAAAGTCGCCTTTGTAATGATTGATTTTTGTATATGATATGCTTCTGTTTATGGTTCAAAACAAAATGCAAATGATTAAGTTTTAGACTCCAAATACATTTTTCCTACACTTTTGTGATTTAAATTTATGTATGAAGGGCAAAATAGGCAATTGCATAGCTTTTTGTTGTGACTAGTCAAAATTGACAAGGATTTTGGCCAGTGAAAAAAAAAAAGATGGACCAAAATTATAGCAAGGAGGAAGTTGTTCGTCTTGACGGGTCCGTCTCATTTTGTTGTACACAGTAAAATTTTCCAACCTTGCTATTTGTACGTACACTGGCGTACAACAAATGCACACAACACATATTAACTATTCATCTCAGAAGTCAATGGTCCGGATTTTAAATAAACTATTCGCGCGAATAGTTTAAACTTATTTAAAATCCGGACCGCTAAAAAAGCTTTTGGACAGTTAAGATGCATCGTCCATGCATTTGGTGTATGCAAGTGTGCGTACTCATAGCTTTTTTGAAAATTTTCCTCTCATTTTTCTTCCATGTTCCTCCAATTTTATTCTCTATTCTTTTCTCTCATTTTCCCTTTAGGCCCTTTAGAGTTGAGAAATGGTAACTGCATTAGCAGAAAGGTGGTCAAGAGAGATTATTCAATGTCCTTGGGCCAAGAATGGAGCCAGGTGGACAAGTGATTTTTTTTTTTTTTTTTGATCGGCGCCAGGGGGACAAGTGATAGTGGCTGCCACTACAACGTTTTCATAAAATGCAATTACTATATAGAATTTAAATTTTTATCCCTGAATTATATAGACTCCTCGCCACTAGATTTTTTTTAAAGTTTTTATACTATTATAGTTTTTCATAGAGTGGATGAATATTCATAGTGCAATCTTTTTATTTTTTAAGTACATATTTTCACCACCAGAAAGGTAAAACTTTAGCTCCGTCCCTGCCATGAGCCACTGCCACGTGATATCCCAAAACTCTTTTTCACCATATTATAGTGGGAGACACCTCTCTCGATCCCCACACTAAATGACCTTGTTCGGTTGGGTTTCCAAAACCTGGGCTCCATTTTAAAACCATTGGGGCCCTCGGACCCAAAGTGCAGTTTCTCTCTCCTTCCCATTTCGGGAGACACTATCCTAGTGCTTCAATTGTGCACAAATGGGTCGGTGGGATCCACTTAGGAGTCCCATACAAATGATTCAAGCTGTTTATCAACTTTAAAATAATTTTGTGAATCGTTTCGAAAAAAGTTAGCTCAATCAGATTTTTATAACTTCTTTATCCGATTACTTTAGTTTTATTTAAAATTTCTTCACATTTCTAAATTTTGAATGAAAATTGAAAGATTGGATCAAATATTTAAAGTTTTTAGATTGAGCTGATTTTCTCGTAGGCCAATCGAAAAAAATTTATTTTAAAGTTGATGAACAACTTAGATCATTTGTATAGGACTCCGAAGCAAACCCCACCGACTCCTTTGTGCAAATTTTGTGCACTAGGATAGTGTCCTCCAACATGAGAGGAGGAGAGAGTCAGAGGGCCCCACTAATTTTAAAATGGGGACCGGATTTTGAAACCCAACCGAACAAGGTCAATGTGATGGAAAAAAGTCGGGATGATCAATTTCATCGTTGAATTTTCAAAGTGGCAGAGAGATGAAATTTATAGTTTTGGTTCATCTTTTCTTTTCTTTTCATTGGTGGTTGTCGCTAATGTAACTCGTTAAGATTGGATGAGAATTTCGTTATGTTTCTCCAAACGTAAATTTAAATCATCCTAACTCACTCTAACCCACGAACAAATATTGTGACGTCCGTCTTCCTCAGACAGGAAAAAAAAAAACCACCAGAATTGCACAAAGGGTTGCTGCAATTTCGACCGTGACAACACGTCCGAGCGATGATTTGCTATCACCATTCTATACCTTTCGATTCCGTCCTGAAGCTGGCAGTAGACTTGGGAAATCACCCAATGACAGGCGAACGAATTCTACACCAGAGTCGTTACTTAACGGATTCATCAGCTTATTGGAAGATGCAGCAAGAAAAGTACATTGTGTATGCGCGTGCACCCGTGTCACAGAGAGAGAGAGAGAGAGAGAGAGAGAGAGAGAGAGACTACATCAAACTATCCCTTTTCCTACGAAAATGTATGTGAAGAATGTAACAAATGAATTCCAAATGGGCAGTCTTACATGGAAAGAGATACTATAAAAGTACATAACTAACAATAATAACTGGTACAACAGCAGAAAGTTTTCACATTAACATCTAATTTCTTGTAAGGCTAATCTTAATTGCTGTTGAGGCAATCAAATGAAAGAAAATCCATCGATGAAAAAAAAACAGTTCTTGCATACAACTACTTAAGGCACAACTTGTGCAGCTTCAATAATCCTTGAGTCCAAATATTTCGCAATAAGTGTAGCAGCCTGCAGTTATGTAACAGTCGTCATCGCAGTTATATAGCATTTTGAGAAATGGTTTAGATGCTACAAACAAAGGTAAAAAAGAATTTCCTTCATGTGAGAGGAACAGGCTCAACAACATCCGAACAGGCGAAAAGTGCCAACAGAAAATATGAAAAAGAAGGCAATTGAAATTTCACTTCCATTCAAACAAGCAAACTGCCAAGGAAGTCACATGATTACATTCAACTATGTAAAACGCTAGCTACCGGATTTTTCACGGAGCAATGGAGGGGAGTGACACCTACTGTAATCTGTAATTCGCAAAGATACATCTCTGGTCTGAGCCCATCCTTCTACTGCTGCGTTCACCCACTGCTAGAGCTCACTACATTATGAACAAACAGCAATATGAGATTGTGATGTTTCTTAGCCGATGCAAAAATAATGAGGGAATAACAGCACAAACGCTGTAGAAAAAACTGGTATCACAAGAATCATGCGCCTTGGACGTTCAACATGTGGAGACTGGACAGCCTTACTAGTTACTACAGGTAATCGGGTACAAAATTCTACCTGTGCTCTATACACACGCTACGTTCCATGGGTTCTGAATCCATTACTCATGCTTGACAGTGGATAAACAAGGGTACCGGTTATGATCTGACACTTCCCAGTGGGCATTCATTTGCATTTAACAGCATTTGTCTATGTATCTCTAGTTGCATAATCGGGCAAATGAATACCGTTCAACACTCTGAAGTGACATAAAGCACCATTTTATTCCACCACAGAGATCTAAAATACAAAATATGAAACACAGCACTTGTTGCCGAGTCTGCTCACCCTCCAAGTAGAGTTCGATTGGTCCGATACTATACTTGCGTCCATGGAACATAGTATGCATGAATCATGATTAACAAACTACAGTGTCAATAGATGCAGATAGAGAACATATTTGAATATTAAGCTACCATATACTCCGTCGGAGTTGAGGTATTCAAATTGGCACTGAAGTTTAACGCGAAAAAATGTGGTGAATTGCATTTTTTTTTCCCTTTAAAAAATGTGTCATAACAACTCTAATAAAGAGGTTGGAATCTATCTTACATGGACTGGAGAACACATATCTGGTGCACGTATAAATTATCGGAGTCATCTAAATTCCATCTCATTTCAAGTTCTTAGTATGTTAGTAGTACTTTACAAACTTGACAAAAACTTCACATTACTAATATGTAACAAATTTAACATACTTTTTGATCATCTTATGTTTGGTGATGAAAGCAATAAACAGATGAAGGAATTGGGGAAGGGATCATGCTTATTGATAGAATGAAGAACCAGCCCGAATGTCAACTGATTGCGAGACTGCGACTATGATCATGTAATCGCGTCTTCAACAATTAATAATCACAACCTATGTTGAAGAGTTTTGGATGAACAAAACTCCTCTTTTCGTGTTTTCTAGATCCTGCATCCTCGAGTTGAAGGTTTGGCCATGCAAGCAGAATGCGCGGTAGTGTACTTAATGCATGATCAAATTTTGGTGATCCCCGGAACAAGGAGCAATCACGCAGCCAACCATTCGAGACAGGATATCAGACCAAACTTCGCAAGTTTGCTCCAGTTCTCAGAGCTGATTTGCACACGGTTTTAACCATTAGAAAAGTTATTTGAGTCTACCGTCTAACCCAAGTGGTTCAGCTTCTATATTGTCTGTACACCATTTTATCCTCGGTATGTTGTAAAATAACTCACTCCAGTAAAATGGTAGTATTAGTATATCTATCTTATAAAGCGGAAAAAGACCCACTCTGTATTATTGAAAAGCATTTTTGGAGAACTAAAAGATAATGAAAGCCAACAGTAAAATTAATTAGTTTGGCCAATGAAAAGTGGCTGAAAGTAGACGGATTTGGATGTCGTAGGGGCCACTTTGGTCGTTTTGCAGAAAACTACGAGCAAAATAACACATAGGTAGGAAAGTTGGAAGCTCATAGAGCAAATTCATGATGAATATGCAGTATTAACACACAAGTATTTGGTTCAAACTACAAAATCAATATTACAAATGTGAATCACAAGCAACCAGGACATTAATAAAGCAAACAGACCTCTTCTTTGGTGTCAGAGGTGAGAGCAACTAATAATCATCAACTTCAGGGTAAAGGGTTGAAGAAGGAACCTTCTATGGGTATTCAGAGCATTGTAAATGTGTGACATTTATAATTCAACAGGATTAGGCCCAGTTTTCCAAAAGATTTTAGCACCCAGGTGCTAAAATCATGATATTTCAAATCAAAAAATGAAGTGGTTCTGTGTATCGTTTTTCGAATTTTTTTGCACCAAATTAAAGTACACCTCGAGTACTTTAATTTGGTGCAAAAAAATTCGAAAAACGATACACAGAACCACTTCATTTTTTTATTTGAAATATCATGATTTTAGCACCTGGGTGCTAAAATCTTTTGGAAAACTGGGCCTATTCTATTCCACCATTTACGAAGGAAAATATCTTCAAATAAAGTAATACTAAATAGCAAAACAATATATTTATCTAAAACTTCTTATCCGAGCAACAGAATGGAACCATAGGCAGTCAATGAAATCCGAACCTTCGTCACTAGCCGCATGGATCTTCTAGGGAGAACTCTCTCCATAAGATGCTTTCTGCTTCTTAGAATCCTAGCATTATATTCATCACAGAGTTTCAGATATTTACCCTTAGAATGCTGCACCTTTCTCTTTAGTACATTATAAGCTTTTGAATCCGCTGATGTTTTCTCCAACGACTTAGTGAACTGCAAGGATCTGCAAGGGCCACGGGCAAATATGTACACATATACGCTTAGATCACCATATTATTCAAATTATCCTAAACTGTTTCTCCAGGAAGAGCAATTACTCTGAAGTTTGTACCCCATCCATAACTTCACTCTTTTCCTGCACAAAATGGGGATGTTCTGATGAATTTTCTACTATAACCATATCACAGCAAAAATAAATTGAAGAGAAACAAAGATACTCCTACTACAAAAATGAAGGATCAAGAAACAATATCTGTTTATTAGCATCAGAATCCAAAAATGATTTTCAATGTCTTTACAGAACCATAGCCGACTCCAAAGTAATTCAGCTTTGCAACAGTAAGGGGCAAGATTGCTTCGAAGGACAAAAGGAAGTGAGTCAGAAGGGATGTCCAACCAAAGAAATAACCATAGACTATACTTCATCCATGAAAAACAACATAAATAACTATATGTAATCTCAGGACAAATATTAATAATTGGTCGGACTCGTACACCGTAGTTTTCATATCCTTCGAAGAAGTATATAAATAACCAGTAATACACCCTCATTTTGCATAACCCTGGAAACTGGACAGACAAAAACTTTAGTTTAGGTGCTTGAAAATTCAAGTTTTGGAACATCTAATGCTTGGGTTGAATAAGGGATTATCAAGAGTTTTAATCCCAGAAATATCTTGGAAACTTGACAAGAAAAAAAATTGTTGCTGCAATTACAACAAGTTTTCATCAGACATGAGACGCAAACGGAGAAGTTACTCGACAATATACAAAAACAACATTAAATGCTCAACATAGACTGTTAAAGAAATATCAAATTTCATGTGAAGATTAGGTAACTCTCCATTGGTGTAAAAAATTAAAATGTCCATTTACTATTCCTGGCTATCATGGAGATCCCAGTTTCGGTGAAGTCTCGTACTTCATTTGGGAGGGATTACGATCCAAGGTCTTTTTGTACAGCATTCTCGTCCTCTCTTGGATCCACATGTTATGAAGACACCATAATTATCAATCAAATTTTCCTATCACATGGTTCAGAGGTACAATAAAGTGATGTGTTTTCTTACTTCTCTAGTGGAAACTGTTCTGCTAACATGGAAAACTGAACGTCACCTAGTTGATGGTTGATTTAACAAATCGTAATAAACCGATTTATGCAAAAACATGACATTGTTCACAAGTTGCAACCATGCAGTGTTCGGAGAAGGCCATACCATTTCATCAACACAAGCAGACATATGGTCTTGACTGGTGCTCGAATAAGCCAGTTCATCATCTCTTGCTTCCACATCAAGCGTTAGATCAATCACATCTGGCAAATTATTATTATTTCCGCAAGGAGAGCATGAATCATCTTTTAAGCTAACAACTTCTGGAGACTGCATTTCTGTTGAACCTGTCCAAAAAGATCCAGGATAGACCAGACTAGGGCCAATGTCAGTGCAAGTATTTTGCCTAGTTAAGTCCTCACAATTTTTATTACCAACCTCCAAGATTTGATGCTCCAACGAAATTTCCAAACCCCCTAACATAGGATTAATTAGACAATTAGTTGATGATTTCACACTTGATTCAACACGAATTGTCTCTCTGTCTGTTGGATTGGACTCTGCACCAGAAGTCACATGGTTCCGTACAACAGAATTCGGTGAAGAGAAGAGTAAAGGTTCTTCATCAACTCCAAATCCATGATCAACCACAATATTATCAAATTCTTTCTTAGATGAATCTACACAGCCATTGATCAGTTCATGCTCCACATCTGTATTCTGTAGAAACGAACCTTTTAATGCTGCGCCACTCTTTCCCAAAAAATGAAGCTCCTTGCGAAGACTTCCAAATTTGTTATCAACCAAATTGTGACAACACAACCCACTCTCCAATCTGTCAGACCAGTCTGATAGGCTTGAATTCAAATCAACAACAAGATTAATGCCCTCTTCCGAACGGATATAAAACTCAAAAGAAGGAATGGACTTTGTAGATTTAAGAGAGGAAGTAGATGCATTTTCTGCCAGACATGCACCATGGTCCAAATTTGTACTTAGAATCAGTGGTGCATTGCGTTCCCCAGCTTCCCTTGGAAAAGATTTGAAGCTAATCTTTGGGGGCTTCTCTCTGTAAAAGTGGTTCTCATTGCATCCAGGTCCATTTCGTGAGTCAAAAGTTGCTCTGCTTTTGCAGGTTAAGGGAAAATTCTCTCCAACCTCATATAAGGGATACTCCAAGTCTCGGACAATTCTAGAACCTGCAGCCTGTGTCGACATAAATAAATAGGTCAAATAAGGTTGAGTTTCCCTGCCTGAAAAGAATGCATTATGGCACTACAAGAATAAAATTAGTAAAAAGAAGGCTAATTCTGAATGAAAATAGCATTCAAGCGAAACTTTCCCACATATATCATAGGAAAAGAACTAATTGTTCTCACGTTGGATTTTCGACCTCCAGCGCTGACGTATTCCAATATACTAACCTGTAGTGTTAGATACCAGCCAATAATTGCCCTTATGACTGGTACCTACCAACTATGGAAGTGACTTAAACCTTTGTTCGTACAAGGACATTAGACTAAAACTTGGCAGCTAAACAATGAAAACTAGTAATGCATATATAGCATTTTAGTCCAGCTAAGAAGCACGGACACGTCTCTGGGCCTTTCGTATCCATATCGCAGACCTTTTGAACATGGAGGGAGGACACGTGTTGGAAACATGAAAGTATGTATCCAAGTATCTAATTTTTTTTATTAGTCGGACACATTTTGGACACGCTCCAACAAGTACCAGACGTGAACGGGACATGTTTTGGGTCATGATTCACTTTGTTCACTTCACATTTCCAAAAAAATTTCCAAAAAGATTCTTTCTCCATCTCTCATTTCTCCAATCATTAATCACATTTCTCTCTCTACTCATACCCCTCTCTCCAATCATTATTCTCATCTCTCTCTATCTCTCTCCAATTATTACACCTCTCTCTAATTATTACTTTTTCCAAAAACTCATCTAAACAATATTTCAAAAATATTTCTCCAAATATTCTTCTCAAAACTCTCAACCAAACACAACCAATGTGATTTTTAAAACTTCAAACTGGGCAAAAAATGTAATGAAACGCGAACCGAATTAAAAACTAACATTAAATAACTTAAGGATGAAAAGTGTAATATTCTATGTCAAAATTAATAAATATTCTAGACAAAATTAAGAAATACGGAAGTTATAATCTACGTTATGACAAAAGACAATCTGCTCTTTAATGTGGACAAAATAATATCTTTGCATAATACAGGAATATGACTCAACGTTATGACAAGACAATCTGCTCCTTAATACGGGCAAAATAATGTCTTTGCATAATACAGGAATATTATATGGATATATGCAAGTATATGTATCAATAGATCCCCCAAGGTGTCCATGACACAGTTTTTAGAAAATCACGGGTCCTTGTCGGGTCCGTCTGTGCTTCTTAGTAGTCCAGTATAGCCTCCATATGCAGAAACCATAAATATAAGCCAGGGAATGAGAGTACATAAAAACATGGCATCCCACCAAATGATGATTTATTAAAAGACTCAGACATGGTACAGAAGCGAACTTTATTATAACTTCCAGCTCCCTTGAACTTTTGTTTTTCTCTGCAGCTCACATTTTGAGAATAAATTTTTCTGTTTCTTTTCTCCCCGGGATGGTTGGTATTCCAACGGCCATCTGCAACAAATGAAAGCAAGTTCTGTGACATGTACTCCACCTTTAGTACTCAGGAATAAGTAAAAAGATCTCAATAGTGAAAACACAATCACAAACACCATGATGTAATTTGTAACGTTAGCCAAACCTTTTCGAGCATGCACCATGTTATATGATTTTGATCCATGCTCCGGAGGTGATATCAAAGATGCAGAACGTACACTTGAGCTTTCAACTTGAAATATTGGGCTCACATTCTTCCTCTGCATCGTGGTTACTGGTTAGATGTTCGGAATTGTCATTTTACACAGATACAGTATATTCGAGCTTATCCTTTCAGCGAAGTAAATAATAAAAAAATAAAGCAAAACAAAAACACAATAATAGCATAAGATGGAGGATGAAATCTTAAATCGAACACCAAACCAACCAATAGAATGGTTCAAGAGCCCTTGAGCGAGGATGAATTTCAGAGTTTGGACAACCAGATGCCGATAAATGTACACCAGACTAACACCCGGCTCTCACACATACAAATTCTCAAATATATAGAAACACAACAAAATGAATGGATGCACCTGGAAAAAGAAAAAAAAAGGTATACATTGGGACAAAATGGAGGAACAAATATATACGTAGACAAATTAAAACTTAAACCTCCAGATAACAAAACCAGTTACTATGGCCATGTTCAACGAGCAATTGCCCCCAAAGCTTAAGCCATTAGAAATGAGCTAAACCATGTTCAAATCCGGCTCATGGGGGCGGCCGAAGAAGCGACCGCTTTGGGACCCCAATTTTGATATTTTAACAAGTAGACAAAGTTATTTTAATTGAGTGGAACTAGCAAATGGCCTAATTTTTGGTAGCCCATATTTGGAAATACAAAGAGGAAGAATAAAATGGTTGGTTTCTGTAAATTTGGTGTGGGATAGGAGCACATTGGGTTCTTGGTTGATCAATTTTTAAAGCAACATAAGCTTCTTTATTTGCTTTGCTATGTGGGATTGCTTTGTTTCTGATTCTCAATTTTAAATAGATACTTGCATCTTCAACTACAAAATAGTTAAAGGAGATATATAGGGATTTGTCTACTAACATTTTCACTTAAACATAAAAACTGTCTGCAAATAATACAAGGAATGGAGGGAAAAAAAATACAATCAACGAGATTGAATTTGTTCACCCTCGTTAATAGAGGGTGAATGTTACCCTCACTTTGATTGGTGGAAAAAGTGAGGGTCCCACTACAAACTGACCAAATTATTACAAAAAAGTGAGTTGAACTTGTGGACCCGACACAATTTCCACAAATCAAAGTGAGGGACCCTCTTTAAATGAGGGTAAACAAAATCGGACTCTGCAATCTACTGAGGGTTGAGGCTCATGAGGAAACAAAAATGTTATCAACCAAGAGAATAGGGAATCAAAATGTATCTCACTTGTTATGATGAACACATTCGAAGTTTTGTACTTGCATCTTTTTCTAGGTTGATTCAGCTGAGTATTTTGTTCAACATACTATATAAGGGCCCAAATATCTATTTCGCTTCGATCCGCAACAGAGCTAGAGCTGGCCCTGACCCATGTTCATCAAGCTCTAAGACAAAGATGTAAATTTCAAGGAAAGATGGTCAATTAGAGTGGAAATTCATTACCTTAAATAGTCTAGACTCTTCAAAAATTGATTAACTTGACCAAAACAGAAGGAAACTAAATCTTACCACAAACACAAAACTGTCTATTATTAACAGTAGCATATCCTCTCCAAAAAAATATATATGTAAGGAGTGTTGGAAATAATTGTTGTATATATGGTAGCACATATATGGTTATCAATTAGGTAATTAGGAAGATTGTAATCAGTATAATTGGGTAGGTTGAACCTTCCTTATTTGCTTTTGTACTCCGTCTATAAATTGTTCCTCATTGTGAGAAGAATAAACATATCATTCGAATCTTTCGACATGGTATCAGAGCGGGTTCTAGGAACCTAATCTTTTTTTCCGTCACCATCTTCGTATCTCTCTTCTCTTTGGACTAAAAAAATGCTGGGTTACCTCTCTCTCTCTCTCTCTCTCTCTCTCCCTCCCTCCCTCCCTCCCTCCCTCCCTCCCTCCCTCCCTCTCTCTCTCTCTCTCTCTCTCTCTCTCTCTCTCTCTCTCTCTCTCTCTCTCTCTCTCTCTCTCTCCCCCCAACCTTTGTCGGACCCTGTGTGAATCGTTCTTACATCAGACCTTCATCAGACACTCGAAATCAAGTCTTCGTCAGTCTTTGTCGTCAGCCTTCGACGCCAGTCTTCATCGCCAGCTATCGTTGCAACTCGCCGAACCTCTGCAACTTCCGACGACTCTCCGAATAGCGTTCTTTGGAGATGTTAATTCCAGATCTATAAAACCCAGTGGGTTTTGATTCCTACCAGTACCTCTGTTTGGTTTCTGCACTTGTTCGGCTCCTGTTCTAATCTCACTGCCTTGGTAGTCCCGTATTTTATAGCTGCTCTAATATTTGATCTGGTTCGGGTTCTGTCCTTCTAGTATTTCTGTATTTGACCGATATTAGCATTTGTCATTGGAGATAAACTTAAAGACAATACATCAGTTACCAAGGACGTTGTTTGGGATTATTGCCGTTTTGCCACTGGTTATTGCACCTTTATAGGTGGCAATCTTGTGACATGGAAAAGTAAGAAACAATCAGTTGTAGCACGTTCTAGTGCTGAGGCAGAATATAGAGCAATGGCTCATACCACTTGAGAGTTGACTTGGTTAAGTACACTTCTACAAGAGTTTGCGATTCTAGTGCATGGTCTCACTCCTCTATATTGTGATAATCAAGTTGCTATCCACATTGCTAATAATCCAGTATTCCATGAGTGGACCAATCACATTGAAGTTGATGGTCATTTCATTCGGTCAAAAGTGGAATCTAAAGAGATCAACAGGCCTTTTGCTCCTTCAGGGTCTCAACTTGCTAATATTTTCACGAAGGCTCTTCCCAAGACTTCCATTGACTCTATCTATCGCAAGCTTGGAGTATACGATGTATACACTCCAGCTTGAGGGGGAATGTTGGAAATAATTGCCGTATATATGGTAGCATATATATTGTAATCAATTAGGCAATTAGGAAGATTGTAATCAGTCTAATTATGTAGTTAAAATAATTAGTGATTTCTGTGTTATTTACCTTCCTTATTTGCTTTGGTACTCCATCTATAAATTGTTCCTCATTGTGAGAAGAATAAGCATATCGTTCGAATCTTTCTACAAGGAGCTTGGAAAAAAGATCTAACTTACAAGTCATGCTAAAAGGTGATTGATCATTGCCCATATGGGCTGGTTGTCCGATTTTGTTATCCACATTGGGCTTGTTTTTGGTTGCATTTATTGCGCATTTCAACTCTCGGATTGGGGAAGGTTTATTTCCCCCTCAGGCCCACACCCTCAAGCTTGCAAATGGTTACTTTCAAGCCTAAGGTATGTCGTGTGTCCTTTTTGAGGTATTAGGTTCTTAGCTGCATTGTTGTGCACACTTTGGGGCTGTGTTGAACTTCATGTATATCAATACAGGGAAAACAAACAATGTTGCTAATTGATTCACATAAAATGATTCTTATTGCTATTACCTGAAATGGTGTTAACTATTTGTGACCATCATGCACATTAATCACTAAAAACATATCAATGGATGCACTTGAAACACATCATGAATATCTTGAGTTTCTTTTTTCATCTTATAGCAGGAAGACACTACGAAAAGGATTAAGAACTAATACTATGATGAGGTTACCACCCATATGGCATAACACTTGATACGTAAATTTCTGGTGAAACCTGTTTGAGTAATAAGAGCACCAGAAATTAAGCTAGAATCAGAGTGAATCTAGTTTTCAGGTATCAATCAACCAAAAGCAAAACTGGAGGCAGAGTTCTAACTTAACTGCCTCAGCAACAAAAGCTTACACAGCCTCCTCAGTGCGTACTGTAAACAAATCTCTTATTTATTTATCTTTGCCTCAGAAATGCTGATTCATCTTCAAAACACATTGAATCATAAGATCTAAGCAGGAAAGAAAAGCTGCAACAATTAGTGAGTATATTTGAGTCTATGCAGTTCAATTCATGTTAGTTTCAATGAAGTTGCAACGGCCAACTAGCACTCTAGCCTATAAAGCTGGCTATTTCTACCTCCTCTGGCAATATGCTATATGGACTACTATGCCTTAATACTCATATTCTATCGTCAACCTGTTAGAAAGAATAGAGCGCAACACATCAAAGTAATAACACTACTGTAGTATCTAGTGCCATAAAACAAAAATGATATGAAGAATGACCACCTTTGAGCTGAGAGGCAAAATAGGAAAGTTTAGTTGATATATTCCGATGTAGAATAATACATCATAGCTCTTCAAAAAAAAAAAGGTACAACATCATAATAGTTGGTACTATTATTGACAATAACTTGAATACTGGAGCATCCATTTGTGGCGACAATGAAGCAAGAAAACAAAGTTTCACAGGGGGAAATGCAATAAGGAGCATCCTATACTGAAACTTCTTATAATAGTTTATCTTCCACTTGCACAGCTGCATCACAATATACATTAAGCAATACTAAGTAGCGCAAGGCTTCTTATGATTTTGACATATAATATATGAAAATGGTGTTCCAATAGATGAAATAAGAAACTCGCAAATGGAAATTTGCATGCAGCTGAACTCTAAAATATACAAACACAATGCATATATAGACAAAACAAACCACAAATTTTCATTTGTAAGACAACCGTTGATTGTAAAATTAATGTTAATCTTCATCACCAACAGAATCCATTTCCAATGACATTCAATGACACTAATTTACCTTCAAGTAAGAGTAAAGAGCATCGACCAAATTGGGTTTCGTCATATATGGGGACAAACCATATCTCCTGCACAATTCTTGAAGCTCTTTTTTGGAAAGGCTGTGATATAAATCCTTGTCATCCCTATTTTCCATCAGTCTGAACCAAAAAAATGAAAAGTTAAAAATTCAAATTAGTTCGAGAAATGTAAGCTATGCAAACTAGGAGTCCAACGAAGAAATATTCCCATATCAAAGCATCATGCTTATCTCTATTGCATTCTTGCTACTCTATTGTTTACAACGATATTAGACACTCATGAAACTATGTGATCCAGTTAACGCAACCCCATTCTGTCCCACCTACCTTAACAAGCAATTTTATACAGGTACTAGTTCGTTGCAATTGAAAATTTTCGATGAAATAAGAAACCAGTAGACATGTAATGACGTCGGTAAATCATTAAAACTAACACAAACGGTTATGCCATCTGTCCACTTCACATCAATGGTTCACCCAAACAAGTCCTCATGGCCGAAACCTACCTGTTTCATATCCTAGCTTGTAAACAATTAAGCTAGGGTTGTTTGGTTACCATTACCTTTATCTGCAGATTTGCTTGTCGTTGTAGGTGATAGTAAATTGGTAACAACTAACAACAAGCAAATAAGCAAAGAAACTACTGCCAAACCATCTTATTTGGTGATTTCCTTGTATGGGTGACCACATGAACCCTAAAATCTAGAATGTTGATCAGGTAAAATGAGAAACAGACTTAAATTTGTCATTATTTGCAGCCAGTGGCTGTTCTCGTATCCAATACCTCAAGTTCCCATGCTAAAGAACCCTCACTGAGAATAATGTCCCTAACTTTTGATATACTATTCAATTATGCTCTCTAATTAATGAGACTACCAAATTAATTTTATGCATCCTGCCGGTATTTTTACAATTTGCATCTATTGCCTCCAAGATAATTTCCAATTGCAAAAGTGACTACAAGAAAACGTGACATAATTTGATATACAGTCATTCAAACTTCAAATACGCCACATGAAGCAAATAACATAAAAAATGCAAATCAGCTCACCTTCACATTGTTGAGAATCCAGCCAAACAAAAAAACGCACATCGAGCAAAGAATATTCAAAGACACAACAAAAACAAGCAAGATACAGAGACTTTTACGTGGTTCCCCAACTGCATAGCTATCACCTGTTCCACTATGCATGTAATTCTACTTAAGAGACTACGAGATGTATCGGCTGCTACATATACCAATTATTTATAACCTAGATTTAAGATTTATATCATCAATTATGTTAATCCCCGTGCCTAGGTTTCAAGGGCACTGTCCATAGACCTGCCATGGTGCTGTCTCAACCCACGGCAACCTGACCGAACAGGTCAAACCCCGAACTGTTAACTAAAGGCGACCTAAATCCAATCAGTCTTCACAAGCCCAACACACATAACAATAAAAAGCGTCAGAATAAAAGCTTATCAATCTATGTCCCCTGTTTGGTAGCCAGGAAACAGATGGAAAAGCTAAAGGAAACGATGATTTTGAAAATATAGAAGTCAAATTCCCACTTGACTGAAACTCTGTCAAAACAATCAGCTGAATGAAAAACCAAAGAATCAGCTGCGTGAAAAACCTACCACACTTAAGGATTTTATTTCAAATTCCTTTACCAGCTGTTTGCAACATTTTCTCCCAAACAAAGCTTTAACAAGCAGAGAAGAGTAGAGTGAGGAGGCATGAAGGTCGAATGGAGCGTACCTTATTGGGTATTTTTCAGGTGACTTAGCCAGAAAATTGAGGGCAACGCGAGGGCATGGCGATTTACGTATAATTCAACGGGGGAGAGGGAGAGAGCGAGAGAGAGATTTGGGATTGAGTCGGCGTCTGAACATCGACCCCCAGGTGTTCCTTTCTTTCTCGCTACCGGCAACCGAGTAGAGCTCAGTGGAGTCAACTATGCGAGACTTCGTCATCCCATTTCTCATTTTAATAGTCCACTTTGATATCTAAGTACAATTTTTAAATTGTTAATATTTTTTAATTTATAATAATTTTTATGCACAATATGGATCTCATATAATATATCTCAATTAGTTCTATTATACATAATTTTTAAAATCGTTAAAAATATTATAGATTGAAAGATATTAACAATTTAAAAATTGTTTTAGAGACCGAACTAAACCTTCAAAATGGGATGGAGGGAACAAAGCCGGCCCAGGCCCACAAGGCCTGGGCCTAGTGCACTCCAAAAACTCCCAAAATTAGGGGCACTCCCATAAAATTTAGTGTTAGGCTTAAGTAGAAGTCTTTTTCAAGGTTAGCTCAATCAACAAAAATTATGAGACAGCCAAGTAAGTAAAAAATTTACATTTAGGAGTTGACATAAAAGTAAGTGGAGTGGTGGTAGCTTTATAGGAGAAAGGAATGGTTGCTAAACACTAATTTCCCGATGTGGGACTAATGAAACTCACATAGATATCAGAGCTCCCACAATGGTCTTGAGTAAGTCCCACAAAAACTTCTTTAGAGAATCTTATTTATGTAAAGCCTTCCTCACCACCTCTTACACAAATAGGCATCCAACAGCCTCTCGATCTTGCGCGAATCAAGCCCAACATTGTCCAATGAGATTGTTACAATAGTTAATGTCATAATTCTTTTAGCTCCTGCATATTACCTCTTGCTAAGCTTTACAGAATAACTATATAAATTCTTGTGGAAACCAACACAGTCCAATGAGATTACCTTCTCCCTAATGTCATAGTTTCTTCACCACGTGATCAATTTTGGTATTTCGTTTCAAGCTCGAGCACAAGTATTTTTTTAGCGAGCCGAACCCAAGCACATAGAACTCGGCTTGTAGAGCAAAATTATGTTCCTAAAGATGAAGTTTATAAGGTATATTTCCTACTTTCTACTAAATTTTAGCAAAATAATATTATCAAAGGAACATTTTTACAATTTTTTTTTAACTTGCACAATTTACATCGAAGCTGCTTTTGGGCCAATGTGCTCTTAGGTAATAATTAGTAGAACTTTATATGGTTTTAACTTTCTTATATTGTGATTGTCACTGGAAAAAAAAATTAAGGCACATTTTTTATATTAGGCCTTACTCAAAACTCTTGGGTCAGCCCTGGGAGGGAGTACTTATATTCCACCACAGAGACAACCATTCCAAACCAGGACTCAAACTTTGTTGTCTGTGAGGAATGGCAGGCTCAACCAACTACATCTTGACTACCTCGACAGTCAATGGTTTGGATTGAAAATAAAACTCTTAGCGCGAACAGTTATTTACTTGTGCGGAAAGTTTTATTTTCAATCCAGACCATTCAAAATCTTTTAGATGGTTGGATTGAAGATTGGCAGGACCTGTTGTCCCTTAACTATTCGCGCTAAGAGTTTTATTTTCAATCCAAACCATTTAAAATATTTTGGACGGTCGAATTGAAGGTTGGCAGGATCTGCCATTCCTTAAGGCCAGCACAACCCCCCAATTCCCTAAACCTTGTGCTATTATGTTCGGTTGTAACCTCTAGATTTCATAATTAATCGAAGTGTTTATAAATGAATCAGACTATTAGTACTGACCGGAGGTACCGACAACATACCCACCTGCTTCAGGGAGTCACAAGTGGTTCCCCAAAACCGAAACGATCAACCCAAACTGTTCATCCATCTCAAAATCAAATTCCGAGTGGACCCACATAGAAATCGATGCAATCGGACAACCCTATGAGCTCGATCCAAAATCACCCATCGAAATGCTAAAAACTTCACACTATTTGAGATAAGCACGTGGTGGGCTTTTAGTAAAGCTCGATTGAGATATCATAAACAAATTAAATTTGAATATATTGTTGAAGCTCTATAAATTTTGAAACCAAAGTTAGCGACTCCTTTATTAAAGCTCAATTGATATACTCCGGCTCATGAGCAGCAATCTTGAATGTATTGTTCAAACTCTTCAAATTTTCAACTCAAAATTAAACAATTAACTATTCGACTCTTTTTATTAAACCTACTTCCAAAAGCAATCAAAATTCATTTAAAAAAAAAAAAACTTATAATCATACTTTTGATAATCAAAAGTTCAAAACCAAAGCTACACAAGCACAGGAGCATATCCCAAAAACAAGAAAAAAAAAGAAAAAACATTTTCTTGGCGAAAGGAAACATGATTAGTTGTAGACTTGTAGTCGGTGAGGTTTGAAGCCCAATCATATGCCTGGGAGTATATGGTGCACAATAACAGACCCAGGATTCTTAATTTGAGGGAACTAATCACATGTGTTCATTAATAAAAAATGAAATATCATCCTTATAAACGAATAACACAATTTTTAGGGAATTTTACAAATGAAACCTAAAATATAGATGGAAATAAATGGGATAATTAAGAGGTGTGAAGGGACTCAAACCCCTGCTTGCACCTCCTATGTCCATTCCTGACGGTGCCTATCACTGATTTATCACTTCACTTCTTTTTTTTTGGTTGCAACGGAAGATCACGTTGGCTGTGTTTGGTTAGATAGTTTAGTTTTGATGATGTCAGCATGTGTAATGACTGAAGAGAGATATAGAGAGAAATGAGGGAAATGATAATGTCATCAAAACTAAAACTAAACAGAGAAGCGAACAAGGTCACTTCACTTGCAATACTCTAGATGAGATGTTCCAATCTAAGGGCCTATTTGGCTTACTCCTTTTCTCATTTTTAAACTTTGGGTGTTTGGCTATCCAAACCCAATCACATTAAGCCAAAACTCATTCTCAAAAATTGAAATTAGAGAGGAGAAGCCAAAAGTAGGCTTGAATGAGCTTTTTAACTTTTCATTTTCACTTTTCTCATTTTGATTAACGAAAAAACCTACAAAATGTATTATGCACATATCTCCAAAAAAGCTATTCCTATTGCACAATGCATTCTACATATTTCTCCCAAACGCTCCTATCAGATTCAAAATTCATTCTGACCATGGTTTAGAAATCCAAAAAATTGAAAATGAAAAACTAAAAATAAGGCTCTCAAACACCCCAAAACATAGCTTCGTATTGCTGTTAGTCTTTGAGGGTGTTTGGAAGCCTACTTTTTAGTTTTTTCATTTTTAACTTTTTGACTTTTTTGTTTTTTGGATTATGGTTGGAATGTATTTTGAATTTCAGAGGAGTGTTTGAGAGAAATGCGCAAAATGCATTTTGTAACATTAATAGTGTTTGGAAGATATGTGTATAATAATACATTTTGTAGGTCTTTTTGTTAATCAAAATGGGAAAAGTGAAAAATGAAAAGTAAAAAAAAGCTCCTCCCAACCTACTTTTAACTTATCCTCTCCTTTCATCAAAATGGAAAATGAGTTATGCCAGAATGACTTCTGGATATTCTCCCCCAAACACCCAGAAGTGGAAAAAGACAATGCATATAGGGGAAAAGCAGGCAGCCAAATGCACTCTTCATTAGTGGAAAAGCCTACCAAGAATAGCCAATTCTAGCTGCGTTCCGTGCAGATTTGACATAAATATTTTCATTGGCAGTCAAATTCTAAACAAATTGTCTCTTCTTGAGATTTACTATTAGGCAGCAAAGTACATGTGGGCTGTAGTGTTAATTGTTACTCTGGGGTATTTCATTAACAAAAAAATAGTTTTTTTTCTAAAATTTGTGACAGGTTATTTTTTCACCATACATCACATAAAAACCGTAAAAATTAGTTTATTCTAAGAACATCATTAACGGAATAATTGCCTTTTGTAACAAAGTCTCTTCTTGTTGGCCATTTCCACTCTTTTCTTTTCACATAGGTTGTTATCTCACAGTACATCAACCAAAATTTTTTTAAAAAAAAGACAGTAAAAAACAGTTTGGTAAAAAAGATAGAGTTGTTGGTGTAAAATAATTACAATTGATTATTGAGATGATAATTATTTTCTTAATGGATTGATCATGTACTAGCAATATCCAACCAATATAACTTGAGCAACTCTTGGGGCCTCTCTTGTAAGCGTGCGAAACGGATATAGGAGAAATTGTAGAAATTAATGCGAGGTGCTCGTGAGCGGGTTCAGAACACCTTATAAGGCGTACATTAACAAAAAAAATAACTCCTCTATAATGCTGACTATGCAACACTGAGAAATTTTTATAGAATTTTCTAAAGGTTGTTTCTCCTGGGCCTATGTGATAGATTCAGATTTAAAGCAGGGGGGGGCCCAGTGAAAAAGTCCAGATTTAGATTTCAAAATCACGGTTTGAAGTTTGAACTTTGAACTTTGAAATCTTGCCCCACAAAATTTGATGAAATCTAGAGGATCTTGAATTTGAACAAGAGAACTTAGGGGGTGTTTGAGAGCCTATTTTTCAACTTTTCGTTTTCAATTTTTTGGCTTTTTTGCTTTTTGGATTATGATCAGAATGTGTTTTAAATTTGGGAGGAGTGTTTGGGAGAAATGCGCAGAATGCATTTTGCAAATGGAGAATGTGAGTAGAGAATGTGAAAAATAGCTCAATACCTCTTTTTTACTTCTTTTCTCTAAAGTGAAAAACCAAGAACTCATTCTCTAAAAATGTGTTTTGGGAGACAGCTCCCAAACATCCAAAATGTGATAAGTAGAAATGGAAAATGCAAAAAATGAGTGGCCAAACACCCTCTACTTTATTTCATTTCTCGAAAGAAAACAACCATAGTACTTTATTTCGAAAAAGCTTTGACAAAATGGTCCTTCTGAGTTCAAAGTTCAAACTACGCCTAGTTTCCCAAAAGATTTTAACACTTATGTACTAAAATCATGATATTTCAAATAAAAAAATAAAGTGGTTCCGTGTATCGTTTTTCAAATTTTTTTGCACCAAATTAAAGTACACGAGGAGTACTTTAATTTGGTGCGAAAAATGGAAAAACAATACACGGAACCACTTCATTTTTTGATTTGAAATATCATAATTTTTGCACCTGGGTGCTAAAATCTTTTGAAAAACTGGGCCTTAGAACCAAGGTGTCATAATAAAATGATCCTTCTGAGTTCACTCGACTATCATTTTAGAACAAGACAAAAACAACACATATTTTAATACACCATTTATAATTTTTAATACATTTTCACGTATTTTTACTTACTTTTTATGCATTTTAATACACTTTTTGAAACTTTAAAACAATCCACCTTTTAATACATTTTCACACATTTTTATGTATTTTATACATTTCAATAAACTTTTTGCACCTTAGGGCTGTTTTAAGCATTTTACATAGTAAAAATAGTAGTAGTAACTTTTTTAGCGAGCGTTTGGTATCGTTTTTGTTTCCTTTTTTTTTTCAATGTTTTTCAAAACTAAAAGAAAAAATATTTTTGGTAATTTATCTATGTTTTTGTGTTTATTAGAAACGTTTTCAAAATTTCTCAAAATTTTTAAAACACAAAAAATGTGATTTGCCTGGTTTTTAAAACAAAGTCGTTTAAAAACAACAAACAGAAAACAGAAAATTTAGTACCAAACATTTTTTTTTTTTAAACAACAAGCATGATTCTGCTTTTAGTTTTTTAGAAAAAAAAAAAAAGAAACAGAAAACAAAAACGTTACCAAATACCCCTTTAGTTGTTATGTTATAATCTCTCGTGCCACTGCGGGACATAAAAATGAAACCCTATATCCATGCGGTTTATTGTGCAAACCTTCGTGTATATATTATGCACGACAAAAATCAACTGAATCGGACATCGCTAAGATCCTAATGGAATTATATTTATCATAAGCGAAATGCACGGATTCCCCGAATGGCATAATTGTCCAATTTCTTCCTCGATTGAGTTGTAAGCTTCAGAGATACATCACTTATTTCGTTTCAGAGCAAGTGATCTGTTACTAATGAATTCTGAAGACAAAATGTGATTCGTTGAAATAATTTTTTTTACCACTAATTTCTCTGAAGACAAATGCGATCCATTGGAATTCATACCAGTTTTCAATCAATGTAATTTTTTGCATGGATGGTGTACATCCAAGACCTACAATATTAATTGTTTTTTTTTTTTTTTTTTTGAAAATAGTCAATTCATTCATATCAAAGCCCGAAGGCTAAACAGATTTCAACGAAAGATACAGGAGTGAACCAACACTATCAAATCCTAGACACTAGGCACCTACTGCAAATGCAGGCCCGACGAAACGAAGGTACTTAAGAACCCGTCACAGACAAGACAGTGGAGAGTCCAACGAGGACACCCAGTTCAAACCCTAAACTAAGCACAAGAGAAATCTGGAGCACGAATCTACATCCCCAATGCCACACCGGCGGATTATGGCCCGATACACTGACACGCAACCACAATCAAAGGATGCCACTCCATGGCAAACCCTCGCTGACACGCAGAGTTCTGGCCTAAAGGAACATCACGCCGGCAGCAAATTGATGAGTCCTCGCGGCCACGGCAGGCAAGATGCAATCCGAGAGAACAACCTCAACACAGCCGCCAGCGGTCACGGCAACTGGCGACTAGGATCTACCCCTGCCGATCCAAGCAGAAACGGCAAAAAAAACAACCAAGTACAAAACAACTGAACAGAAAATAAATCAACTATACAAGCAACAAAACAAAAAAATTGAAATCAACTCATCCAACCCAATATACTGAGTTAACCCGCTAAACCCATCACTGAGTCCCACCGATTTACCCGAGATACACCGAATATAAACGAGTCGCTACTCCGGTGTGAAGACCCAAACTCCATAGCCGCCGCCAACGGGTTCTGAAGAAATTATTCACCGGAGGGAGCCTAAAAACCACCCTAAACTTCATCTTCACGTCAGATCCGGCCACCCAAACTAGAGGGGCGGCGCAGCGGCAGCAACAAAGGTAAGATGGAGGCGAGAAAACTGAGGGGTAGTGGAGAGGTGAAATATGGAAGTTATTAGGATAGTGGATGATACAGAAGAAAGGTGGAGGTGAGGAAGAGGTGGATCTAGTTGGGGATGGCACGGAACAGGCGGGAAGGTGAAGAAGGGTGGCCGGCAGGAGAGGAGGGAGGGGGTGGGGAGGTGGGGTGTGGAGGCGGCAGTCCCACCCCCCAAGGAAACCCTATCTGTTGGAAGAAGGGTAAAGGAGGAAATCAAATTGCCAAATTACTAAATTTTGTAGTGGTTCCAATTGTACATGACACGAGGAATCGTCGAGAGATGATCTCATTAATTTGTAGCCCGCTAAAGTGCTAAAAGTTGAATAGTTCCACAAAAATTTTGGGTTTCGGTCATATTTTTTTGCTTTTCCAATTTCACTCATTGTGACAAACCAATATTCACAAATATTTGACGCAAAACTAACAAACACGATTTTTTAAAAAAAAAAAGACAGTTCCCAAAAAGCCCTTTTAGCCAAGTGACTTATTTTAAGAAACTCCCCTGAATGACGACCTTTTTACAAAAACCTATGACCAAAATTACAATTTTTTGTAAAGGAAAATTTCATTGTTGAGGTTCCGACAAATGCCGGAACCTCTCTTGAGGTTTTGAAAATTGCACTGACCACTATTATTTTACAAACTATTGTCTTGATATCACCATTTCATCACTGATATTAACGCCGTTAGATTTGGCTATTAAATGACCAAATTACCCTTGAATATAAGCTAAACTTGGCAAACAAGTCTCATTTGCAGTAATTGTAAATGCAGATTTTAGATTATAACCACAAATTATATATTTTAGATTTCAGTAAAGCAGATAAACTTTTTTATTATATCCCCGAAATTATAATCATGTTGCAGTAGAAGTTGAGCTGTTTACTGCAAAAATAAAAAATAAATAAGCTATTAGAATATGTACAAATTAAGATCTGATCCGAAAACAAATTCCGCTTTTCTAGAACTGGATTTTAGACTATTTTTCAACTTCTAGAAATCTCAAGAACCCTAAGTACGTTAACAAGATTCTTTAACCAACACTCACAACAGCTTTTGAAAAGCTAAAATTCCATTATATGCTCCTAGAATTTTTTTGTGAACATTCATTAAAGATAAAAAAAAGAAAGAAAGAAAGGGAAATGGATGCAATACACACCTATTAAATGTGTGTACCATATGCACCTATTATACGGTCCAGATTGTGCCATCTCATTAGCAGTCGTAACATTTTTAAGTGTTTCATAACTTTTCAGCAATATGATTCGTAACATTTTCTATGATTCGTAACTTTTTGGCGTGTTTCGTAACTTTTATAAAAAAAAATTCATAACTTTTTAAAAAAAATTCACAACTTTTATGGGGGTGCGTACGATACACCTCCAAATAAGGGTGTGTATTGTAGCATTTTCCAAAAGAAAGATATAAAGATAAAAGAAGAAAGATACTTGTTTCAAACATTTGTTGAGTTTTAGCGAAATTTTGTTTTTGCTTTTGGTTGTAGTTTTTACTTTCTGGATTCTTTTCGTAGAGACGAATAAGAAAACTCAGCAAAGGCAAACTAAAATACCAAAACAAAAATTTGGGCCAACTGATAAACTCGTAAACGTGGCTAGAAAAATGAAGATGGATTGTAGATTCTACTTACTAGTTATTCAGTAAGATTGAGTTTACGCTCCAAAAATATCAAAATATTTTAGTAGAAACTTAGCCTAAAAGGAATTCAATTCAAGACCAAAGTGTACGGCGGAGAAAGGGACGGGCCAATCCAAGACAATTGGTTTTTGTTAGGGTTAATTCAGAGTGGATCCTGACCTGTTCTTTTTATAAAAAAAAATTCTGGTATTTTTTCGGCAGTAGTTACATTTCATAATTCTTTACTTATTTCGCTTTTCGCCATAAGTTTTAGGATTCATTTTGATGAAAGGAATCAGACCCCTTTGATGAGAGGAATGACCAATCTAAAAATTAAATATGTGAACCTAACAAAAATTTAAAAAAGAGAACATTTTTACTTAAAACACAAAGATATTTAGGAAGAACAGGCAGGTATGGTTTATTTGGTGGGGTTCTGACCATTTAAGGAATTTTGACCGTTTTGTGATTACAACTGCATATGATACCTTTGGAGCATCAAAAAAATCAGAGAAAAATAGACCAAATACAAATACAGAAACTACAATAATTCTTCATAATCAAACTACAAATGAGTTTTTTGTTTTTTTTAAACGACATAGACGGTATTGCCACACTCAAACGGGATGAGATTACCACCTAGGACTAGCCACCGGGAACTAACACCTACTGAACGTGCCCATAAAGCTGCCCACATAGACTTGACCTCCTAACTAGTTGACCTATCCCTTGAGAATTGAACTCACACATCCAAGATGAGAGCAAACCCCATGACCAGTGGAAGACAACTGTTAAGCGCGTAAACGTTCATATTAGCGCCCCTTAATTATCTTTGCTAAGTCAATTTATATTATTACTTAGGCGAAGTTCTCCAAAAAATTTTAGCAACCAAGTTGCTAAAATCAAGCATGATTTTATCTTTTGAGGTGGGGAGGTGATTTTATCTCCAATGAATCTGGACATATTTTAGCTCCAGGTATTTGGAGGCTTAACACGTTAACGGTAAATATTTGAGCCGCTAAATTGGATCAGGGCTGAGTTAATTTGGAAAATAAGTTCACGGATCTTGTTGCATGTGCCGAGTATACATGATCAAATATTCGAGTAGTGGGTCCACCGAGTGACAAAATTTGACAAATTTCCAGTAAAGAAATGATCATTTCCTTGACCCATGGTAGCACGTTATAACACTTGGGGTGGGGCCCAAGTGATTTGGTCTTATTGGGCTACAAGGCAATTGGCAACATAAGTTAAATGGGCCTTGTATATGTCGGTTGGGGTTTTACAAAGGCAGAGATGTAACGACAAACTGTCTCAGTCTGTGAGCTTTTGATTTGTTTATTTTTAATGGAGTTCTATAATTGCATGTTAAGTTTTGATCAACTCTATGGCCGACTAAAACAATTTCTAGGGGAAGATGAAACCTCGATCCAAGTAACTCTGTATATGTATAGGTTTTAGGTTATTATTTCGAATTGACTGATTAACTAAAACTCTTTTTCATTGTGATCAAATGAATTATGTTAATGCTTTCATTTGTTGAGTATTTGTGTACTAGTTTGCAAATACCAAGTTAATCGACGGTTTTCAATGTTTGTGCTTGGGTGATTGAGATAGGTTATGCTCGTAAGACGGATCGTGCCACTGGACACCCCATGAAAGAGACGGGTTGTGCCAGCGAGACGGCCCGTGCTATAGGATAATCCATGCCGGTTGGCAACACAATTATTTTCTAGATGAATATCGATAGGGTTTGCAAGTCCTAGCGATATTCCTTCATATTCGAAATATTATTCCTAACCTATACATAACTTAGTTACGTGGTCGGGGTGGATTCGGAACCCTAGATCCTCTCTCCATTAATTTCACCCAATTTATTATTATTGCTCTTTTTATTTTAGTAATTTACAAAATCAATCACTCAATCTCTTTTTCCGAATTAAAATAGAAAGTAATCGAAGTTAACGTAATTTAGCCAAATTGTCTCCGCGGATCGACCTCGGACTTGACCACTGTTCTTCTGAACAAGGGTTAACTCCTTACTTTTATAAATATATTTTTGGCGTGAAAACGACCTACCAACAACTCTTCAAGGATTGTGAGCCACATGCAGGACATGCAAGTGAAAGTGAAACCAAACTCCACTAGTCAAAGCTTGACTTGAGATACCAAAATCACTATCCAAGATGTAACATCATTTGTTTTTTTTTTGTTTTTTCAAAGCAAAGTTAATGCTCGTCTTCAGCCTTGACAAAATGATAAGGTTTACAAATGAGATTCTTCCAAAGTGCACGTACATCTACTTCAAATTCAAAGCACCAATAATGTAGCATAAATTAAATCACATAATATTTAACACTAACTTTCCTTCATTCAAACACACCTTATAGCCCACCTCTTCATATAACCAGAAAAAAACAGCATGGAAGCCTTACTCCCATATCTACTTCCAATTGTAGTCCTCTTTGCCTCACTCTTTCTCATCTCCCGCGCCAAAAGTCGCTATACCGGTAACTCAAAACTCCCACCAGGCACGACCGGATGGCCAGTAGTGGGAGAAAGCATGAAGTTCGCGTTGTTGGGCCCCGAGAAGTACATAAATGGGAGAATGACGACTTGCTCACCAGAGGTTTTCCAAACCTCCCTCTTGGGAGAGAAAATGGCGGTGTTTTGTGGACCGGCCGGGAACAAGTTCTTGTTTTCCAACGAAAACAAGCTTCTCACCTCATGGTTGCCCCTCTCAATGAGAAAGACTTTGCTTTTCCCTTCTTTTGTTGAGAAAAGTAAAGAAAATCAAGGCTCGTTGACACGTTCTTTTAGACATGAAATTCTCAAGCCAGAAGCCTTAAAACATTACAGTCCGGTCATGGATTCCATGGCGAAATCGCACATAAGGGAAAAATGGTCCCCTAATAGTGAAGTCAAGGTTTTCCCTTTGACAAAAAAGTATACATTTGATTTGGCATGTCACTTGTTCTTAAACATTGACGATCCCGAGCACATTAAAAGGCTATATGATGCCTTTCACTCGGTAATTCCTGGCATATTTTCTATGCCAATTGATTTGCCCGGTACTGCTTACCACCGTGCCATCAAAGGGGGGAGAATCATCCGAAATGAGCTCTTGTCGATCATCAGGCAGAGGGAAAAGCAGTTGTCGGAGAACAAGGATTTCGGTTCTAAGTATAAAGATCTAATGTCTCAAATGATTCTTGCGGTGGACGAAGAAAATGACAAGTTGATGAATGAGATGGAGATTTCAAACAACATTATAGGGTTGCTTGTGGCTAGCTATGAAACTATTAGTTCATCACTCGCCATGGTCTTGAATTATCTTGCAGAGCTTCCCCTTATCTATCAAGAGGTTTTGAGAGGTATCAATTCCAAACTTTTTTGGGGGGTAAATTAATCTTATCGAGAATTGAACTTGAAACCTACTCAAGCATCAATTGGTCAGCTTGCAATCGGCTAACCAATCATTGCTTGACATGTCTGTCGATGGTTTTTTTTTTTTTTGAAGAACAAACAAATTTTATTAAATCGTAATAAGAGTTACAAATATTAATAGGAACTGAGATGAAGGCATCACAACATAAGAAAACTACCCAACTACGTTAACACCCAAACATGCGGCAATCATATGCCACTCGGACCCTAAACCCTAAAGGATGCAAACGATTAACAAGACATCAACCAAAATCAAAATCAAAAGAAACATAGCATAAGCCTGAACAAACAAACAGAACATGTCGGTCAATGTTTTTACAACAACGATCATGATTTAGATTTCGTTGGTTTTTGTGGGATCTTTTTGGGGCTTCTCCGCCTGTCGGTCGTTTGTGTTGAGTTGTTTCGCTAGTTGGGTTTGCTTGGCCGGGGATTTAGTTTGCTGGGTGCTTTTCTTTTTTGTGATGCGATCCTTGTTTGCGTGGTCTTTTCGGGTGCTTTGGTGCAGGGTTTGTGGGTGTTCTAGGTCTTGAACATATCATAAATGATAAACTTTAATCCACCAACTAAAGAACTATCCGATATTCTGAAATTGGTACCCCCTTCGTCCCAATAAAACTGCTCCCTACGGTTATGCGTGCCTTTTTAAAACTCTTGTAGTTTTCAATCTATAATGTATTTTATATGCAATATGGAACTTATTTGATAGATCTCAATAAGTTCTATAAAACAAAATTTTTGAAACTTGAAAAACACTACAAATAAAAAGATATAAACATTTGGAAGTGGCACGGATATTCGTAGGGAGCAATATATAAAAATGGGACAGAGGGAGTATGAAAAAGTTTCCAAATTATGCACGGCCTTTGGTACAAGAAAATGATAATTTTTTTGGAACATATGTCATTATACGCACGTTTAATGAGTTCAATTCCTGGATCTGCCTCATGGATTTGGGAGAACCGTGCATGTTTTCTCCTTCTCAAAACATAGTAGTATTTCAATTGTATAACATCATGAATTATTTATGGATTTGGCACACACATGGGTTTCTATGAACAGAACAAATGGAGATTGTGTAGTGGGAAAAATCCGTAGGGCCACGGGCCCAGTTTAATAAGAGATGACGTCATCAGACGTGTGTGAGCATGTGCACGTGTGTGAACGTGCTTAGCTTGGAGAGCAAGAATATTGGAGGCTATAAATACAAGGGTTAGACCCTAAAGGTAGACACACTCATATACACCCATATTACTCTCTATATGCTCTCTCTCTCTAGAGACTGACTTGACCGTCGGAGTGCCCGCCGGCAAGGGGCCGGTGGGGCTCTAACGGGTCGCTACTTGTGCAGGTCTTCGGAGGAGGAAACCAGGCTCACCCGAGGATATCCAATCGCTGATTACACCCCCCACAATTGGTGTGGCTGCTGGGATTCGGGTCTGTGGTGTTTTCATGGTGGTTCTCGGGTGGTTGGAATATTTTCGGATCAGTATCTTGGTGGTTCTGCTGGCGGCGTTGAAGAACAATGGACAGTTTGATTGGGTTGCAATCGAAGTCGTTCAAGGACAGAATCCGACTAGCAAGGGTTGTAGATCTCATGAAGACGAATCCATTGATGGTGACACGGTCAAACTTTGTGGCCGGAACAGTGCAGACGGACGATTTGAAGACCGGCGGAAGGCGGCTCAAGATGAACGGAGGTTCTGTTGAAGATCTCTCTCAGTTAGAATGATTGAAGACAACTTTTGACCACGGGGTTTTATTCCTCTCGAAGAAACGATCGCTACGGTGTGTAGCACGTCGGTATTGGTGGCCGGAGTAGCCCCCACGGGCGGTTTGAAAGCGGCGAAAGGCGGTTGAAGACAGGCAGCCGCTCTGTTGAAGATCGATCTCATTTACAGCGATCGAATGCAACATTTGAACACTAGGTTCTGTTCCCCTCGACGAGACGATCACAGTGATGCTTGGAACGACGTCGGAGGACGCCGGAGAAGCTCTCACGCGCCGATTGAAGGCTGCGCATGAAACGCGAGTTAGATCTACTCGCACTTGGTCTGTTTTTCTCTTGGGTATTCGACGAAAACACGATTTGATCGATAAGGGTTGTGCATCACACTCGTACGAGTCGATTGGAGGTCACACGGTGGTGTTTCGACGTCGGATGAAGCGGATATGGACGTTTGAACACGGCGGACGGCGGCGGAAGACAAGCGGAAGGTCTGTTGATGTTCGATCTGATTTAGAGTGACTGCCGGCAAGAGGCCGGTGGGGCTCTAACGGGTCGCTACTTGTGCAGGTCTTCGGAGGAGGAAACCAGGCTCACCCGAGGAGATCCAATCGTTTGTTGCAAGTTTTGGACACGAGGTTTTGTTGGTCTCGTCGAAACGATCACCATGGTGCTTAGAGCTTCGCCGGAGGACGCCGGCCGACGCCGGAAACGCAGTTTGAACATCGGTGAAGAAAACCGAACGGTTTTTGGGGTTTCGCACCTGCAAAAGTTGATCGCAAACAAATTTTGACCACTGGGCTTTGTTAATCTCATCGTGACAATCACGGATCTATAAAGCACGTCGCCGGAAAGTAAGGCGGTGAGCCTCACGCGCCGGTCAAAGTGTGGCGCGTGGGGGCTATTCGGTGAGGCTGGAGTTCACGCGCCGTACGTGCCAGCAAAAGGAAGAAGATGGTTAAACGGGTCAACATGCGAGTCAGAGCGGTCAAACCGCGGGTCAAAGGCTCAAGCGCGTGGTCAAACGGCTCAAGGTGCGGTCAAGCGGCTCATAGACTGGTCAAACCAGTCGGGTTTCGGTCAAATGGCTCACTCCGCGTGTCAGACGGGTCATGCGCGTGTCATAGGGGTCAGCCGATGGTTCAGATGGGTCATACGCGTGTCAGAAGGACCGAATGACAGTCCAATTGGGGTCCAGCGGCCCTAAAAAGGATCAAATGAAGTTTTAAAAGGCCCAGAAGGCTATTTTGAGGAATTTAAAAGGTCCAGAGATCATTTTTGCTAGACCAGACCACTTTTGGGAGGTTCATGACCTATACCTAACTAATTTTCGCGCTCCGGACTCAACCGTGGCCTCCGTTTGAGGTAATTCAACACGCAAATTGTTGGGTCTTAATGCCATTTAGAGGGCATTTTGAGGTTCAAAATATTTTTGGACTGGTTGAGACCATTTTTGGAGGGCTCCAGACATGTTCTTGACTAATTCCTGCGTTCTGGATCCAACCGTGGCCTCCGTTTGAGGTGATTCAACACCAAAGTTATCGGCACGTATTATTTTACCGCTTTAAAGTACTACTTGAAGTGTCAAATCATGATTTATGAGTTCATAGGGCAATTTTTAGCAATTATCTTGGTGTTAAGTTGTCGAGTATGCATGCAAGTTTCATGGCCATGTTGATGGCGCAGTGAGGGGCTAGTGTTGAGCTTCGGTATTGTTTGATGTGCATGATTATTTCGTGGTGACTCCGCCGGTTATTTACCAAAAAATTAAAAGATGCTTAGTGTTAACCGTTTTAAAAACTAAGTGTTAATTGTTTTGGTGGCTTTTAGAGAAAAACCAAGAAGGGGACGGTTTTTGAAGGATAAGTATGAGTCCTGTAAATTATTTTTATGGTGAATGTCGTGGCATTATGTGGCGTCAGTTGCATCTACTTGTTTTGTGACTGTTTCTTCGGTGTTTTACCAAGAAGATAAACATGGTTCACTGCTGATTGTTTAAAAGCCAGATATTAATTGTTTTGATGGTTTTGAAACCACATATTGACGGCTTGGAAGCTATGTATTCATTGTTTTGATAGTTTTAAAGCAAAACTGAATATTCACCATGTATCGGCCGAATGTTTTGTTTGCATGCCGAATGTTCTGTTTAAAAGCCGAGTATTAATTAATTTGATGGTTTTGAAACCAAGTATTTACGGCTTGTGTGAATTTTTAGTCGTGAAGTTTGTGCTTGAACGTAGACGACTTGTTTGGTAGAGCCAATGTTTGTGGCCGTGCCCGTTTGTTGCAGAAAATTGCTTGTCTGCTTTGTTTCACTTGCAGGTTCTATGAGAGAACATGACTGTAAAGAGGAGATATCCTTTGATCAGACCTCGTTGCAACAAAGAGGACACTAATGGCCAAGAATCCTGAGGACCGTCGCATCCCGTTTTATTTCAGGATGTCCAAGAATCCTGAGGACCGTCGCGTCCCGTTTTATTTCAGGATGGCCAAGAATCCTGAGGACCTTCGCGTCCCGTTTTATTTCAGGGTGGTCAAGAATCCTGAGGACCGTCGCGTCCCGTTTTATTTCAGGATGGCCAAGAATCCTGAGGATCGTCGCGTCCCGTTTTATTTCAGGATGGCCAAGAATCCTGAGGACCTTCGCGTCCCGTTTTATTTCAGGATGGCCAAGAATCCTGAGGACCGTCGCGTCCCGTTTTATTTCAGGATGGCCAAGAATCCTGAGGACCTTCGCGTCCCGTTTTATTTCAGGGTGGCCAAGAATCCTGAGGACCGTCGCGTCCTGTTTTATTTCAGGATGGCCAAGAATCCTGAGGACCGTACGTCCCGTTTTATTTCAGGATGGCCAAGAATCCTAAGGACTTTCGCGTCCCGTTTTATGGCAGGATTGTGGCCCGGTTTGAATCCTGAGGACCCTCGCGGTCCCGTTTTATTTCAGGATTGAGGACCTTCGAAGTCCGATTTTATGAAGAAGAGGAAGATCCTTGAGATCAGGCTTCACCGCTTACAATGAAAAGCACGCAATCAGTGTGATTGGTATGGCCGACAAGGCAGCAATGATGTTGTGTTCGGCAGGTTTAACTCATCCAAAGTGAAGAATTTTTGAGAAAGTGGGGCTCTCTGTATAATCAAAAGAGCGTGACTCTTGATTTTGTCAAAAGAGCGGGGCTTTCGGTGTTAATTGGAAGGAGCAATCATCGGCAAGTGTGCTCTTCAGTATTAAAGAGAGGGAATGGCCCTCAGTCTTCTTCAAAAGTTGTGAAATTTTCTCCACTACGTCCTAGACCAACCCAGAATGGGGGGAAGGAGACGGTTTTTGAAATCATTGATTCTGGCTTGGTCCAGACCGAGTCCTATGTGGACGTTGTTCTACAAGAGTATGTTTTACTTATAGAATACTCTGGCTTGCACTAGACCTAGTCTCAGCCCAACCCGGAGTGGGGGGTAGAGGATGGTATGTGGTACTCAGAAGCACTCGAAGATGCTTGGAAAAAGAAGCTTAAGCAGAAAGATGGAATGACCGGTTGATATGTATGAGGTCGCCCATCACGAAACAACATCACAAACCTTGGACGCGACATGCTCCTAAGTGCTAGGAGTCGGTCCGTGAAAGGCAACGAAGCACCTACAAAGATTACAAAGTTCATGAAAGATAAAGCGAAAGTGAATCAAGATGGCTGGTTAAGAGCTGGAGGTTCCCTAAAGGCATTGCATGGAGTCAGATATGGCAACAGAGCCGACGGTATTTTTTGCAAATAATGGCGCAGCACTTTCGCCAAACGTGAACCTTTGAGTGCCGAAGGCTTAGTCAGTGGAAGAATTGATCAAGCGATGATGCGGCAGATTGGCCGAACATAAGTATCTAATTGCCGATACAGAAGCCTGTTTACTTTTCCCTCGGGATGCCCGAGCGAGGAAGAGGTTGAGTTTAAGCAAAGGTCTACGATCAAGACAGGGGCTAAGAATCTTCAAAAGGTTAAGTGCAAAGAGGATTGCTTCAGTTTGACTCGAGGACTCTGGTGGTCCGGTTTGAATCCTGAAGACCCTCGCGGTCCCGTTTTATTTCAGGATTGAGGACCGCTCCAGTTTGATTTAAGGACGGTCCAGTTTGATAAAAGAATTTGAAGCCATTGAAGGTCTCTTTGACGAAGGGATATGAGGACCTTGACGGTCCGGTTTGATATCAGAATATTAAGGACCTCACAGTCCAGTTTTTTGAAAAGGATTTGTTCCTACAGTTAGAAGATCAACTCCTCGCGTCCATAAGGGACGGACGAGAAGTTAAGGGGCTATTGTAGTGGAAAAAATCCGTAGGGCCACGGGCCCAGTTTAATAAGAGATGACGTCATCGGACGTGTGTGAGCATGTGCACGTGTGTGAACGTGCTTAGCTTGGAGAGCAAGAATATTGGAGGCTATAAATACAAGGGTTAGACCCTAAAGGTAGACACACTCATATACACCCATATTACTCTCTATATGCTCTCTCTCTCTAGAGACTGACTTGACCGTCGGAGTGCCCGCCGGCAAGAGGCCGGTGGGGCTCTAACGGGTCGCTACTTGTGCAGGTCTTCGGAGGAGGAAACCAGGCTCACCCGAGGAGATCCAATCGCTGATTACACCCCCCACAGATTGCAAAATCAAAAGGCCCAGGAGGAGAGTTGCTGAGTTGGGAAGACATAGAGAAGATGAAGTACTCTTGGAATGTGGCTCGTGAAGCAATGAGGCTATCACCACCTGGTCAAGGTGCATTTAGAGAGGCCACAACTGATTTCGTATATGCCGGTTTTACCATTCCCAAGGGATGGAAGGTAAGAAGCGTTCACACGGCCAAGTGCTTCACAATACAAGTTCTAGTTCGTTAAAAGCTCATTTGAGATCGATTATTTCGTCTTCTACATAAACCGAGGATTGTCTTTAAAGCTCGTTAATTTGAGATCGATCGATTGTTATAAATTTTCACTAAACCTAATCTGACAACTATTTTGTCAATGGTAAGTAACCAAAGTAACACTGTACATATACTTTCAGAACCTTAATTCTAATGCTAAATAATGACTCGCAACAAAATTCTTGCAGACATTTTGGACAGTATATTCAACACACAAGAATCCCAAGTACTTTCCTGAGCCAGAAAAGTTTGATCCGTCAAGATTTGAAGGAAGTGGGCCCGCGCCATTCACCTACGTACCCTTTGGTGGAGGACCGCGAATGTGCCCCGGAAGAGAGTACGCCCGGCAGGAGATTCTTGTTTTCTTGCATAATGTGGTGACGAAATTTAAAATAGAGAAAGCAATTCCGAATGAGAAGATCCTATACCATTCCTCCCCAATTCCAACCAAAGGTGCTCCGGTTCGTCTTCAGCCTCATAAAAACTAAGCCTCCGTTTTCTTGATTAGCTTTTGTATTGTTCTTAGGGTTAAGCTACAATGTGCACCCCCCGCATATGAGATTTTGCGGCACCAAATATGAGAGAATATGAGATTTTGTGGCACCGAATATGAGATTTTGTGGCTCCAAATATGATATGGCACATGGTATGCACCCCATACGGAAATATGAGATTTTGTGGCTCCAAATATGAGATTTTGTGGCACCAAATATGAGATTTTGTGGCACCAAATATGAGATTTTGTGACTCAAAATATATGAGATTTTGTGGCACCAAATATGAGATTTTGTGGCTCAAAATATGAGATTTTGTGGCACCAAATATGAGAATATATGAGATTTTGTGGCTCCAAATATGAGATCGCGTTACTGTAGCATTACTGTAGCAGTTACTGTAGCAATCCGAATGGGTCCAAATATGAGATTGTGTGGCTCCAAATATGAGATTTTCTGAAAATATATGAGATTTTGTGACTATTCATATGAAGTGGCATACCATATGCACTTCATATCTCCAGCCACAAAATCTCATATTTAGAGCCACAAAATCTCATATTTTGAGTCAAAAAATCTCATATGGAGAGTGGCACATTGTAGCAACACTCTTGTTCTTAATACAATAGACTTGCTTCAATAATCTTTTACGAATAACTTCACTTGTATTTGATGCCCAACTTGTGAAATGTATTTTAAACTTTGATATTAGTACGATTTAAAATTCTTTTTGCCTGTTTACTATATATATATATATATATATATATATATATATATATATATATATATATATATATATCAGTCCACTTCCAGTCAAGGCTCCTGCATTTTTTTAAAATCCGGACCTCCACTTTCCGGATCGAATTTCGACGATCCGAACCGTCCAATGTGTTTAAAAGGTGTTTTTAAGGGTCTCCGTGAGAAATCAAAAAAAAAAAAATACTGGAAAGAGCTTGATCCGAGTAGTTTTTCATAAAAAACAAACATATACAGTTTTTATGAAAAATTGCTCAGATCAAGCCTTTCTCGGTATTTTTTTTGCTGATTTCTTGGGTGGACCTTTAAAAACACATTTTAAACACATTGGACGGTTCGTATTGTCGAAATTCGATCGGAATCTATGAGGTGTGGATTTTTTTTAAAATCCGGGATCCTTGATAGGAAGTGTGGTGTGTGTGTGTCTATATATATATATATATATATATATATATATGGGGGCGGTTCCGTTAACATAACGAATAACACAACATTTGACACAAATTCTTTTTTTTAAACCCCACACGAATGATTGGAGCCACTCAATTTATCTAAAACATGGTTTTAAGATTATCTGTAAAAAATTAACTCATTTGGATATCGGTAAGGGCTTGATCAGTTCATTTAGTTGATTCCTGTCAGATTTTACTGGATAAATTTGAATGAACCGATCAGGCCTTTACCGATATCCAAATGAGTTGATTTTTCACAGTTAATCTTAAAAACATATTTTAAACAATTTGAACGGGTCCGATTACAAGCGTGGGGCTCCGATTATTGTTGTGTCAAATGTTGTGTTATTCGTTATGTCCATGGAACCGCCCCGTATATATATATATATATACAAATGTAGTTTGGCATGTGTGTCTGTGCATTATCATTGTGGGAGTATGGATTTGTTAGAGAGGAAGTCGTGTTTGTGTGAAACGAGGAGGAAAAACTTGAGGTTTGAGAGTGTAAAAGAGCAATGGTATTTTTTTTTACTGATTGTTATTCATCGATTCAATAACCCTCTCACCCCCAAATTGCTCCAAAAACAGAGGGGTAAAATGGGCAACCTAATCGTTTTTCACGGGATCTTGCCAATATTTGTGAGAAACAAAATAGGGTTTCGAAGGGGGTTCTTGAATCTCACCCTTTCCTTCCCTCTCAATTTTTATTAAAAAAATACTAATATGTTAAAATAAAAAAAATAAAAAGTATATTTTTTTTAGATTTCTCAGCTTACTTTTTTCCATAATGATTATTTTTTAATTTTGTAAATCTCTGGTTCAGAAGTAAAATTTATGAAAGTTCCATTTAGGTTTGGGATAACCAAATGAATAGTTTTGCGAACCAATTTATTTATGAATCAAAACGGGTGATTTTTCAGTATATTTTCTTGAGAGGTTCTCATTTTGTCAGTTTCATAGAAAGGGATGGAGCCGATTCGGTTCGGTCAGTCTCCTTTGTTGTTTTTTACACCGAGCTGAACGGTGGATGGGGCAAACCGTTCGGTTTGGTTCCGTCGGTTTGCTGATTAGGGTTGTTATAGACAACAAGAAGGCGATCAAAAAAGGCGATAGGTGAAACCATCCACACCCGCTTGTATGTGGTCTTCTTCCTGGAACACTCGAACGAGAGAAATCTTCAAATTTGTTGATCTGTGTCACACTTGAAGAGAAATGAGAGAGACTCTCCGATCTAAGCAGCGCCATTGTCATACGAGAGAGATGATCGAGCAAATCACCACCATGTATGCCATATCTTGGTGGTTTGCAAACCAATTCTCAAACCTGGGAAAGGATCGCTGGGAAATCAATTTGCATCCAGCTTTACGCACCCATTCTTTCATTTCCTCGATGTACTCTTAACGAGTTTATTTTCCATTAAATTTCTTCTTTTGCCAATCAAGAAAAAAAATTTAAAACAAAGAGTTCATGGGGTTTCAAAACAAAACCTGAAAACCAACATAACCTACATAATGAAAATTGAAAAAAGTCATGCCTAAAAGCGTTCAGGTTATTGAACTAATAGATCAAGGCTACATTGAAACAGATGCATACTGTCCATCATTCCACAAGTTCTAAAAATGAATTCGCCAGCAGTGTCATTCTGTCGCTTTATCATATTCGAAATTGCGATCGCAAGAAGGCCCCTCAGCACGCAAACAAACAGTCCGACGTTAATGGCTCCCCAACCGAACACGATGGGATCCCACGCAAGACTTAATGCGGTATAACCGACGAACCTAGAAGCAAAGAGTCTGGGATTTTGAGGTAGTCCATTTTCTGCCCAAGCGAACCAGGAGCTGAGGCTCATGAGAACAGATGAGAGGACGAAATGCACATCCCTGTTTATCAAAGGTGTTAGGAACCAAGAAGGCCTAGCCGAGGCCCTCTCGGCCGAACGAAGGAAGAAGATGTCCACGAGATATAGAGATGCGGGTGATATTGCTACAGCCAAGGACCAGAATCCATGTCGCGCAATGGCGGCTCTCCACCTTAACATTCTGCCTTTCATCGAGGAGTCCTCGATATAGTCATCGTACTCGTCCTCGTCCTCGTAATCGTCTTCATAGTCATCGTAGTCATGAGTATTTTCATTGGGATTGATGATATTGGAATCATCACCGATTTGATGGCGAAGGTTTTCGGTTGCCATACAATAATTTGGGTAGCACACAAAAATCACACAAAAGGAGAGGGACGAATTGAGTGCTTTATATAATTTCTTGGGAGGTCAGCATTGAATCCGTAAGATTAAGATAAGGCTGATATAAACCTGAAGACTGGGTCTTTACTTTCGCATAGCGAATGTTTTGCTAAATTTGGTAAATTGACTTGGTGTAGGATCAAGATTGCGATCAACCGAAAAAGAAGGTGTGCCAAGCTTTTGCACTGTCTTATATTTGCCTTGAATATGAGATTCTAATGCATCAGGGGACAAGTCTTGGACCCCTATTCATCTCACTCGAAATAGACCTGCACTTGCCCAACTTTTTCCCGGCAGACAATGTCATCCTATTTGGTAATGCCATTGATTCAAAATGTCACATTATCGCCAACAGTCTCAGTAAATTTCGCCAAGCATCTGGAAAAAAAGCCGGCTATGATAAGTCCAAAGTCTTCTTCTCTACCAAATGTCGACGATGGTAAGCATTAAGCAAGAACACCTCCGTGCAATCCTCAACACTTAGGCTGCCTAGCCACCAAGGTAGACCCAACTTGCATTCTTGCCAACTACACATTGCTCCAGAAATATAAACTTGCGAGTTCGAAAGGGAAAAGCTTCTTTCTTTTGCTCACGCGCGTTCCACCCTTAGCAAGTCTGTCAATGTTTCTATCCCGGGGCACCTCATGCGGTGCACCCACCATGCCACTCCGGTCTCTAAGATCCTCGACAAAATCAATGGAGATTTTTTTATATATGGGGTCTTTCTATGAGAACATGAAAACTCCATTTAGTCAGTTGCGGCAGCTTGCCAAACCCAAAAAGCTTAGAGGTTTAGGCATATGGATAGCTAAACTTGTGAATTAGGTCACCATGGCAAATCCCAACTCGAGATACACCATGATATAGCAAAGCCTTGTGGTCCAACACTTGGTTAAACCCTAAGCGGCCCGTGCATTTAGATTCCGATATATGAATGCTCATTATTATACAAACTTGAATACGTATATTTTGAGCCCAAAATAGCGTATGCAAAGTTGGCAATGCCTGCTACTTGCAACACTATTTCAGGCTTCAGAAATGTATATACTTCTGCTTGAAAGCAAAAGTTAAATATCCATCTTCTAGGCCTGAGTTAGTGAATGCAAACTTAGCAATGCCAAATTTTACAACTCTATCTCGGGTTTAGAAAATATGCATATTTTCATTTTGCTAGTGCAGAAATGTAAAAAAATGGACAAGAATGAAGAATCTTGAGAATCAATAAAAACAATTTTATTGAAATTCGGGCAGAACGGCTACAATGTTACATTTCTCACCTTTTACCAAATATTACAATTGTTTGGGACGGGAAAAATGGGACAAGGGGTCCCTGTTGTGCACTAGGTGCATGGTACGGTGCTGCACCCCATCCGGCCGTCCGTTGCAAAAATGTACAGCTTGGATCAAATCCAAGCAATGGCTCTCACATGGAGTTGGATTTGATCCGAACCATGCATTTTTTGCAACGGCCGGCCAGATGTGTGCATGACACAGTGCCATACACCTAGTGTATAGCAGGGCTCCCAAATCCAAAAAATGGCAATATAGGCAAGTATGTCATCTGCTCCTCTCACAGTTAACCTCTTGGGTTAATTTTTGCTCTCCCCGACGCACTTTAACCACAACTTAATCTAACAATTGCAAATTAACACACAAAACACTAACAATAAATAACTCAGTTAATTCTTACACAAATAACTGATTTAACTGCATTACTGGAGATGGCCTAATGCCTTTACTGGCAACTGGCGATCAGTTTCATGTCAGAAACTGAATTTTGCATGCCCTTATCCCTGCCTATTTATCTTCTTTCGTCATAAAAAGAGATTTAATAAATTGTTCATGCATTGATTAATTAAGAGAAGTCTAAACACACACCTGTGATCTCCCGAACCATTAGAATCTCATTAAAATGATTTTTTTCACGCCTAAAATCAAGTGGCGACTCCAAAGCAATAAGATACCCGGCAATGAGTATCCCTTGTATATGGTGTGCCACAATGGGTATCTCGAGTTCTCAAAGAAAACTTGAAAGAGGCCGTGTAGGCTATGTGCTGCAACAAACAGGGATGGGTAGTTCGGCTTCCGTTTGGCGTAAGCCTACTTCTCAGGAAAATAAGCGAGAGACAATTCCACTAATGTGATTAAAGCAATGCTCCGAATAGCTGTAATGGAGAAGAAAAGAACTCTCACAAATACGAAACTAGCCAATCCAAAATTACAAGTTCTCTCACCAAAACTCAATTGGAATCTTTCACTCCGAGTCCTAAACCCACATAAGGAAACCTACAAAACGAAGTTTTTAGAAAGTCCAAACCATGTCTAAGTCAGCTAGAAGGCTCGCACAACATTAATTGAGTCTTGGTGCTCAAGCGCGCTGATAGGCGCGTAATATCACAGATATAAGCGCCTAAGTAGGGCGAATTAGCGCATTAGAGGCGCGTTTTATTTCATTTTCCACTTGATTGCGGTGTTTCTCTTGTTTTTGGTGTTTGTGTTTGTTTTGTAGGAAACGGGCCGAAAAGGGCACGGAAAGTGAGACAAGGCATCGGGCATGTGGGGAACCGGTGGGACCCAAGCAAGCACGACCAAAAGCTGAAAAAGTCAACTTAGAGGCTCGGTATCGATACAGGGATTGTCCTGTATCGATACCCAAGCACCATCTTGGAAACAGAACGTCTGGGTATCGATACAGGACTTCTCCTGTATCGATACCGAGACCCTTATTTTGCCCGTCTTGACTTGCCACGTGTGTTGACTTCGCGCGGGGGTATTTATACCTCGTTTTTACTCCGAATTAGGGTTCGGATTTTAGTTTAGTTTTCTTCTTATTTTTCACAGCCGCTTTTCCTTTGAAGTTATTACTTTCCGGAGACTTTTGGATTGAAGTTTTAGAGTTTTTCCGCTGATTCTCGCTTTGCTTCGGTAACGTTTCCGTTCATTTACTTTAATCTCAGTTCGCGGGGGTTTGTCCGCGTTCTGAGACTCGAATCTCGTGTTTAAATTCATATTCAAGATAATAGCATGTTTAATTTCAGAATTTCGTTATCTGTTATAATCAATATGAGTGAGTAGTTTCGTAAGTATGGTCGCGGGGTGATTAACACGCCGTGGCCAGGGCTGGTTACGTTCTTGCTCCGATTTTCACGATCAATAATGGTAAAGCAATTTTAGGTTATTTAAGAACGTTCGTTGGACGAATCCAGGCATTGTCGGAGCCCATGTAACGCGAGGTATGAAGGACCAAAACTCGTTCTTCGCTGTACATGGGTAAACGGCGACCAATGATTTGCATCCTTCGGGGTATCTTTCTCTCTCTAAAGTCAAACGTTTTGGAACAACGAATGGAGCAGGAAATATCCGGACCTGGTCACCGTGTTATGACCCCTACGACCGTACTTCCTTTTAAATAATTCAATCAAATTCAGTTTTTCTCTTAGTTCGGTTAATTCACCAAATCAAATCACAAGGGTGGCTACCTAAGAGCCGTGTTAAACATTAGCAACCCGAGTACTTAGTCAGCACTTTCCACCTTCTCTGTGGATTCGATTCCGGTCTTACCGGGTATTGTGCTACACCGGTCTCCGCCCTACGCTTGGGGCAACCCAGTAAATTAGGTATAGGATTTCGGCCAAGCATTTTTGGCGCCGTTGCCGGGGAAGGCAAAAGGTGTTAAGAATTCGGGTAATTAGTGTCTAGTTAATTTTAGTTTCAATTTTAGCTTTCTTTAAAAAAAAAAAAAAAAAAAAACAATTTAGGAAACTAATTAGTTTGTATTCTTTAAATTGAGTCAAGATAGGTAAGGGAAGGAAGGGTTCACCAAAGGAGGACCCGCTCTTCTTCCGAGACCCGTCTAAACGTCTTTGTAGGATAGATAGAGAGTCGTTAATTGAGGTTCCACTTTTAGGTAATTCGAGTCAGTTTGAGCCCGTGCCACTCCAGCTTGAGTGGCCGTCCACTCAATCCGAGTCTTCTGAGAGTCAATCGGATTCCACTCTATTCTTGGAATTCCCAAATCCACTTTTTGACTTAGAGAGTGAGCCATCAATGGCGGAACAGAAGACTATGCGGGATTACAGGCATCCCGAGAGGATTACTCCTCTCGGCCCGATAGTTCTGCCGACTGAGACCGTGGAGGCACGCAATGCCTTCACTGTGAAACCCGGAACCCATAATGCTCTCCCTCTTTTCTATGGGAGGGAAAATGAGGACCCATATGAGCATGTCCGCCACTTTGAGGGGTTGGTGAGCACCCTAGCCACCAATACCCAATGGGAAAACGCTTGCCTTAAGCTTTTCCCTGCTTCTCTGAAAGACGGGGCAGACAAGTGGCTCAGAATGCAGAAAGAGCGGTCTCTCACAACTTGGACCGCTGTTAGGGAGCTGTTTTATAGGAAATATTTCTCCGAGAGTAAGTCACAGCACCTGACTCGCCAACTCCAGTCGTTCAGACAAAAAGAGAATGAGTCATTTTTGAGGTGTTGGGAGAGGTTCAAAGACTTGTTGTTGTCTTTACCCCACCACGGGTTCGAGAAACATCAGTTGGTGACGTTCTTCCAGCTGGGCCTAAACATTGCGACGGCCCAGCAGATTGAGTATCTTTGTAGGGAGGGAGACTTCCTAGACAAGGCCCCAGAAGAGGCATGGGATTTTCTAGAGGAATTGGCCGAAAAGCATAGAAGTTGGGAACCTTCCGACTTATCTGACAGGGCCATAACTGCACAGGGACCCAGTGGGTCCGGTATTTTTCCTTTGAGCGTGAGAGAACACACTGTCCAGTCCCAGTTGGACAAATTGACCAAACAAATGGAGGACTTGCGAATGAAGCAAGTCCACCAGGTGAATGATGTGAGGGTAGAGGAGGTGTGTGCATTATGTGAGTGTCCGGGGCATTCTGTGACTGCTTGCCCCGCTTTTCCTATGGTTAAAGAGGTGTACCAGAGCAACCAGGCTGAGGTTGCTGCGGTGAACCAACGTTGGGATCCGTTCTCCAACACTTATAATCCAGGATGGGCTCATCACCCAAACCTGGGATGGAGAGATTTTAAAGCACCAGTGCAACCCCAGGCACCACCTCAGCAACAGGTGCAACCATACCGGCCTCAGCAAGGCCAAATATCCCAATATCGCTATCCCTCACAGAATCAGCAGGGGTACGGTCCTTCATATTCTGGACCACCCCCTGGCATAAATCATCCACCGAGGGATAAGCAGACTGATGACATGTTGAAAGCTCTCATGCAGTCGCAATTGAGTTTTACTGAGCAAACCAAGCAAGCAATTGGAGACATTCGGTCTCAATTAACCCAGTTAACGACAGTAGTGGGGCAAAACCAACAGGAGAGGGGAAAGTTTCCCTCTCAACCTCAAGCCAATGCTGTCGGATCTCATTATCTGGAAGATGGTTCAAGCTCGAGTAATTTGAACTCCAGACAGGAGGAAGCAAAGGCGATCACCACTCTCAGAAGTGGGAAGGTGATCGATAAGACTATTCCCTTGGTGCAAAAACCAGTCCCACCTCCGGAGCTGGTCGCTGCACCAGTAGTTGTCCCTGCAGTGAGGAAGTGTACTGAGGAAGAGAGAGTGATAGAGTCACCTGAGGTGGTGGTGCCTGCTCCTGCGGCCCCCACGACTCCTTTGCCACTTGTTGCACCATATCCCCATCGGTTGGTGGCAAAACCCAGCGTCAATGCGCATTTCCAGATTCTTGAGCTGTTCAAGAAGGTGCAGTTTCCCATCTCTTTGATGGAAGCCATTGGCGCAATTCCTCAGTTCGCTAAAGTGCTTAAAGAGCTGTGCACGTCAAAACGGAGAACTAAAAGTCAGTGCAACGTGCTACTGACGGAGCAAGTGAGCTCCATTCTCCAAGCTGATATTCCGATTAAGCGGAAAGACCCAGGTTGTCCCACTATCTCTGTAGCCATTGCGGGCCAGAGTTTTGAGAAGGCCTTACTAGACTTGGGAGCAAGTGTCAACTTGCTCCCATATTCGGTATATCTGAAATTAGGCCTTGGTGATCTTAAAGCCACACCGGTCACGCTACAGCTGGCTGACCGGAGTGTGAGAATTCCTAAGGGGGTAGTGGAGGATGTTTTGATTCAGGTAGGGGAGTTTCTGTTCCCCGTGGATTTCATTGTCTTGGACACGTGTCCAATTCCGGAAGTCTTTGAGAAGACTCCCATTATCCTTGGCCGTCCGTTTTTAGCCACCTCCAGTGCTGTAATGAATTGCAAAACTGGACAAGTCCAATTATCTTTTGGGGACTTGAAAATGGAGGTGAATGTTTACAATGTCGATAGTATAGTCGAGGATGATGAGGAGGTCTATGAGGTGAGTTTGATCGACACGCTGGTGCAAGAGCATGTCGAAAATATGTTGTATAAGGATCCTCTGGAGATAGCCCTAACCGCCAATGAGGCGTCATTTTTAGATTCTCCAGAGGTAGGGAGTTTGATGGAGATGCTAGCAGTAGAGGATATATGCGGCGCCGTTTGGGACCCAGTTCTCGAACCGCTGGGCGCCCCATTATCTAAGGCTCTTCCATCGTCGGTCCAACCACCGAAACCTGATTTGAAGCCTCTACCGGATACGTTGAAATATGCTTTCCTTAAAGGCGATGATACGTTTCCAGTAGTGATCTCCTCCTCCTTGGAGGTGGATCAAGAGGCTAAGTTACTTGCCCTGCTGAGAGAGCATATAGGGGCAATTGGCTGGACAATAGCAGACTTACAGGGTATTAGTCCTACGGTGTGTACACACCGCATTTTTCTTGAGGAGGATGTGAAGCCTTCTAGGCAACCTCAGCGCCGTCTGAACCCCAATATGAAGGAGGTGGTTAGGACGGAAGTACTTAAGCTGTTAGATGCGGGTATCATTTACCCGATTGCCCATAGTGAGTGGGTAAGTCCTGTGCAGGTTGTGCCTAAGAAGGCAGGAGTTACAGTAGTGAGGAATGAGGAGGGAGGGTTAGTGCCTACCCGTGTTCAGACCGGGTGGTGTGTTTGCATAGACTACCGGAAGCTCAACGCGAGCACCCGGAAGGACCATTTTCCCCTCCCATTCATTGACCAGATTTTAGAGAGAGTCGCGGGCAGAGCGTTTTATTGCTTCCTGGATGGATACTCGGGCTACAATCAGATTGAGGTAGCCATGGAGGACCAGGAAAAGACCACTTTTACGTGCCCGTATGGTACTTTCGCCTACCGTCGCATGCCTTTTGGCTTGTGCAATGCTCCCAGCACCTTTTCACGGTGTATGATGGGAATCTTTAGCGACATGGTAGAGAAAATAGTAGAGGTTTTTATGGATGACTTTTCAGTTTTTGGGGATTCATTTGACGGATGCCTCGAGAACTTAGGGAAAGTCTTGACTAGGTGCGAGGAGAAGCGCCTTGTGCTGAATTGGGAGAAGTGCCACTTCATGGTGACCCAAGGTATTGTGTTGGGACACATTGTCTCATCCAAGGGTATTGAGGTGGACAAGGCGAAGATAGACTTAATTGCTAATCTTCCCACTCCAAAGACTGTCAAGGATATCCGGTCTTTTCTAGGTCACGCCGGTTTTTACCGGTGATTCATTAAGGATTTCAGCGCTATCTCCCGGCCTTTGTGTCATTTGTTAGCGAAGGACACACCCTTTGTGTGGTCCGACGCTTGTGAGGGGGCATTCCAGAAATTGAAGCGGAGTCTCACAACTCCGCCAATTGTTCAGTCCCCAGATTGGGATTTGCCATTTGAGCTTATGTGTGACGCGTCCGACTATGCAGTCGGAGCAGTTTTAGGGCAGAGGCGAGGGAAAGATCCCTGTGTGATATATTATGCGAGCAAGACCTTAAATGAGGCACAACTGAATTATACCACCACTGAGAAGGAGTTATTAGCAGTTGTGTTTGCCTTAGATAAATTCCGGTCCTACTTGGTGGGGTCGCAGATTGTGGTTTATACCGATCATGCGGCTTTGAGGTATTTGATGACCAAGCAGGATGCGAAGGCTCGCCTTATTCGGTGGATTCTTCTGCTGCAAGAATTCCACCTCATCATTAGGATAAGAAAGGGGTTGAGAATGTAGTGGCTGACCATCTGTCTCGTTTGGAGTTTGAGGACCCCACCTCTCATCTCCCTATTGTGGATACCTTTCCCGACGAGCAGTTGTTCGCTGCTAACACGTGCCCGTGGTTTGCAGATATCGCCAATTATTTGGTGACTGGGCAGATTCCACCCCATTGGTCTACATCTGAAAAGCAGCGATTTTTGAGAGAGGTCCGGCAGTATATTTTCGATGATCCTTATGTGTTTAAGTACTGCGCGGACCAGATAGTGCGCCGTTGTGTCCCCGAGGTTGATCAGAGGGGAATTCTTGAGTTTTGTCACTCAGAGGCGTGTGGCGGTCATTTTTTCGCCAAGAAAACCACCGCCAAGGTTTTACAGTGTGGCTTCTTTTGGCCAAATTTATTTAAGGATGCATATGCTTTTTGCAAGTCTTGTGACCGGTGTCAGAAATTAGGTAGAGTCGGCCCGAGGAATATGATGCCCCTCCACAGTATTTACGTGTTGGAGGTCTTTGATTGTTGGGGCATTGATTTCATGGGCCCATTTCCGATGTCGCATGGTTTCGAGTACATCCTCCTGGCGGTGGATTATGTGTCTAAGTGGGTAGAGGTGATTCCTACTAGGACCAGTGATTCTAAAGTGGTGCTTGAATTTTTAAAGAGTCATGTTTTGTCGAGATTTGGCATGCCACGTGCCATTATCTCTGATCAGGGCACCCACTTTTGCAATCGGTCCTTTGAGGCATTGATGAGGAAATATGGTATCTCTCACAAGGTGTCTACGGCCTATCACCCTCAGACAAACGGCCAGGCTGAGCTGGCCAATCGGGAGATTAAGGGAATCTTAGAGAAAACAGTGAACCCGAGTAGGAAGGATTGGTCTCTGCGACTGATCGATGCGTTGTGGGCCTACCGCACTGCTTACAAGACCGTGTTGGGTGCTTCACCCTATCGGCTTGTTTACGGTAAGGCCTGCCACCTGCCAGTAGAGATGGAGCATAAGGCCCATTGGGCCATTAAGACGGTGAACGCAAGTTTGCCAGAGGCAGGTGCCCATAGGAAGCTCCAACTGTGTGAGCTTGAGGAAATTAGGAAAGATGCGTATGAGAGCACTAGCATTTACAAAGCTAAGGTTAAGGCGTATCATGATAGGAATATCCAGCGCAAAACCTTTAGTATTGGGCAAAAAGTTCTATTATATAACTCGCGCATTCACTTATTTCCGGGAAAGTTGAGGTCACGTTGGGATGGACCGTATATAGTGCATCAGGTTTACCCGAACGGTTCTATAGATGTCTGCGATCCTAAGGATAATCATATTTTTAAAGTTAATGGGCAGCGTCTTAAACCATTTTTAGAGATCATCGATGTAGGTGAACCTGAGGAGGATTTAGTTGATCCAGTCTACTCGGATAGTCCCGCTGTTTAGCCTTTGGGCTATGTTTCTACGGGTAGCTCACGCGTACCATGCTCTTAATTGAGTGTGGACCCGGCCCCTAGCGATAGGGGTACCCATCATTGACTTGGGTATTTATAGCTTCGCACGCCGCTATTAAAATAAGGATCGTGTGCCCAGCTCCGGTTAGTAAGGGCGTTTTCGTAAAAAAAAAAAAATACAAAAAAAAAATAAATAAATAAATATTTTCGGTCCGGTATAGCCACCTAATTTCTAGCCTTCAATTTGTGTATCTGGGTTTCGAACAATCTTATTGCCGTGTCTCGGATAGTCATAAAAGACGATTGGCTCTGATTGCTTTAAGGAAGAACCTTGAGTAATTTAACCTGTTGAGTCATGACTTACCCGGGATTGTTTGATGACCTTCTCTACACAAATTTAAGTGAGACATTAGGGAGAAAAGTAGTACCCGTGTTTTTCACGTGACGAAAGTGGTGGAGTAATTTCTTTTCCTGTTATTGCTTTTTGGTTTTTCTGTGTACGCCCGGATACCACGTGCCGGGCTGGACTGACGTGTTTTGCAGGTTGCATGGTGAGCGTACCTGAAATTCCTCGTATATCGGCCGAGGTCGTGGTGGTTGGCTGCGACCCGGAGGTCCAGTTTCTTCCCCTTGTTCTTTCAATTTTTTCTGTCTCCATGCTCTGGGGACATAGCACGACTCTAGTTGGGGGGAGGGTGTACTTTGTACTTTTAGTGCGTTGCTAGTTAGCTTTTGGGGATACGGGTGTTATGTATCTTGTGAGTATCATCGAGCGAGTATTTAACTTGAATGTATGCCTGTTTAACTTTAATGCATGCATATATTTGATTACATACATTGAACATGATGCATTGTCAAAGCATGTGAATAGTGTCCCCACATTAATAATAGCGTATCCTGAAAAAAAAAAAAAAAAAAAAACATTCCCATATTCCTTGTAGTCTTTTCTGCAATCGCATAAAATAGTAGGCTTTTGTTTTGCAAGTAAGAGGCTAGTTATTTTTCATGCATTTGCGAGAGGAAATTACGTGCATAGGGGATGAAACAAGGCATTCTTGCATGATTTAACCACATACGAGTCCCCTTGACCATCTTAAACCAGTCCGAGTCAGTCCCCGTGTCTAACTTAGGAAACCGGTGTATGGTTGGATTGAAGTTGGGGGGAAGTTAAGCTCCGTGCATCATGAGTGCCGTATTGCAGTGAGGAATTTTGTGGAATGTGTTTGAGAGATCAATATTAGAACAAGTCGGATTAGGTGTCATGTTTTGGAAACCAAGACCTATAAACCTCGCAGAAAAAAAAAAAAAAAAAAAAGAGCCTGTCGGTATCGATACATCACTTTCTATGTATCGATACCGGGTACCCTCGACCGGAACAGAACCTTTGGGTATCGATACAGGTCTTTACCTGTATCGATACCGAGCCCTTTATACGCCAAATTTAAAGGCTTGGCCGGTCACTTTCTCACCTTCTCACCTTCTTCTTCAACCTTCTTCCTCTCTCTCTAACCCTAATACCCACGAAATTCCTCCATAACCACCACCTTCAAACCTCCACAACTCCTCTAAAACTCACCCAAATCCCACCAAACCGCTCCTTTTGCCCATCTCTACCACATATACCTCTCCAATCCCATCCAAAATCCTTATCTCTCCAGATCTAAAACCCTAAATTCCCAAAACCCAACTTCTAAAACATGGCACCCAGGAAGACTTTCTCTAGTGCTAAGGGCAAGGGGGTGGCATCCTCTAGTGCACAGCCAGAGCAAGCAACCGGGGGAAGGAGGACCAAGGATCAGATTGCCCGGGATGAGCGGGAGAAGTGGGAGGCTTCCCTGGAACAAAGGGGCGTTAAGAACGAGCGCCACATTATCCGGGATGGGTTTCTCCCGAATGTCATCACTATTCAAGCCATCAATCGGCAAGGTATGTCGTTTTGGTTCGAACCAAACCCCGGGTATAATTTAGAACTTGTGAGGGAATTTTATAAAAATATTCATGTACCAGCATCCGGGACTGCATTTAGTTCCGAGACTCAGATAACCTCACGAGTGGCTAGGGTGCCCATTGTTATTACCCCCGACATTATTGCTACGAGTTTGAGGTATGTGAGAAAAACCAATACTAACTACCCTTGCCCCGCTGAGGATCAAGATCAACGTAGAGTGGTGGGTAATTTGTATGAGAAACGTAGAGATGCTAGTATCCCTCACCGGCCGGGCAAGTTTAAGCCGGCATTTCGATTTTTGAACCAAGTGATCTGTTATAATGTGGACCCGAGGGCAACTGAAAATAAGCCCTCTGAAAGCACTGGAAATTTGTTGTCAGCCTTCATGGAGCCAGATACTGTGTGTGATTGGGCGTTGTTTATTTACACTAAGATCATTGATTTCCGCGATGCCCCAACACAGACCCGCATGCCATTCCCGTGCTTGATTACGGCTATTGCTAGAGACTCCGGGTTGACGGGGTCCAAATGGTTCAACAATGACCCACTGATTCCTGGGCCGATTGACAGTACTATCCTGACTAAGAGCATAGCCCAGACTCGTGGAAGTAGAAGTGGAGCTTATCTGACTACTGAACCTGCCCCCAACGCATCTAATACTACTTGGCTGCAGAAGATCTTCTGCCAAGGGGTCGCTACCATCCGGAGTCATCAGAAGATTAAGAGGGAGGTGCGACAGACTGCAAGGCTTCAGCAGCAGATGAATCACAGGCAGGAGTGGATGGTAGGGCGACTTGAGGGGTCGACTTCGGATCCCTATGTTCCTCCTGAGTGGCCCGAGTTGGAGGTCAATGATGACTTCGCGGATGAGGCGGATGCTCCTGAGGAGAGTGAGGAGGAGTCGGATTGATTGAGGCACTTGGGTTGCATGGGGCTAACTGAGGGTAGGAGTATGATGAGGAGGTGTCACTTTATGTTAGGATAGTTTGTTATTTCATGTGGGGTTTTCTGTTATTTCATGTTGGATATTGTGTTATTTCATGTGGAACTTTTGTTGTCTTTTATTTTGGGGGTCTGTAATATAATTTGCATGGAGGATGATTTATTTCTTATGTTGTGGACTTGGTTTGGGTGGCGCCGATGGGCGCATTGACAGGTTTTAGACGTGACAGGTGCGGCCAGTCAGGGTAGTTAACCTTGAGCTTCTATAGGCCGTCACCTGATTTTGCAGTTCCCATTGTTGTTCTAACCGAGGTCAAAATAATCCAGAAAGTCCTTAGTCGATCGTGTGCACGTATTTTATCTCTCACTTATGCATGATTCATAATGAAGTTGCTTATTTTGTGAAATCATATTTGGACATATTGTGCAAATTGTGCGTTATTTCTTGTTAAGCGTTGATTTTGATTGGCGCGTGGAAGCCAGTTGTTCGGTTCCACGCATCTCGCCAAGCGCTTATATGGGATGTTGAGTGTTCTAGTGAGTAGTGCAACGCGATTATTGTTGTAGGGATACTTATTCGCGCATGCGGCGCTATGCTAACCATGTGCAATTTTCTGTCAAAGCATGCATGCATTTGGGTTACAGGCATATTAGGAGGCGAATATCTATTGCTATGTTTTGATTACTTCTACAGGTGTCATAGCCCCGTACCCCCGTTGGTGCTTTTCTAGTTTCCTTTCATTATTTTATTTTCGTTTGTTCCTAGGGACTAGCAACGCTCAAGTTGGGGGGTGTGATAGGTGCGTAATATCACAGATATAAGCGCCTAAGTAGGGCGAATTAGCGCATTAGAGGCGCGTTTTATTTCATTTTCCACTTGATTGCGGTGTTTCTCTTGTTTTTGGTGTTTGTGTTTGTTTTGTAGGAAACGGGCCGAAAAGGGCACGGAAAGTGAGACAAGGCATCGGGCATGTGGGGAACCGGTGGGACCCAAGCAAGGACGACCAAAAGCTGAAAAAGTCAACTTAGAGGCTCGGTATCGATACAGGGATTGTCCTGTATCGATACCCAAGCACCATCTTGGAAACAGAACGTCTGGGTATCGATACAGGACTTCTCCTGTATCGATACCGAGACCCTTATTTTGCCCGTCTTGACTTGCCACGTGTGTTGACTTCGCGCGGGGGTATTTATACCTCGTTTTTACTCCGAATTAGGGTTCGGATTTTAGTTTAGTTTTCTTCTTATTTTTCACAGCCGCTTTTCCTTTGAAGTTATTACTTTCCGGAGACTTTTGGATTGAAGTTTTAGAGTTTTTCCGCTGATTCTCGCTTTGCTTCGGTAACGTTTCCGTTCATTTACTTTAATCTCAGTTCGCGGGGGTTTGTCCGCGTTCTGAGACTCGAATCTCGTGTTTAAATTCATATTCAAGATAATAGCATGTTTAATTTCAGAATTTCGTTATCTGTTATAATCAATATGAGTGAGTAGTTTCGTAAGTATGGTCGCGGGGTGATTAACACGCCGTGGCCAGGGCTGGTTACGTTCTTGCTCCGATTTTCACGATCAATAATGGTAAAACAATTTTAGGTTATTTAAGAACGTTCGTTGGACGAATCCAGGCATTGTCGGAGCCCATGTAACGCGAGGTATGAAGGACCAAAACTCGTTCTTCGCTGTACATGGGTAAACAGCGACCAATGATTTGCATCCTTCGGGGTATCTTTCTCTCTCTAAAGTCAAACGTTTTGGAACAACGAATGGAGCAGGAAATATCCGGACCTGGTCATCGTGTTATGACCCCTACGACCGTACTTCCTTTTAAATAATTCAATCAAATTCAGTTTTTCTCTTAGTTCGGTTAATTCACCAAATCAAATCACAAGGGTGGCTACCTAAGAGCCGTGTTAAACATTAGCAACCCGAGTACTTAGTCAGCACTTTCCACCTTCTCTGTGGATTCGATTCCGGTCTTACCGGGTATTGTGCTACACCGGTCTCCGCCCTACGCTTGGGGCAACCCAGTAAATTAGGTATAGGATTTCGGCCAAGCACGCGCGCCACACACAAGCTGAAGCTTGACAATTTCCCGCGAGCTTATAGGAATTTGCAATTAGTAACAAACAAAATGAATTAACACTCTTTCATCAAATCATTGTTTCAGTTAACTCGCAATATCTAGTCGAACACTTTAACAAGAATCGTACTTCATTGAATTTTTGACGCCCTTGAATTGGTCTCGATTCGATTCGATTCACGATTTGACAACTTCGATTTGGATTGCTTGCATGGATGTGGCCTTCATCAGTTTTGGTGCTTCCTCATTTCTTGAATAATACATTCTCCCAAGGCGTACACCTGAATACAAACAAACAGAGGACTCCACCAGCATCCATAACAAGATGGCCAACATCGCAATTCAGATCGTGCAACATATATCCAATAGCAAACACAAACACAACCCTCACCAAGGTGACCAATATGCCGATTTCAATCGCCCCTAAACCGAATGTGATAGGATCCCAAGCGACGCTTAGCCCGAAATAACCCAAGTACAGAAAAGCCATCATCGTGGGCTTTCGCAGGAATCCGTTTTCGGATTCCGCCCATGTAAACCAAGAGCTGAGGCTGATCATCAAAGAAGACAACAACATAACCGCGTCCATCATCCAAGGTGTTGCGTACCAGTTTGGTTTGGCGTAGGTCCTCTCGGCCGAACGGAAATAGAAGATGTCGATGAGGTGGAGAGAGGCCGGTCCTCCCACGGCTATGACCAATGACAACCACCCTCGTCGAGTAATGGCAGCCCTTAGCCTGTGCTCTATGCTCCTCTCTTTGCCATTATCGTCGTCCGAGTCATAATAGTCTTCATTGTCATATTCGTCGTCGTCCTCGACGGTGTTGCCACCATTGGGACCGCTGGGGATTCGGCGGCGAAGGTTTTCAGTCGCCATGAATTTTTTTTAAAAATAAAAATAAAAATTTGACATTGAGGGAGATATAGAGAGAGGAGAAAAATAGAGCTGTTCAGAGAAAATTCATGACTGGCTAAGCTAAGTTTTAGGTAGTCCGAAACTGCAAAATAAGAAGTAACCACAAAAATCAATGCACATCTGGATTCTGGAGACACAGCACGATTTTAGGTTATCAACAGCTATCAAAGCGGAAAAAAATCTGTACATGCTGTTCAGGAAACAAACCCGCGGTATCTATTCACTAAAACAAACATACATTTTCTGGCTTACCCTCTAGAGGCCTTTGGCTAAGTCAAATGAGTTTGTTGAGAAAGTATGGAGGTTGGTTTTAAATAAAGGTTTCACGACCCGTAACGGTCGCAGTTTAACGCTATTGGTAGTATTGAATGCTACATAATGGGAATTGGTTGTAATAGTTTAACGCTATCACTAGTTGAAAAGTTGCGTGAAAATCAACTGTACCGGTCGACTATTGGCCGTAACGATCGTGAATCAGTCTATGAACCGATATGTAATGGGAACCAGCCGATACGTATGCGATTGTTCATGCGAAAAAAAGAAAAGAAAAGAAAAAAGAGAACAATTGTGAACAAAATGATCATCGTTTCTATCTTTGTATAGATTCAGTTTTATTATTCGGCTTTAAGTATTTCTACTAAATATATAGTGCTTCAGCTTATTGAAAACATTTAGTATTTAATTTTTCAGTACTTAATTTTTCCGCTTTCAATAAAGTTTTCAAGTTCATAAAAGAGCACATAGCCTAATGAGATTTTCCTTGTAATACCGACATGTATCTTTATTTAAGTACTTTTTCTGCTTTTGCTACTTTATTTTCATCCGCCCAATGAGAGTAACTTGTAAACCTCCGAAAAGAAAACACTCGAGGGCCAAGGCAATAATGTAATATTTAAAAGTTTCTAAATTTTCTGTTTTTTATTTCCAGAGACAACCAAAAGAGGAGAATTTTTTTAGCAGAAGCTACAAAATTCACCAAGAGTAAAAGATTCTGAATCAATTTTCTTGTTGGACATCTGAAACATGGTATCTGTGCAGAAGGCAGAGGACATTCTTATGAAAACTCATCAAAGTAAATGGTATCTATTGAACAGCAAAGTACTCATGAATTGATGAATACTAGAAAAATTACTTGTGAAATCCATTAAAAAAAATCAATTCGATAGATTATCAATTTTATTAACAAAAATGCGGTACCAATATTATACAAGAATCATATGAACATACTCTTCATAGTATTTATCCACAATACATACACAGGTAAACAATTGGGAGCTTTCGGTGTCGATAGTCAAGCTGTGGAGCAACACTTTGAAGGAATTTGAGGACAAATATTTGCCAGATTTGATCCCCTGTTGACCTGATAACAAGCCCTTGCATGATGCTAAAAGACTTCTTCTACATTGGGGGAGTTGGCAGGTTTGCTGGACGACCACGGCGACTCAACAAGCTTGATCCCGAATCACGCAACGGTGATAACTGAGAAAGCGGAGCACTTGACATTTTCGGAAGTGGGAAAACATTGTTTCTTGTCCGTGGAGAGGGGGAGGCTGCTGGACTGCGAGACACAATTTTCAACATGAACGGAGAAGTGGAGGCGACTGGGCTGTGGGACACGACATGCAAAGCACCTGAGGGGGAGGCGAATGGGCTGCTCTGCAAGGGCGATCGCAAGGCGGACGGGGAGGTTAAGGGCTTATATTGCACCGGCGGTTGCAAAGTCGATGGGGAGGTTAACGAGTTATGCTGCACATTTGGTAGCAAGGTCGATGGGGAGGTTAACGAGTTATGCTGCACATTTGCTTGCAAGGTTGATGGGGAGGGCAACAGTTTGTAGTAGTGCATGGGTGATTGCAAAGGCGAGAGGGAGGCTAATGGGCTGTTTGGCTGCGTTCCAAAGGTAAATGAATCGGACGGACTTTGTATTCCTCCATTGGAAATCTTGAGCTCCTCAACTTCTTGCTTCAGTGCTTCACTTATAGCTGCGATTATCAAGTACCGTACGTAAGACCACGGAATTTTGTCACGAGTAAGCAATAACATGAATATTTCAATCAAGTTAGTCACCAGATTAAAGAGACGGAAAAAGACGATGGATTTGGTACTTCAATCAAATTTCAGCGCAATAATCAGATTGATGGACAAAATCCATTACACAAGTTATATATTCAGAGGCTGAAAATGAGGGTGTCAATAAATTTGTTATCTCCAAAGAAAACCTCCTCAGATAAAGCTGGTATAAGTCTGTAAATTTTTTTTGTAACCAGTATAAGTCTGTAAAATTCAGTTAAGCATTGAAGGTTCCTACAAGTGAGCTCTTCAAAAGTTAGATAATAATGAATTTGAAGTTCTAATCACATGAAACAGAAGCGGATTTAATGCTTGAAGAACTGTTTACCACACATATCAGTTACTTGATTAAAGTTTCTTGTGGTTGTGATTGCTAACACAACTTCCGACGAGGCTTATTGCCTAAGAACTGTAAATTGGACAACCAAAACTATGTCGCTATAATGTTTTGGCCTTTGGGCTTAAACACATCTTATATACACACTTCGGACCTCCATTGATTTGAAAGAGCACTTTCTGACGCACCGCAAATAGTTGAAAGAATTGTAAGTCACAACAGGACGTAGAGGATTTAGGACCGAGAACATAGAACAAATCCGATACAAGAAAAGGGAAACCGAGTATGCAATGGTATTTCTTTGGCTTTTAAATGCAAGGCCATCATTAGAAGCTTAATCTTGACACCAGATTAAGAAAACACCATAACTAAAAGGGTTATCTTCATACTCAAACTTAGCACTTAGCAGTACTTCTGTACTTACCTATTCTTATACTCAGATAACCATCATCCCCAGTGAAACAACCGATTAGTATCTTTCTTAGCTTTAAGACGAAGGAGAAAAATTCAAATTCTCACCGTGGACATTTAAAAATACTCGAAGTTTGCAGAAACTTACCATCACGCAATTCAGCTTGTTGCTGCTTGACTTCTAACAGGACTTTGAGCTCAGCATTTTCTGTAGTCAGGCCCCTCTTGTCTCTCTAAACAGTAAGCCGAGAAAGAATCAGCCCATAAATTTATTTTGTAGCACGCTATGTTCTGTTTAAGAGCGTGCGGAACGGTGGGTATGATTGACAGAAGAGTAAATGTAAGGAACATGTATTAGTTCTGAAAAGAACCAACACATCTCCTGTCTTGAAAATTCAATTTATATTTCCATTGAAGACTACAAATATCGTTTGGCCCCGATGTGCTATTATGTCAAGAACAAATATTGAAGGCCATTACAATTTGCCATTATGTCACGGATCAAATTATCTTCTTATCAATTAATATCCTCCATCAAATAGATTCATACAAAAATAATTAAAAGAATGTTCTTTTTATAGACCTAAACTAGTCTATACAAAAGGTTTAGTGTACAAGAAAAAGTTCAAATACTAAATTTCCTAGTCTCTTTTACTGCTAAGGGCATTGGAAACATATCTCAAATAGACAAACTGGACAATAGAATGCAACTACAAATCAAATGAGACAAACCTGGTAAGTTATGAGTTGTGCAGAGAGATTTGTTGCTTCAAATTCAAGGAACTGAGCTTTTTCCTCTAGTTCGGATACATAGCGAACCTTCTTCTCTCTCGAACGAGCCATATACTGCCTACCTTCCAAAAGCCTAAGTTCAACAACTATGTCAGCAGAATCCCCAAAAATGAAGTCAAAATTGTGATCCGGATGATACTGTGAGACAGGAATAAGAACATATGTGTTTGCATGGGCGTGGGAAGAGGATTCATGTACACAAAACTGTGCCTATAGCAGTACGTATATAGATTACAAAAAAACAAAAAGAGTTTTGTAAGTATCACTACCACAAATTGTCAGCGCTAAACAAAGCAATTTTGTCTTCAAAACATTGAATTTCGTCCCTACAGCTTATGGAGACGAAATGTTTCGTCGCAATTCTATCGAAGAACTTAGCCCTGCTTATCTAAGGACCCAAGATCCCACACACTCATCCGCGGGATATTTTGTACATTTAGACAGATCCACGTAACATAGCCTTTCAGATTGACAAAAATCATGATTTTCAATGAAAAAAAACCGTCACAGCAACCAATGAAACCTGAGGTATTTAGTTTGTACAATGTGAGACCCAAGCCAAAGCCAACTCTAAACAAGAGAGCAATTTTGTTCACCCTCCTTAAAAGAGGGTGAACAAAACCCTCCCTCCTATTGGTTGAAACATGTGGGTCCTATCATAAAGTGATGTCATGCTTACCAAAAAGTGTATTGCAGAGGTGAGCATGACATTACTTTGTGGTGGGACCCACACCAATTCAACCAATAGGAGGGATGGTTTTGTTCACCCTTTTTTGAGGAGGGTGAACAAAATTGCACTCTCTAAACAAGGACAAGATCTATAAAACCATGGTCCATAGAGATATTCTATAAAACGCAATTGAAATCTTCAATCGAATCAATTATGTCTATCATCGATGAAATCTCTCCCATTACCAATAACATATAATATGATCGTAATCTAACTGCTGGGGACTCTTAAAAATGGATATAGTGACAAGTGACTCCATGCGCCCGCCAGAGAGCTTCACCCTAAGTTGCACATTGTCACCAGCAGAGTATTTTTGCACCTACGTTGGGCTGGAAAAAAGGTTCCACCACTTAGCCCTCGGTACTAGATAACCATAAGCACAAGATCCAAACACACTTACGTCAGATACAAAACTCAAGTCACACTGTGCACTCTAAGCGCTAAAGTGTAGGTTTAACCCCACCAAGCTACTACAGAAACTTGAACCCAACCACACGTCAGAGTTAGAAACTTAAGTCTCACTTTGTGCTCCTAGCAGCAAGCACCAGGCACCAAAGAGTTATTTAGCCCCACCAAGCCGCTACAAAGACTTGAACCCATGCATTGAGCAAGGAAACCAATCTACTTATCCGTTAAACCAAGCCCTTGGCGGTAAGGTTGCCAAATCATGTACCAAATTGAGAATCGTATCTCTTTTTGAACCGCAAATACTTTGCTTCAGTCATAATTTCTAAAATATAAAACAAAAGTTAGGTTTATGGATTTGGGTGACGAAAATATAAAATATAAATGCAAAGCACTTGGCGGAAAGGTTGCCAAATCGTGTATCAAATTGAGAATCGAACCTTTTTTCAAATTGCAAGTACTTTGCTTCAGTCACAATATCTAAAATATACAACGAAAGTTAGGTTTACAGATTTGGGTTACAAAAAGATAAAACTATTAAGGAAAACAAAGACCCAAATCAATAAAAAAGCTTGCTTTAAATGATGATTTGATAATCCCATGGAGTTGTAAGTAAGCTCATTCTATTGCAACATGCAAGAGATGAGGATTTAGGAATCCTACTTATGGTTTTATTTTCTGAAAAAAAAGTTCGAAGTACAAAGCAAACCCTTCGAAGGTCTTTAGGGTGGTTGTATGACATATTGTTGTCGTCCTCGAGTCACTCACAAAGCAAATTTCCACTTTCTTATTTTCTATGAGACCACATAATGTGATACATAGACATAAGATGCATATAACAATACTAAAGATTTAGTTCATCGATTCAACAATTTGGATCACCGATTCTCCAATTCTTTACGATAGGCACTAATTTGGATTCATGCAACCAATTCCTACCGATGGCCCATTGAATCATACTGGATCGTACCATTCTAACAACTATGGTTGGTGTTGTGAGGGACTACAACAACAAATATTGAAGAGATGATGAAAAGGAGCTGCAATATCATTTTCTATCAACACCATTAAGCACTGTAGTCCATCTTTGTCAGAAAAAACCAAGGGAAACTACATATGCCATAACAATTTAAACAAAAAGATGAAAATGAGAAAAAGGGTTAATGTAAACATTTTAACCACTAACTCTTCCTATTGAATATACTTAATTTTCCCAGGGGAAAAAGCAGCCGTGCAGTCATACTTAGTTTTTCGTTTATCGTGTGAAGTAGTTTGTAAATCTATGGCGCATAATCCACCAAGAAGACTCTTCACCTTTGCTCTCAATCCTTACTCTAATGAATTTCTCTCTTACCGACGAAATATGACAATCAGTGATTTATTGCAGGGTCTCCAACATGAGTGGAAAATCAACTCTACCATGAAAAGTGAGGGCCTTTTTTTTCCCTTTCCTATCTGTGCAGTAAAGTGTACTTTGATTAATTATTTTTGCACAGAAGCAAATTGTTGAATCAACGTTTCAACTAATTTATTTATATTGTGCATGTGTCCCAAGCGCTAGTAGTAATAAAAGAAAGAGAAGCTATAAAATCCATTTTCCATAGAAGAATTAATACTAAAATTTTCACCTCTTGGCACGGTCCGGGTCTTCGGGCCAAATCTCCGCCAGATTATAACGTGGTACTCCTCTCTTCTTGTTCTTCTCATTACGCTCACTTGACCCTTCCAACAAACCGCTCTTCCCATGATCTACATTGTTATAATTTTCCAATTCACCTCCTCCTCCACCACCTTGCTCCATCAAATTAGCACCGCCGCCGCCTAATTAAGGGGGCGGAGCCCGAAATTTTAGTCAGTGGGATCAAAATCACATGCATATGCAAGTTGTTTTTGTTTCAGAATTTGTCCAAAAGTCTTGTTATATTTCGAAAACGTTGCATGATGCCTCGTTCGTAATACCATCAGCGTTCAAAAAGAAGAGAATCCTTGTGGTTTCTATGCATTCGAGGGAAATTGGGGCAATTTTCAAATTCTTCATGTGATTACAATAGTAAAATTTAATTGCGAAACTACCAAATGTCTTTTTCGAGAAATCAAAGTTGATGGGATCAAGTGACCCACTTGTACCTTCGTCACTCTGCCCCAGGATTTGATCCATCAAACTAACGCCGCCACCTCCTTCTTCCAACAAACGGCTATTCCCTCGTCCAGCATTGTCGTGATTTTCCAATTCACCACCACTGCGGCCGCCGTCTTGGTCCATTAAACAAACGCCACCGTCGTCTTGTCCCAGATTTCTGATGTCGAGGAGTGACGATAAGAGGTCATCGTCAAAGTCCCAGAAATCATCCTCCGATTGGGCACCACCGTGGTGGAGCCCATCGAATGAAGCCGGGATTGGCGGCGTTGGTGTCATTGGTGATGGGTTGTTGAAGGCAACATGAGAGGTGGTTAAATTTGCGTTCTGAGTAGAATTCATATCGTTATAGTTATTAGTATAGAGATTATAAGGGTTTGGTTGGTCCTGCATTTCGAATTTGGCATTGAAATCTACATTCTGCTCGCTCCGCCCCCCAATTCAATTGGGTTTTGAAGGAGGGAGGGAGAGAGAGAGAGAGAGAGAGAGGGGGGGGGGGGGGGGGAGAAGAGGGGTATTTTTTTTGGTACCGAATGGGTACCATGTGGCCATGCCAAGCACGATCTCGGCCGTCAAAAGTGTTTTGGACAACCGAGATTGATTCCCTCTCTCTCCTCTCACCCGACCACTCTCTCTCCTCTTTTTCTCTCTTCTCTTCCGGACCATTGGATTGCATTTTAGACGGCTGAAATTGCCGAGCGGGTACCGCGTGGGCAATACACCCTCCTTTCTCCAAGGAGCGAGTTCGGAAATTTCGGTATCATACCTTTAACCGGTGGCTTCTGTGCCTTCTCAACGGCCTCGTCTCCAGTTCTAAAATGTACTTCAATCATTTAATAGCAACCCAATTATAAATGGATAATCTTCTTCCTATTTCTCAAAAAAAAAAAAATAATATTATAAATGGATAGGGGTGCATTGCAGCTCACGGCGCGGTCGAGCCGGCATCGTTCCAACAATCGGAGACATTTACTGAGTAGAGGTCACCGAGTACTATAAATACACCAAAAATGAACTCAATCGGATATCATTAAGTGTTTTATAGGACACAAACAACTTGAAAAATAATGGGTTCAGTTGTTTTGATCCAGTGTCTGTGTTTATTTGTGTTCCATTTCTTTTCAAGGTATTTGTGTTCCAATAACGCATTTAACGATATCCGCTCAAGTTGATTTTTGGTATACATGTAGTAGTCGACGAGCTCTAGATCTACACAGTGAACTTATCCGATCGTCAAAACGATGTCGATGCAGCCGCGCCATGGGTGCACAACACAGTTTTGTGTATGGGTATGCTCAGCTGCCCCACGTCCATTATAATTTTTTTTTTCTTCAATCAAATACAAATTAAAAAATAGGGCCACTTAGCCGAAAATCCAAAACATTTGACATTTTTTAAGGGAATGACAAGGATTTTTTCGGAGATCGGGTAGGGGATGGTATAGTTAGTCCCCTCCCTGATCCCCGCCCCTCCTCGTTCCCCTCCCCTCGGATAGGGGATGGTATAGTCAGTCCCCTCTTTGATCCCAACCCCTCTACATTCTCTCCCCCTCCCCGCATCCCCATTCACATATTAGGTATACTATTATAAGTTTATAAGTGTATTTTTTTTTTCGGGACAAGTTTATAACTTATAACTTGTTGGTTAGTTGTATAAAGAAGGTTTTCTCCTTTACTTCTATTTTATGTGGCACTTTTGAGTGAAATTTTAATCTACCCAAAAAGAAAAAACAAAAAAATAATAGAAAGAACAAGAACAATAGTAGCACTTTTGAGTGACTTGGTACGTTTTAATTACTATCTTTGGGAACCACTTTTGTTATTAGCTTTGGATTTTCATATAATTTCTTTGGTATTCACTTGAATAGTTTGAGTAAAATTTTGAATCCCCAATTCTCCATAGGGATCCCCGTTCCCCGCATTGGGGTGGGGATGGAGGTTAAAAAAAAATCCCTAGTGGAGATTGGGAGGGGATGAGGATTCATATGGGTTTGGAGATTGGGGGTGGAGATAGTGGTATCTACCGCCTACCCTCCCCATGCTCATCCCTACTCCCGGCCAACCACCACCCCACCTCCGGCTGACCACTTCCGGCGACCCAAAAAATTAGTGAATCTCTTTAATTTTAAAAATTTCTAATTTCATACAGAAAATTCAAAAAAATCAACTCCTCCCTCCTAGCCAACCACCACCCCACCTCTAGCAAGCCACTTCGGGTAACCAAAAAAAATTATAAAATTCGTACCTAAAATTCAAAAAAAGCAACGCCTATTAGTTACTTAAGTATAAAAATTAGAAAACAAGGAGAATGATAAGAAGGAGATCGAGGCCGTTGCTAATGCAGAAAATTAGTTATATTTCACTAATCTGCAAACATACGGAGTAAAACACTTGTTTAGGTTCCTCAATGGAAAAAAAAAAAAGAAAAAAAAAGAAAAAGAAAAAAGGAAGGCTATATTTAAGTTTAGTTGAAATTTGAGAACACAAAGAGTAGCAGAAAATTAGTGTAACGTGTCACTAATCTTCAAACATTTGCCCTGAACCAGCATTTCTTGTTCTGCTTGTATAATTCAAGAACAACAACATGGCCACCCAACGGGAAAACCCTCAGACATCCCAAAACGCAACTCGTCCATCTCTCATCCGTTGTTCCTCTTCTACATGGCCGCCGTCGCCGTCATCTTCGACGGAGCTCGAAACACCTACGGTAGAGTCTTGTGTCAACTTGGGTCTCTTAATTTCTCTTTTCCAAAGGACGGGTACTCTTCAATTTATTTCTAATCCTTTCTTGTTTATAGTCGCCAAATTACAATTTTGTACCAATTGATGTTCTAATTGCATGAGCATAGATGGAAACTGATTCCTTCAAGGACGATGGGGAGTTGGTGCTCCTATTAAAATCCGAACCCCTTTCCAATGGAGCCAAAGGGGTTTCTTCCGGCGGTAGAGAATCCGGTTTGATGGTGGGAATAAGCAGAGAGGAAGGAGGTGCGGAGAGAGAGAGAGAGAGAGAGAGAGAGAGAGAGAGAATCAGGGGAGGAGATAGAGTGGTGGTTTGTGTAGGAGGTGGTGGGGCTGATGAAGAACTTTTTTTTTTTTTTTTGAAGAGAGAGAGGCAGTGAGTGGGTGTGTTTTGTCCTTTTACTAAATTAATATAAAAATAATATATTTATGTTTGATTGCAAAAGTTCATTGTCTTTCTCTTCAAAAATGCTAAATATAGTGTTTTTTTGGCTAATTTTTCCTAAAAAATACAAAGCACTACTGTTTGATTCGATTAGCAAGCTATATATGCCCAACCTACTTGATCACAGTAATTAGTTTAGGTTGAGTTTTCCAATTGATTTTATAAGATAAATCTAGTTTTGTTTGGAGATGTGATAAAATCACATTATTTTTTCAATTGATAAAATCTAGGTTTGATAAAGGTGTTTTCCAAATGATTCTATGAGATAAAATCTAGTTTTGCTATAAAATCAGTTGAGAATCCTAGATTTTATTAAGACTAGATTTTATGAGATAAAATCAATTGGAAAACTCAACCTTGGTCTATGTTTTTGAGCTTGAACAAGGCCCTTATTAGCAAAATATAAAGGGCAAAGTTACCCCTCAGTGGCATGAGGCCAAAACGATTCTAAAAAATGCTGTTTAGAGTTCGTTTGGAAGCCTAATTGGGGATTACATTTTACATTTTGATTGTGAGTTGTAGATTTTTGTATTATGACCAGAATATATTAGTATGAAACTACAAAGTATTTGACTTGGCTTTGTTCGGTTTGGGTTTTGAGGGAGGGTTTTGCGGGTAATGGGTAAAGAGAGCTAGAAAGAAAATTTTATTGGAGACCGTGCAGGATGGGTCTTGAGACCCAAACCGAACAAGATGGAGAGGTGTGTAGAATAAATTTTACAACATAACAGTATTTGGAAGTATAATGACAAAAATAGATTATGGATTTGATTTTTTACCGTGTTACCCTTGTTGCATGTTATGGTACTATAATAGTATGTTCATGAATAATTAAATCAAAATTGGGTCCTTATTTGAAAGTCTCTTTTTTTTCCTATCTAGGAAATCTTAACTATTACTCATGTTTTTAAGTGTGTTGCTTCGTAAATCCAACTTGTTAAAGAAAATTATCATTATTCTTTTCACATTAACTTTTACCTCTACTTTACACCTTTCACGTCAATTTTTACCTTCACTTTTCAAAATTATTCTTCACGTTTACCTATTAACACTTTACCCATGAACTTTTCAAAAGGGCAAAATAATAATTCCATAAATTTTTACCCCTTAACTTTTTAAAATACACACTTATTAAGAGACAACCTAAAATGGAATACTTCCTCCGTCCCAATTTGCTTGCCCCTTTTGGGGAAGTGAGTTTTTAAGGGGAGTAAAAACTTTGTATCGTCTTTTATATTTTGCTCCTAAGTCCAGTCAATATTACTGTCCCCATGTTTTTGGGGCTAATTTTTTATATGAAACTCGAAACATATGTAATATGGATCTTGTTTGATTGATATCAATTACTTTTATTATACAAAGTTTTCAAAATCATAAGTACCATTATAAAATAAAAGATAATGGACAAGCCAATAGAGATGAAAAAAGTACTTGTAAAGGGTAAAACTAGAAAGTGACCTTATTTTGTGCCTGTTTTTAGGAATGAGACAAATATTTTGGGATCGGACATTCCAAAATAGAAATAAGGTCCAGCAATTTGGGATGTGGGGAGTACTCAACTAGTATTAAAAAGAGAGATGGAGGGAGTACTTTTGAAAAATTATATGTAGTCCCATTTTGTGAGGAAGTAAAAAATACAATCATGATGGCTTTAAATTGAGAGCACCTCATGAAATATCTAATAAAGACCGGGGTAATATAGTTTTTTCATCTGTAGAAAAAATCCAAATTTCAAAATGAGAATGCAAAAGTAGTTCCAAGACTAATTATCAAATTGTGCCTCCATTCTATAATTTTGAAATTGTATTTTTGGAAAATGCATTTTACAAATAGGCGGCCAAAAAGCCACAATGAAAAATATAAAATCAAACTACCAAACGGCACCTTGGTATTCAGAACAAAACATATGGTAGACATGGCTAGTAAAACATGGATCTTAAATTCACCTTCCTTAGGGCATCCTTATCTGACACACAAAAAAAAAAAACACACCAAATTTAACCTCAAAAACACCTTTTATAATTTAGCAAGTCATTTTTCCAAAAATTCACAAAATCTGACTCTCTATTCAAACTTTAGCAAGTCACTTTATCAAAAACTCACAGAATCAGACTCTTTATTCAAACTTTTACTCTTCCCTCCCTCCTCCTCTTTTGGTGAGTGAACAGTAGGTCACCAAATTTGTTAAGTTACTGTAGCAAAGTTAAGAAATCTTCAAATTGATGAGTTTGTTTGGTGAGACTGATTTTTGAGGTTGTGGAGGAGTTTTCTCTCTACTTTAACTTTAAAGTTAAATTGTTAAGCCACATATTGATGCTCTAAACAGCATCCAAATTGAAGTCATTTTTTTTTTTGGGTAAATTGAAGTCAATTTATGCACTGCTTAACTTTAACCAACCTCCTAATGAGTGACTTTATATGGTCCATTGGAGATGGTCTTTTCAACCCAACCCTTCTGCCTTTTCCTTCATCAAATCCACGTGGATTAAGGTCACCCCCTCTCATTTTGGGTGTTTGGGAGCCTACTTTTTAGCTTTTGATTTTTGACTTTTTGGTTTTTTGGCTTTTGGTCAGAATGAGTTTTGGATGTGGGAGGAGTGTTTGGAAGAAATGTGCAGAATGTGTTTTGGAGAGGGAAAATAAGAAGTAGAAATCAAAAAGGAGCTCCAAAGCTCTTTTTGCCTTTTGGCTTAGAATTTGCAAAATGGAAAATGAGTTATGAAAGAATGTGTTTTGGGAGTTGTCATCCAAACACCCAAAATGAGAAAAATAGAATGTGAAAAGTAGAAAAAGAGGGGGCCAAACACCTCAAATTTGAAGCCAAAACTCCATATGCGAAATTCACTTTTTTGTCTTTTTTTTACCTCTAGTATAATAATAAGGGACGGCCATGGCCCGACCCACTTTTTTACTAGGTATACCTATGTATATTGGCCCCTTCTACTCATTAATATTCAACAAGTTTTCGAGTGTACATAAGTAACTGAAAGAGCACAAAATCACTTTTTTCTATTTGGGTCTTTCTGGGTCGCCCTAGAAAGGGAAATTTTTTTTCCATACTTTCATTTAATTTATGTACTCTCTCAGTGTCTCGCCTAAGAAAATTTTTGATAAAATTTCAAATGGACCAAATTATGATCAATATAGATTATCAATTGAAATTACTATCTTTACATTTTATTGCAAGTTGAAGGTCTTTCGAGGTTTAACACGCACACAATATTTCGAAAACACCTTTCAAACACACCGAATTAGGGGAGCATGCCGTCCTTGGGGTTGGCAGGGGTTGCTGACCTCATCCGGGCCGTCCGTTTCGTGCATCAACGGCTCTGATCTCACTCCACCTATATGTATTTGAGTCGTCCATTGCTTAATATGATTTGAGAAGTTGATGCTCGGAATGGACAACCTAGATGGGGTTGGCACCCTCTGCCGTCCCTTGGAGACAGTACTCCCACTACGTCCAAACACACCACCCAATAGCGTGGGGTCGTACTATCTATTTCAATAATCTAAGTCAGTTTATTTTTTAGCTTCAAGCATGTAAAGCAATCATGCTAAAAATGAGATTGGTCGGATATTGATAAATGCTTGATTCAAATTAATTGATTAAGGGAAATGCTACAAATGTGTGATCAACCTAATTCTTTGCATGACTATTATTCATGTCAAAATCGATAAAATGAACGATTTGGATTGTCAAAATATGGCGTGGAACTTTATTACGTGGTGCGCGTGTTTGAAGAGTGTGCTTAAGCAACTAGAATTTCTCTTTTATTTCACAAGGTTCAGCCCCTCCCGAAATAAAATCCTGACTCCGTCACTGATTGAAGATGAGGGTTTGGTGTTGAATTTGAAGATGTCAACTTGCCACCTAAACTTTCAAAAAAAATTGAAATATTCAATTTGCAATCATGATTGGAGATGCTCTTACAAACCAAATAGTTTCTCCTTCAAAACCCTATCCCCAACCATTGAATAGATGCAATTAGACTTCAATGGCCCCAACAAAACAACCAAGAGAAGTGGTAAGCTTTGCACATCTTCAGAGCAGATGAACATTATATATAAAACACTCATCGGTATCACACTCTAACGAGGAAAATTGAGAAATACCAAAAAGTTAAAAGAGTTATCCACACTACTCTTGGATGGATATTTTTTCACACCAACAATGGAGTTATATTTTATGTGTTTATGGACTAGGTTCGAGGTCTCGTGCCCAACATCAGTCACATGTTCGTTGATTAGATTTGGATGGTTGGCATGAAAGTACGTCTTTCACATTAACTCAAATTGGTTCATGTACTCAAGAGGTGTATTTTATTATTTTATCAATCCTATTTTTCAGATGATCAACGGTGGTCCTCTTTTCACTTTTGAAAATGGCAAGATTGCCCTTTACTCTCTCTCTCTCTCTCTCCCCAAATCAACCAATAACCTCCAATAAAAGAAAACCACCACCATCTCATTCTCATTCATCACCTAGCTATGGTTCAAACCAAAATAAAAGCAAACTGGGGATAATTTCTGTCCAAAATTTTGGTTAGAATAGAAATTGCATGTGCGACCTGTAGGATTTCATAAGAAACCCTAACCCAAGAACTCATGTCAAACTATTGAAGAAAACAATAGCGGATGCGTACCTGTCGCCATGGAGGATGAACACCTTGTGTGCGTGGTTGTTCGTCTTCCACCTCCAAAGCCCTACTCTTGATCTTGACCTTAGCCTCACACGCGATGGGATGGTATGAGAAAGAGATTAGGGTTTAGAGTGGGGACTTAACCACATATTTATAGGCCATGGTTCCATCATAGCCCATCATAATAGATGGAACCCTAATGGGCCTTTAATGGTCTCTACACTTGAAAATAAGCCCGCACCACTTAACGCACGTGATATAACTCAAATACATGCTTAACAGAGATTTGTCAATTACCCGGTAATATATATTAGACGATCACGGCTTAATGGGTAGTACCGACACCACTCAAACCTTATTCGACAATATACAATATCTAATTTATGATCTATGTAGGCCCACCTACAGAAAATTGCTAACAATCTCCCACTTGGGCCACAGAGGTCATCCTGATATTAGATATTGTAAACTTTAAGAGCTCAAACTTTTATTGTCGAAATTTATGAGTGTAATCTCAAAACAATCTGGTCCATTGAAAACACAAATATGGGATCATGGCGGCCTTTGCCATATTTATCATGGCAGGACCCATCCATGGTCACAAATATCTATGCATTCAACGACATAGATCAAGTACGGAAGTGTAGCATGAAAATTACATGCAAATGTGATCTTTTAGCATGCCTATTTCCAACTAGTCCAACCTTATAACTCAACAGAGTTCCTGAGTCACGCATATGATCAAAATTTCATGTATATACCACAATTTGAAAATATGCAACTTTATTTCAGAATCATCACTAAACCAAAAGTGATCACCACAAAAGTCAAATAATTAATAATATGAGTAGCACAACTCCCACTAATCAAATACTTCACAAGAACTAACCACTCCTGTATGAGCTACATGCTCCTTAAACACTTTAGGTGGTAAGCCTTAGTAAGCGGATCTGCAATCACGAGTTCTGTGCTAATGTAGTCAATTGACATAAGACGATTCTGAACTCTTTCCTTAATGACAAGAAACTTGATGTCAATATGCTTTGATTTTGACAAACTCTTGTCCTAATTTAGCAGCCTGATTATCACAGTAAATCTTTATTGGTTTCTCGAGTTACCAACAGTATGAAGCCAGGTGATAAAATTCTGCAATCACAACGCTTACTTTGTTGTTTTATAGTAAGTAGTAACAAACTCGGAGTCCAAATATCCAACAATAATAATTAGATTCTCCGATATGTGAGCAAATCATTTACAAACATCTACAAAACATTCCAACTGTGCACACAATATCCAGACGTGTACAAACTAAAGCATACGTGAGACTCCCTACTGCCGATGCATAAGGGATGTCCTCCATTTGTTTCAATTTCAAGTCGTTCTTTTGAAAAAAATTTGGTTGCACCATATATATGGTTTCTTCAACGTCACTATTGAGAAACACAGTCTTAACATCCCTTTGATGAAGCTCTAAATCATAATGAGCTACAAGTGCCATAACAATCCTTAAAGAGTCTTTCGATGATACCAGAGAGAAAGTCTCTTTATAGTCAATGCCTTCCTTTTGAGTAAAGCCTTTAGCAACAAGACGTGCCTTATATCTTTCGATATTGCCTTTCAAGTCCCGTTTGGTTTTAAAAACTCATTTACAACCAACAGTCTTGACACCTTTAGGCAATTCGACAAGATCACAAATGTCGTTGTCACTCATGGACTTTAACTCATCCAATAAGGCATTCATCCATTTTAGGGAGTTAACACTTTGTTTGGCTTGACTGAAAGATATGGGGTCATCTTCCAATCCTATATCAAACTCATGTTTTTGGAGATAAACCATATACTCATCAGGAATCGCTGATCTCCTCTCCCTATTAGATCTCTTAAGTGGCACCTTTACTTGAGTTTGTTGTAATCTTCCGTATTAGTAGGAGACAGCTCAAGAATAGTTTTGGTGGTTTGCATCCGCATCCTGTACAAGTACAGGTGTGACCACCTCAACAGTCTCAACAGGAATCATAGGAATCTCAACTTGTTCCTCTTCAAATAAAAAATTCCTAGTTTGTGCACTCCCACTACTTTCAACATCCTCAATAAACTAGGCATTGTCCATCTCAATAACGGTATTTGTGAAAGGGTAATAAAATTTAAAACCTCTTGACCTTTCTGAGTATCCAAAAAAATAGCAGCTAGCGGTTTTAAACTCCTTTTGGAACCAAATTTCCTTATGTTTGTTTGCTTCCCCTTTATGAATTCAACACAGATTTTGAAATCTGAAAAATAAAGGGAATCAAGAATTCCACTTGACACAAGCCTTTCAATAAATGTCCGAAACGCTTGTGCCACAACACAGAGGAGTTCTTATTAATTAATTTTTGCTTTGTACCGGAGTTGTCAACATGTAAAGTTTTATTAAACTTTAAGTGAGAGGCATCCAAATCTAAACTGTACAGACTATTAACTAGAGATCCAGTACCAATAATATTTGAATTTTGATAGAGACTAAAAACTTCATGTCCAAATGAACAAGTATAACCGGATTTGTCCAAACTGGAAATAGAAATTAAATTCCGTCTAAATGACGGTACATAAATAGTCTCATCAAAATTCAAAAATATTAAAAACCAGATTCTAATTTAAGTCTAAAAACTCCAATTTCCTCAACACGAACTTTATTGCCATCGCCCATATTAATGAACCTTTCGGCATCACTGGGTATCCGGCTCCTTAGACAACCCTGCATGGACACACTTATGTGAATAGTTGTACCCGTATCTATCCACCAAGTGTTGGGTGGTACTTCAGCTAAATTAAATTCACAGCAAACAAAAACTAAATTCATTACCTTTCTTTGCGAGCCACTTGTGATATTTGGGACAATCCTTCTTCACATGACCAACAGTCTTTTTGCAAAAGAAACAAGGAACACCTTTATCCTGTTTCTGTTGCACAGTTGCCTCTGAAGTCCCAGCATCTGCAACTCCCTTAGTCTTATGATTGAACTTTCTTTTCTTAGTGCCTGGGTAACCGTGAGAATGAGTTGCCAAGTGAGCACTTTCTGTCCTTTCTTGTTTCATCCTTTCTTCCTCTTGCACACATTGAGCTATAAGCTCATTAAGAGTCCATTTTTCCCTTTGAGTATTATAATTGATTTTGAAGGGACCAAATTGTGTAGGAAGCGAAATCAGAACAAGGTACACAAGAATTTCTTGAGAAAATTCTAACTTTAGTGCCTTCATTTTGGTAACAAGATTGGACATCTCCATAATGTACTCCCTTATATTTCCTTTGCCATTATACCGCATGGTGACAAGTTTGCTAAGAAGCGTACATGCCTCCACCTTTTCCGATGCAACAAATCGGTCTGCAATTTGGCTAAGGAATTTCTTGGCATTCTCTTCCTCAGGCATTGCACCTCGAATAGTATCAGAAATAGAATGTTTTATTATCATAAGACTCATACGGTTAGAACGCTCCCACTTTTCATAAATAGTTTTTTCCTCAGCTGTACTTTTATCAGTGAGCTTAGCAGGCTCATCAACACGCAGTGCATAATCCAAATCCATACACCCAAGAACGATTGAAACATGCTCTTTCCATTTTGCAAAGTTGGAACCAGTAAGAGTTGGAATGTTGTTCAAATTTGCAGATATCAAAGATGCATTCACTATAGTAACACAAAGAAAAGCTCACAATTAACAAATCTCCATAACGCGATGATAAAAATAAGAAACTTGATTATAATTATCATGCAAAAAATTGGTCTAATTGTAGGGGCAAACAATTTAGACAAAGAGACATAAACTAAAAATCACAAATATTATGTCTTTAGTGGTGGGCCCTGTCGAGAAACCTAATGCATCATCATAATCAAGTCTTTGGACAGTAATTATAACACGCAAGTGGTCTTCTCAAAAATAAATAAGGCTAGTTAACCTGAACAATACAAAATTAGACCTGGCCAATCAAAAGCCTTCCTTTGGGCCGACTTTTGAACGCATAGGCAAATTCGCTAGTTAACCTGAACAATATAAAATTAGACCTGGCCAATCAAAAACCTTCCTTTGGGCCGACTTTTGAACGCATAGGTAAATTCTAAAAAAAAATTATATTATTCAAAAAATAACTACCTTATACCGTTTAAAACCCGGCCAGATAATAACCTTCCTTTGGGCCGATCATTAACCGCATGGATCTAAGCGTAATTTTATGTAATCCAAAACTGTTACCTTCAGGTTTAAGAAAATCTCCATAATAGAGCCACTTTGGCGGCTTATTACTTTAATTCTTTTAAACCCTAGGTATGGACTACGAAATAAAAACTTTATGCCCCAATTTAAATTATTTCTTTAGTCAATTATAGAAACAAATGACCACATTGATATTAATTGCCATAGCCTCAGTATCAAAAAAATTGCCGGATCAAAAGTACTAATCTAAACAGTAGCAGATGGGAAAAACTGAGATTAGTAGTATACCAAACCAATGGTGTTAATCCAACCTCAAAAATACCACTGAGAATTAACATAGATTCCATTGCCAAAAAACACCAAGTCCACTAACACATAGTAAAACATTGGTGGAGCTTATCAAAATCAAACATGAAAATAAACAATCCTTGTTTGTTTATTCTCGGATCATTATATACCCGAACCGAAAACTATTGGCAATAGAAGGCTGATCGTAAGAGCAAATAATAAAATTCTTTGCCGATTTTGTTCTTAACGCAACCAAAAAAAAAATCTTTACCGGTTAATATCGACTTGTTTCTATAATCAAGGAAGACAAAACTTTATATTTTCCTCAGTAATTTGACAAGAGGCTCTGATACCACTTGTAGGATTTCATAAGAAACCCTAACCCAAGAACTCATGTCAAACTATTGAAGAAAACAATAGCGGATGCGTACCTGTCGCCATGGAGGATGAACACCTTGTGTGCGTGGTTGTTCGTCTTCCACCTCCAAAGCCCTACTCTTGATCTTGACCTTAGCCTCACACGCGATGGGATGGTATGAGAAAGAGATTAGGGTTTAGAGTGGGGACTTAACCACATATTTATAGGCCATGGTTCCATCATAGCCCATCATAATAGATGGAACCCTAATGGGCCTTTAATGGTCTCTACACTTGAAAATAAGCCCGCACCACTTAACGCACGTGATATAACTCAAATACATGCTTAACAGAGATTTGTCAATTACCCGGTAATATATATTAGACGATCACGGCTTAATGGGTAGTACCGACACCACTCAAACCTTATTCGACAATATACAATATCTAATTTATGATCTATGTAGGCCCACCTACAGAAAATTGCTAACACGACCCACACTTATTCACTCATTTCCAATTGAGGATGAGACCTTGTAGTGCATTGTGTAGGGCAAAACAAGGACTGTTGATATCGGGAATCAATGGTTGAGATACGTTTTTTAATTTTGAGCGGTAAGGATAGTTTGACCCAGTAAGAGTGTGTTTTTAATTTGAACAGTTGATTGATGTGATCGATGGTGATGTGCCGCCCTACAAAGTGCACTACATGGGGTGCATTGCATCATCCTCCGTTCTCGGCAATTCCATCTCTTCCTCGTTGGGTTTTCTTTCAGATCTACCATTGTTGGAGTTCAACAGCTCAAAAAAGGGTTGTGCTCAGTTCATGACCTTCCTCTTCTTCCATGTTCGTTTGTCGGTGTATCCCTTTTTAGATCTGCTTGTTTTTAGGCGGTGATGGGTAGCTTGTAGGTCTTTAGCGTTTTCTAGATCTGGTTTTCCGGCTCCGGTGGCGGAGTGTGGGCTGATCTTAGCCCTTCTCTTCTTTGTCACAACTGCTCCGGAAATGGTGGTCGGCGGCGGAAATAACGAAGAGGATGGAGTTAGTTTCTCTTTACTGTTTTTTGGCCTTTTATCCTAGTTTTTTGTTTCTCCATCTGGTTTTGCTAGTTCGGTTTTCTTGTTACCGGTCTGTTAGTGCAGATTCGGTGGGTGACGATGGTGGGAAATAACTTTTTTTGTAACTTTGTTTTTGGTTCGTGCTTCCTGTTCCCTGGATTTGGTCTGTGCTCGCCGTGGTTGCGAGGGTTGTCGAGTGTGCCGACTTTGTTTCCTATGACCAGAAACTGTCGTCCCAGTGTAGTCTTGTTCGGAGTGTCATCCGGCTCTCCACCGTGGTATTGAGAACTTGTTTCCGAGTGATCAATACAGTGTTTTGACCAGCGTTAGCTTATACTTTCCAGATCGAGGAAGAAGTTTTCCTATGTTTGCTCTTTGTTATCCTTGTTGGGAATTTCTGCTAGCCTTAGGGAGATTTTTGTCTTTATTGCAAACTCCTCGTGCCCCGTACCTTAGAGTCGGTGAGAAATGGGTCTTTTATGGCTCGTGTTTTGGATTTTGACATTAGTCTTTCCTTTATATTTGCGATGTTGGCTATGGCTGTATCTTCCCTTCATTGTTTTTGTTGGAATACTTTGTAAGTGCCGGATGGCTTTATTGAAATACAACCATTTATGCTGATAAAAAAAAAAAAGGCCCGCCCTTATTAGCAAAATGTAAAGGGAAAAGTTACCCCTCAGTGGCTTCGGGCCAAAACGATCTAAAAACATGGTCTTTAGAGTTTGTTTGGGAGCCTAATTAGGAATACATTTTGATTGTGAGTTGTAGATTTTTGAATTATGACTAGAATATATTAGTATGAATCTGCAAAGTATTTGAGAGGTGTGTAGAATAAATTTTACAACAGAATAATGGTTGGGAGTGATGACAAAAATAGATTATGGATTTTGTTTTTTACCATGTTACCATTGTTATTTGTTATGGTACTATAATAGTATGTTTATGAATAATCCTTTTAAATCAAAATTGGGTCCTTATTTGAAAGTCTCAATTTTTTTTCTATCTAGGAAGTCTTAAATCTTACTCCTATTTTTAAATGTGTTACTTCGTTCAACTTATTAAAGAAGTATCAGCCATTATTCTTTTTACATCAACTTTTACCTCTACTTTACATCTTTCACATCAATTTTTCCCTTCACTTTTCAAAATTATTCTCTACCTTTACCCCTTTACTTTTCAAAACACACACTTATTAAGAGACAATTTAAAATGGAATACTCAAGTAGTATTAAAAAGAGAGGAGGGAGTACTAAAATTACAAGTAATACCATTTGGTGAGGATGTAAAAAATACAATCATGATGGCTTTAAATTGAGAGCACCTCATGAAATATCTACAGTAATAAATATGGGTAATATAGTTTTTTCATTTGTAGGAAAAATCCAAATTTCAAAATAAGAATGCAAAAGTATTTCCAAGGCTGATTATCAAATTGTGTCTTCAATGTTTTGAAAATGTATTTTGAGAAATACATTTTACAAATAGGCGGCCAAAAACCAATAGTGCAAAATATAAACTCAAGCTGCCAAACGGCACCTTCGTATTCAGAACAAAACATGTGGCAGACATGGTTAGTAAAACATGGATCTTAAATTCACCTTCCTTACAGCATCCCTACTGAAGCCATTTTATTTATTTTTTTGGAAAATTGAAGTCAATTTATGCACTGCTTAAGTAAACTTTTAACCAACCTCCTAACGATTGACTTTATATGATCCATTAGAGATGCTCTTTTCAACTCAGCCCTTCTGCCTTTTCCTTCATCAAATCCGCGTGGAAGGGGTGATTTGGGAAGAAAACCAAAAACGGATTATTGGTTTTTTTATTTTTGTCCTTATTCAAATTTTTTTTGCATTTGTTAGTTGGGTGTTGATTTTGGGGCTCCCTTTTTTTATGCAAGCACTCCAATATTTACTGAAGTTACAAAACTACCCTTTTTAAGATATAAAAATTACTGGAGATACTACAACCCTAAATTATCTCCTTATTTACTAAGGCACGCCAAACGGAAAAATGAACCAAAACCAAATATAAACATTAGGTTCTAAACATTAACATTAACATTACGTCACAACTATTAAACATCCACAATATAAACATTAGGTTCCAAACTTTAAACATGCATCTATGTTAGATTGCTTCACGCCACTTTGCACCAAAAAAAAAAAAAAAAAAACTGAACATTGCTAGAATTCTCCAAAATAAACAGCACATAATTGAAATTGTTGATACTGCAAAATCTTCATAATGACAGCGACACAAGATCTTTATATTTTCGTACTCATTATCTACCATTTTTTACTCAAAATCTTCATAACGGCTGCAAATCTACATTTTAAAATTCATAGTGAGACAAACAAAGCACATAACCAAAGTTAAAAAACTCTTGAGAGGAAAAGTAACAGAACTCTCAAGAGACTTTGCATGGACAAAAGGATGGTTCTACAATCATAGGTTGAAGACCACTTGTCCAGGTTGTCTTGATGCAGAACATGGAGACAATAACATAAAGATTCTACCAAGGAAACATTACATATGCAAGTAAGCAATTCAGCTACGTGCAGTAAAAGGGGTTGAGCAATTCTATTTGCTTTTTCTGATAAAAAAAATCTATTTGTTTTTTTGGAGTTCTTGAAGTAAAGGAGAAGAGTAAAAGTCTTTTTGAGTGCCTGAAGTAAATCATAGAACTTGTAAAAGGGTAATTTTGGAAAACTACGTAGCTTGGAGCCGCTGCATCAAAATTGGGAGTGCGAATATCAATTTCCTTGTTAGTTTTTCAAGATTTTATGGTTTCTGGATTCCTCTCGATGAGACGAATCTAACAAATATAAATTTATGGTCAAACCAAATATTTTTTTGAATAAAGCCGAAATATTTGGATTATTCGTACAATTTTGGCTTTATTAAAAAAATTTGAGTTTTGACCATAATTTTATATACTTGTTAGATTTGTCTCATCGAGAGGAATCCAGAAACCACAAAATCTTGACGCAAAACTGACAAATGCAATAAAAAAAATTGAGTAAGGACAAAATGAAAAAACCAATAATCCATTTTTGGGTTTTTCCCAAATCACCCCTAAGGTCACCCCCTCTTCTACCAAATTTGAAGCCAAGACTCCATATGCGAAATTCATTTTTTGTCCTTTTTTTTTTTTTACCGCTAGTATAAAAATCACTACTAGCCTTTTCAAATTTTGATTTTTTTAATAATAAAATTTGACATTGGGATTGAATCAGAGGCGGAGCAATGCAATGGCTGAGGGACGGCCATGGCCTGACCCAGTTTTTTACTAGGTATACCTATATATATTGGTCCCTTCTACTCATTAATATTAAACAACTTCGAATTTCGGGTGTACATAAGTAACTAAAACAACACAAAATCATTTTTGTCTATTTGGATCTTTCTCAGGTAACCTGTAGTAAAAGCAAGGGAAAGATTTTTTCCATACTTTTCATCTGATTTACGTACTATCTCACTGTCTCGCCCAAGAAAATTTTTGATAAAATTTCAAATGGACCAAATTATGATTAATATAGATTATCAATTGAAATTATTATATGTACATTTTATCACGAGTTGAAGGTCTTTAAAGCTTTAATACGCACACACTATTTCGAACACACCTTTCAAACACACCGAATTGGGGGAGCCTGTCATCCTTGGGGTCGGTAGGGGTTGCCAGCCTCATCCGGGTAGTCCGTTTCGCGCATCAACGGCTTGGATCTCACTTTGTCTATGTGTATCTGAGTCGTCCATTACATGATGTGATCTGAGATGTTAATGCGCGAAATAGACAGCCTAATGGGATCGGCACCCTCTACCGTCCCCAAGGGGGGGGCACTCCCACCGCGTCCAAACGCACTACCCAACAGCGTGTGGTCTTACTATCTATTTCAATAATCTAAGTCAGTTCATTTTTTAGCTGCAAGTGTGTAAAGCAATCATGCTAAAAATGAGAGTGGTATAGATATTGATACATGCTTGATTCAAATCAATTGATTAAGGGAAATCATTTTAACAATCCATTTTCTCAAGGAAAATATAAAATTTTAAGATTGCTACAAATGTGTGATCAACCTAATTCTTTGCACGACTATTATTCATGTCAAAATCTACAAAATGAACGATTTGGATTATCAAAATAAGGCGTGGAACTTTATTGCGCGGTGCGCGTGTTTGAAGAGTGTGTTTAAGTAACTAGAATTTCCCTTTTATTTCACAAGGTTCAGCCCCTCCCGAAATGAAATCCTGGCTCCGTCACTGATTGAAGATGAGGGTTTGGTGTTAAATTTGAAGATGCCAACTTGCCACCTAAGCTTTCAAAAAATTTGGAATGTCCAATTTGAAATCATGATTGGAGATGCTCTTACAAACCAAACAGTTTCTCCTTCAAAACCCTATCCCCAACCGTTGAATAGATTCAATTAGACTTCAGTGGCCCCAACAAAACAGTCAAGAGAAGTGGTAAGCTTTGCACGTCTTCAAAGTGGATGAACAATATATTACACTCATCATTATCAAACTCTAACGAGTTAAATTAAGAAATACCAAAAAGTTAAAAGAGTTATTGTAATACCCCAGGTTTGGGGGTAAATGGTGTTTAGTCCCATATTGGTTGGATACATGAGTGATCTTGGGCAAATAACAAACTATGTAAGAGACTACTAGTACATTGGGCTTAAGCATTTTGGGCCATGTGGTGTGGCTTATGGATCAAATCAAGGTATTGGGCTAGTGGTCTACGTGGGGTGTTACAGTTATCCACACCACCACTCTTGGATGGATATTTTTTCACATAAACAATGGAGTTAGGCCCCGTTTGGATGGGGGATATCACCCCCTTATAATTTTTCACCCCCTCTTAAGAGGAGAGGCTCCACACTTATCCCTAGTTTGGCAACGCAATTTTGCTTCCCTCATATTTTTTTACCACCTCTTCCCTTCTACCCATCAAGGCTCCTCCCCCTAATAATTTTTGGGCTAGCTTCACCCTCCCCAAAAGTTATCTGGGTGTAGAGGGTTGAGTTTTTGACCAATACACCCCCCCTATCCCCCTCCCCCAACTGATTTTCAACAGAAACGCCGGATTGTTTACTTGATACTCGCCTGAAAAGTGGTCGGAAATCGTAGAGTGGCCGGAAGACGCACATCAATGGCCAGAAGTCTCAACCACCAACTGGGTTTTCTCTTTTTTCGAGCTTCATTCAGGGAGAAAAAGAGGTCATGGTACTGGAAAACCCAGATCCGACATGTTTTGCCATGGCCGGAAATCACCTAACATGATTTCAGAGAGAAGAAGATGGCTGCCATGGATTCGGATACTGATAGGAATGGGTGAGAGAGAGAGAGAGAGTTTGGGCAAATTTGGGGCACTACCCCTTTCAATTTCAGAGAAAGAAAGAGGTCGACGAAAGTGGGCATTATTCTAGCTTTCCTTTGTTCAACTGTATTTTTTTTTTGCTTTAACTAGTTTTCATTGGGTTTTACAATGGTAAGAGCAACTCCAGCCTTGACTCTTTTTTTTCCTCAAATTTGATCAAAAAATTTAGTGAAAAGCTCACTTTGGTATCATCCACTCCAGTGGTAAAATCAAATTTTACTCAAGTTTTCCACGACCACTAGCAAAACACTGTCGTCTCCACCGTAGACCACCCCACCACACAGCACCACCGTCTGACCCACCGTCGTCTCAAGAAGTGTAGATCTGACCGTTGTGACGACGACGACTGTGGTGACGAGATCTAGAAAATCACAACAACGACCACCACTCTTCCAGATATGGAAAATCACAACGACGACGACGACGACGGTGGTGGAAGGTGGTTCAACGACGAGGATGGTGGTGGAAATTTGGTTCAAGGGTGGTGGAAATTTGGTTCAAGCCCTTTCTTCTCCCCAAATTTGAGGAAAAATTTGAGTAAAGTTTGATTTGGTATGGGTTTGGGTCAAAGACTGGAGGGAGGTTTTGGGGGTTTTGACTCAGATTTTGAGTTTGGTTGTGGGCTGGAGGTGCTCTAACTAGTTTTTTATTGGGTTTTTCATTAAAAAAATGTTTTTAAAAAATAAAATTTAAAATTTGAATTTCTTGATTAGTTATTTATTATAGATTAAAATTGCCCAAAATTAAGGTTTTGCATGTATATACTTAATGTAATACATAATTAAGTTTAACACTACACAAGGGTAAAAGCGTCATTTGACAGCTTTTTCCATCATCCACCCCCTCTTATTTATAAAAACATCCAAACCAAGTAAAAAATTATCATTCTATTTAATCCCACATCCAAACCATTTACTTTTTTATCCCTCCTTCCATAAACATCACATCAATGTGGGCCAACCTTCAAAAAATAATACCCCATCTTATCTTATCCCCCTCCATAACTTATCCCCTTGATCCAATCGGGGCCTTATAATCCTTCATCCAATCGGGGCCTTATATTTTATGTGTTTATGGACTAGGTTCGAGGCCTCGTGCCCAGCATGAGTGTCATGTCCGTTGATTAGATTTGGTGGATGAAATCCAGTATGGAAGTACGTCTTTCTCATCAACTTAAATTGGTTCATGTACTCAAGAGGTGTATTTTATTATTTGATCAAACCTACTTTCAGATGGTCAACGGTGTACTCTTTTCACTTTTGAAAATGGCAAGATTGCCCTTTACTTTCTCTCTCTCTCCTCTGTTACTCCAAATCAACCAACAACCTTCAATAAAAGAAAAACCACCACCATCGGATTCTCATGCATCACCTAGCTATGGTTCAAACCAAAATAAAAGCAAACTAGGGACATTTTCTGTCCAAATTTTTTGTCATAATAGAATTTGCATGTGGGACCCGCACTTATCCACTCATTTCCAATTGAGGGTGAGATCTTGTAGACTAGTGCACCCATTGTAGTGCGTTGTGTAGGGGGGAACAGGGGCTGTTGATATCGGGAATCAATGGTTGAGATAAATTTTTTAATTTTGACCGGTAAGAATATAGTTTTACTCAGTAAGAGTGTGTTTTTAATGTGAACCATTGACTCAAAAAATGGTTTTTTTTTTCTTGATTTTTACTCCGTTCATGACCTTTCATAGTTTTCTGGGTTTTTTTTTTATTATTTTTTTTATCTTGCATCAATTATTTTAAATTATTAGTTTGTCTTGTCAAAAGAATAAAACGATAAGATGATAGAACCAAAACTAAAAAAAAAATAAACTAAAGAAAAATAATTCAGAAAGTATTTATATTTTAAATTATTTTTTTTTCTTCAGTAAGCTTTTTTCCAAGAGTTTGATCATAATTTTTTATGTTTTAAATTCTTCTATTTGAGATGAATCAACAACTCACAGTAATATATCACAAAATTAACAAAAACAAATTTTTTAAAATAAGGACAAAATAAGGTAATTAATTTTCACATTCCTTTGTTATAACCACACCCATTTTTTTGTTATCTTTTGATGTAAATTTACAAAATTAACCTTATGTTTGTATACTCTTTCATATTTGGAAGGACATATTGTAAATTCATGTCACAGGAACGCACCAATATGAGTGCAATTATAAAAAATAAAAAAAGGTGTGAAAATAACTACTAAAAAAATAATTCAAAATGATTATTTGGACAAAACACGCTTTCTTTTTTAATGAGGTTGATGTAGTACAATTTAAGGGTACTATTGTCATTTCTAGTGTCTTTAGAATTAGTAGGGTCTTGAGTCTATACATAGGGGTGTGAGTCTTTCATTTGATAGCTTTTATCATTTTAAGAAATATTCTCAGAGTTTTAACGCTTTGTATCCCATTTTGGGGAGTTTCTCTCACTAAAATCTCAATGGAATATTCCGTTTTGCATCATTTGGTATCAGAGCTCTGAGCTCAGATCCTGCCCATCCATCTCACCGGAATCTCGCCTGAAACCTAGACCTCGCCGGAAAACGGTGCCGGAGTCTCGTCGAAAAACCCAAATCATCATATTTCACTCGAAATCCTTAGATCTACCCATTTTCAAACTTTTCCAGCCCTAAATCAAACTCAAAACTCACCAATCGACCCTTTTCGAACCTGTACAAACCCTATCCTGTGAATTTCGAACTCGAAATCTGGGTTTAGGCTTCCGAAACACTTGTTCGACCCTCGATCTGTCCATATTCAGCCATTTTGAGACTTGAATCGCGTTTTTGAGCCTTGATTACCCCATTCGGGCACTCGTAACCACTGTTCAGGTACTGTCAGACCTTCGAAACCCTCTTCGGGTGCCCGAAACAAGTGATAGGATCTTCAAAATCCTATTTCGGTGTTCGATTTGAAGTATTGAGACTCGAAACTTGCTGTTCAATGCTCGAATTTGGGTTTAAGCACTTGAAACTCCATGTTTGATACTTGACTCAGTGATTTCTAGTTGACCCAGTGAGTTCAGCCCCTGTACTGTGATTTCAGTGCTCAAATCCGATTGTTGGGCTGATTTCAAGTTCGTTACAGTGATTTTAGGCCTCTACAGTACAGTTTTAGGTTCGATTTCAGTGTGTTTTGCTACTATTTACTTGGGTTTCATGATTTTGCTTGGGTTTGTTTTGATTTATTGTTGTTTATTGCGATTTGGTTGATATTTGGAGTTGTTATTGGTGGTTGCTTGTGATTTGTTTGAAGTTTGGGTCCCAATTGATTAGTTTTTGCTTGATTGAGGTTAAATTGATCGTGGAAGTTGATTTTTGGTATTGTTATGGCTCATAGAGGAGGTAGAGGTAGAAGAGGAGGTCGATGAAGAGGATTTATGGTGAATAAAGGTGAAGATGTTGAGTTTAGCAATCGAAACCATGAGATCGATGAGTTGAGTAAACAATTTACTACTTTGATTGAGGGAGTGCGTAACTTGCAACCTCCAACCAAAGGTAGTGGTTATTTTAAGAATTCTTGAATTCAATTTAAGGATTCTTTGTTAGCTCCGCATTGGCGTAGAGCAAAGTTGGGTCATAATGAACTTCCCAAGTTTTGTGAAAGTCCACCGGAATTCGTTGATTGGTTGAATTCCATTGAGAGTTGTGGACGCTGCCACGGGGGCTCCCGACTTCGCCGGTTCGAAAATTTGATTTGAGTAAGGAGTCGCCACCCGAGTTTGTGGAAATTTTTCCCGGGAAACCATTTTTGAAAAATGTGACTTCCGTGCCATGTTTTGAAAAAGGCTTAGTCACTGATCTTTGTAACCAAAGAGATTTTGGATTCGGAGCCAGGTTACGAGAGGGGAAGGGTTTTACGGCACCCCCCTCGCCCTACGCGAGATCGGTCTCTACTTTAATGTTCGTGGGATTTCATAAATATTTTATTAAGAAACTTGATACATGAAACAAAACAAAAACATAATAATAAATTTGAACATGCAAACATAAATATGGCATGCATGTAACTATGTATGAAATGCATAAAAGAAAAATGAAATTGAAGAACTTAAATAAGACCAAACCTTAATTCTTTTTTTTTGAAAACTTGAAGACTTGAGAATCACTTTGTTTTTCTTTTCATTTGTTTTTTGAAATTGATTTTTTTATGAATATTGAATTGAACTAGTTTCATAACTACTGGAAAATAATAAAAAAAGAAAAAGGATCAAATAAATCAGAAAGAAAATTATGAATTTTTTTAGCAGAATGGCAAACTAGACGAATTTGGAAAATTGACTGCGGGATGCATTTGTGCGCACAAATAGCATTCGGGCGCCCAAGTGCATGAAGTTGCATTTGTGCGCCCAAATAGCACTTGGGCGCACGAGTAGCACTTGGGCGCACAAATAGTACTTGGGCGCACAAGTACTACTCCAGGTTAATTTTTGAAAAATTTTCTTGTCTTGATAGAAACCTTATTCTAAACAGGAAATAAATACGGAGGAATAAAACATGTTGAAGTTAATCCCCTCAAGGCCAAGAAGTGACCTTAAGACCCATTAACTTTACCTCAAAAATGCTTGAATTTTACCTTCTTTGGACTTGATTTTGAAGGAGGATTGATGCTTGGACGTGGCTATAGAGATTAAGGCTCTGAAATAAGACCACTTCATAAGATTTTAGATGCTACAAACTGGTTTTGGAAAAAGAAATGAACCAAGGACTTTCAAGTTTCCATGGTTTGGATTGTTGAAAATTTGTTCTTTTGGTTCAAAGAGAAGAATTGGAAGAAGGATGACCTGGAGACTCAAGAGTAAACTTGGGTGTGAGAGAGTTGGGATCCCATTTTTGGTCATGGCAGCAGCTATTTATAGGAATGGCAAGGGTTCAAATGGGTTTGAAAGAGGCCAAAGAGTTCACCAAATAACCTTGGAGACCAAGCACCTGTTTTTACGGGACAGGGGACACCTCGCCATGCGCAAGGAATCGAATATAATCATGAAATTCTTCTGCAGCATGCTGGGAGAAACTTGGCATGCAAGGGTGGACTTGTGCGCACAAGTAGCATTTGTGCGCACAAGTAGCATTTGTGCGCACAAGTTCAACTCGTGCGCATGAGTTGAACTTGGGCGCACAAGTAGCATTTGGGCGCACGAGTGCCAAGTAGACTTTTGAAAAACTTTGGTTGAGATTTAGGATTTGGATGCCGGTGTACAAGGATTGGTTTGACAAGCCAAGAAGGTATCGTTTCAAGTATTTACTGAGTTAATCGGGCCTTACTTTTCATCATCGGGGAGGCCGTCTAGGCCGTGGCTCAAAAATTATGGGGGCCTAAATTGGGGTGTCTACAAGAGTATTTTCGAGTATTATCATGTTATTGGAGAAACGAAGGTGAAATTGGTATCCAGTTGCCTTAAAGGGAGAGCTTCGGATTGGTGGACACAATTTAAAGTTTGTTGACAAGGGAGCTGCAAAGAAAGGATTAGAGATTGGGATAAGATGAAGAAGAAGCTCAAGGAGGTCCGTTTCCATCAAAATCCCAATGCCTATTCTTCGACTAGTTTTGGTAAGAAAAAGTCCTTGGGGGCTATCCCAACGGAGAATCAACCTTTAATCGATACCTTGAAGGCTAGAAACCCATCACCTAGTGGAATATTCGAATGCTTCAAGTATGGAGAACCAATTCTCGAGTTGCAAGTTGGTGAAAAAGTTTGTGAGCGTGATCTTAGTTCCCTCTTTGTTAAGGAGGTGAGAGAATCATGTTGTGATGATGATTATGAGTATAAGAATGTTCCCGTGTTTGATGAATATCCAAGTGAAGAACTTGAAGGTGTTTTTGAAGGTGATTGTGTATTTGAGATTGAAGAGGAGTATGAAGATTTGGCCATCTTTGATGAGTCCCCAAAAGAAGACTTCAAAGGTAACTTTGAAGATGTTCCCATTTATGATGAGTATCCAAATTAGGTCATTGATGGTAACAATGAAGAAGAAGAATTTGAAGACATTGGTGGTAGTCATGAAGAACAAGAAATGCCTAGTCTTTCAATGTATGAGCCTTGCTTTTTTTTGGAAGATAGTGAGCAAGTCTTAGAGGAGAGTCATGACACGAAGATTGATGATTGTGACTTTAAAATTGAAGATGACACACAACATTATGAGAATGATTTAGACACTCTATAACTTGATGAAGTGTTTGTTGAAGATGGTTCGAAAGTGTTGCCTCCCGAGTTTGCCCTAGATGTTCAAGTTTGTATTGCCTTGGTACCCAATCTAGTTCAAGAGTTGCCAAAGAAGGGTAAAGAGTACTTGGGGCAACTTATTGATCCTTTAGGCATGGTCTTCAATCAAGCAAGTTTTGAATATGATGTGGAGATGCCTTCTTTACATTCTACAAGGAATTGTTTGAGGGATGCTTTGGGAGTATGTGTCGAGTGCTACTTCGAGGATATTATGGTTCATAAGGAGCAAGCCAAATGGGTGACCTATTCGCACACGAGTATAGATGCGGTGAATGTTCATAAAATGAAGCTCATATTGAAGATGGGTTATTGCATGAGGATGACAGGATCAAGGAAATGCAGCCACATGCCTACTTCGGAGTTGCATAATAAATACTTCTAGAGTTTCATGTTTTCTTTATTTAGTTGTTTGAGTCGTGTTTTCCAACTTGAGGACAAGTTGTTTTCTTTAGAGGAGAGTCCTAATGCAGTACAATTTAAGAGTATTATTGTCATTTCTAGTGTTTTTAGAGTTAGTAGGGTCTTGAGTCTATAAATAGGGGTGTGAGTCTTTCATTTATTAGCTTTTATCATTTTAAGAAATATTCTCAAGAGTTTTAACTCTTTGTATCCCATTTTGGGAAGTTTCTCTCACTAAAATCTCAATGGAATATTCCGGTTTGCATCAGAGGTTATATAATCAAAAAATGGCCAGCGATGGCTATGACTGTCGCGCCCCAATTTTTACCGGCCGCTCGCCTGCTCCACTTCGGTGGGCATATTGGCGATGCTTTCAAAATCATGACTTTTAAATGTGACGATTGTGAATTATGAGGGTTGCAGCTGTGACTTGTGCTTTTATTAAAATTTCAGAGTCGCCACCTAAAATTGAATTTGGGTCACCCGTTAAAACTGTTCTTCAAAGAAAACTTTGAACAACGGCTTTAACTCTTTTTTTTTTTTTTCTTCCGTTTGAGCAAATTCTTCTTTCAAACGGGCTTGAAATTGACTCTCTTTTTAGGTTTGCAAAATCAGAGATGGGCTCGGGGATTTTTTACGAGTGGGGAAGGTGTTAGGCACCCCACGTCGTCTGTTCAACGCTTTTCTCAATTTTAGCCTTTTTTCAATTAAATATCCTTGGCAAATAATAGAATAAAAGAATACAGGAAATTAAATTATTCTGAAATTCATATGTCGGAATCTAAAGGTCCGAGCATGTTTCGGGTGGGTTCCCACCTTCCGCGTCTCGCGTTTTCAAATTTCAACATATGGATTATCATTGCATTGATTTTGTTATTTTCTAGAAATAAGATTTGCCAGGGGTTTGTAAATCTTATTTTTGATTTTAATGGAGCGGAATCCTTTATCCCCGGGACTCGATTTATAGACTACTTTGAAAATCGCCATCAATCGGTCACATGCTACCTTTGAGGTTCCATAAACAATATATACATAAAAAAATTTTGAATCACTGGTTTTGAATATTGGAATTGAAATTGAAAGGGGGGAACGCCCCCTGTGCCGAATTACATGGTGCTCACCTTGGGTGGCAATTGACTTGAAATGTATAGGCTAGACGAAAATATAACTTGAAAAAGTGCCGAATTCGGTTTCACTATTTTCAAGCTATATTAACGTTGTCGCGTATAAAAATACAAATTACCGGTCTTCGGTCGGATTGTAATTGAAAAGAGATAGACTAGATTTTTTTGTGGGCTTTGGCTTAGGCAAAGGCTTTTTTTTTTTGGGGTGGAGAAACAAAGGCTTATTTTTGGGTTGAGCTTGAAGCTCTGATTTTCTGGACTGGTTTTGGAATTGGACAGAGCGAGGGAGAGGGAGTTTTTCCTACTTGGGTTTTGGATCGAAGAGAAATGAGAAAGAGAGAGTGAGAGCTTTTTTTCCTTTTCTTTTTCTTGATTCCTCTTCTTCTTTTTCAAATGCAGCAAGGCTGCTGCCTTTATAGGCAAATATGTCGGCAATGGATGATCAGCTAATTAGGTGTAGCATGGAAAATGATTCGGTGTGACACGCGCATGGAAGCTTTCGATGGAGATCAACGGCTGAGATTAAAGAAAGAGATAATCAAATGCACTGAAAGCTGACACGTGGCCTAACGGAGCTGTCGGCAATTTGCAAGGGAGAATTGAATATTTAATTCAATTGTTTGTTCCACTGGGATTCCTCAATTACTCCACCGGTCTGCGATGCTCTCGACTGATGTTCAAAACAGAGTCCGATCGGGGTGCATGAACAGTCAAACTTCTTATTTTAATGTCCGGAATAAAATGGTATGGTGCACGTAATTTATGCACTTGACATGTGAATCGTAGGGCAAAATCTGATGTCAAAATGACTCCCCATTAAAATCCCATTTCTTCTCCCATTTCCCAGCCGTCTGCTACTTTCTTTCTTTTCCTGATTGCCCTCCACCGACATAAACAATTGAATTGTTTATTTGACAATGGCACAATTGAATTGTTTATGGAGAAATTCGGTCAGGAGTGTCGGTCTATAAAATGATCCAATGTCATGCGCTCACGCGACACACAATACTCCGTAATGCTTTCGTTTGAGCTCTCTGCCGGCATCCAATGGAGACCCAAATATAGTTAAAATTCTTGCTGCGATGCGGAGATAAATACGGTGAAATTAGCGTCGTTCAATGTTAAGAACCTGAGTGGTCGGGCCAAATTTGGGTATCAACAATGACGAAATGGTCGGTGAATCTCGTCGAATGGATTTTCTGCAGCATTTAATGAATATCGCTATGGTCAAGTTCACTTACCTCTCCCTTGAGGTTTCTGACAAATACAGAGGTCTCCTTTATACTTTCTGAAATTCCACTATCCTCCTTTACTTTTCAAAATAATTGTCACTTACCTCGTCTGCCGTTACTTTAAGGCTAACGATGTTGACTTTTTGTGTGAAATAACTATAGTACTCTTGGTATATATTCTCCACCCTAAAAAAAATCGATTAATAAAAAAAATAGAGTTAAAAAAAATTTACTAAAAATTTAAATCATTTTTCATTATTAAAAAATAGCTTATAGACAAAAAGTGTCTTAGAGAATTTTTTTCACAAAAAATTACTTCTTTTTTTTTTTTTTTTTTTTGAGATTTTTTTGTTCGAAAGATATAGTAGATCCTGTAGTTTTTCACAAAAAATTACTTCTAGGTTAGTTTGGGTATCCGGAGATCCTGTAGTTTCGGTAATTAGCAGTTCGAATTTCATCTCCGCAATAGATGACTCATATTATGCAAATGCTGAGATGAAATCCGAACCATTAATTGTGCAATCAATTACTCAAATGCAGCACTACAATCCTTTGTGTTCGGGAGCAAATGGTAATCAGGAAATTTTAATCATTGCAGTGCAATTGGATTTTGCGTTGGAACTCTTCGTACCCGAATGTCAAATTGATGCGTGTGGCTTTACACTGCCGGACGCCCAATGGGATTCCCTCTATTTGCTCTGCAGCTGCATGGAAGAGAGCGACCCGACTTCCGCAAAGCTTCTAGGAAAATGATATGGGTACAACATTTGTACACCTTAAATGCACAAGTGGCGTATCCGTAGAATTGTCTTTTTCTTATAGGTTGTCCTCTGTAAGTTTCAAAATTTTCTTATAAATATAGAAAAAAAAAATTTAATTTTTACAATTATATAGATTTGTCTGCCCACCAACAATTAAATAGGTATCTTTGGTATTCACTGAATAGGTAAAGAAAAAAATAAGGACTACGTAAATAGGTATCTATGGTATTCAGTAAAGAACATTTTTTTATACAAATATCAACTAGAGTTAAAACCTAAACTAGAGTAGCATTCTCAAATCAAGCGATTTTCCCTTTATCATTTTTGCATTTACGGGTCTCATTTTGATGATTGAAACTGTTTATTTTATCCAATTTCATTTGTTTGAAGATCGCGTAAAAATTAAGTTTAATTGAATATTCGTGAACGCTTTATCAAAAAGTTTAAAGGTCAAGAATTTTACACACATAAAAAAATAAAAATATATAAAAAAAAACTTCTAGATATAGCACTTACAAAAATCTGATTGAGCTGAATTTTTGCACAGTCTTTCAACAAATGAGTCTTTGAAAATGAGCAATTTTGATCGGCAAATTGAAACAAACAATTGAGTTTTCCATGTTTAGCAACGGTGCTAAAAGTCAAAATTTATTTTTATTCAAATGTTTTTCCGCTTTTGTTAGTTTTGCGTTAAACTGTTGTGACTTATTGGTCACCTCAACAAGAGAAATTAGAAAAATAAAAAATAAAAAATATTACTTTTAACCAAATTCTTTTTGAGAAATGACCAACTTTTAGCACTTTTAGATGGGTTAAAAAGTGCTAAAAGTTGATCCATTACAAAAAAAAAAATTGGATAAAAGTGCTAAAAGGTGTAGATTTAAAAAAAAAATGGAGTAAAAGTCATAATTTTTTTACTTTTTTGAAATTACTCTTCGAGTAGAACTTATAAATAAAAAAAAATTAATACAAAACTAAAAAATAAAATTTTTTAAATAAAAATATTTAAAAAATTAGTAATTTTTAGCTAAAAATGGGAAAGCGAGTGAATAGTTTTCTAATCAAATCGCTGGTGCCCGCCTGCCCTTTGCAACACTTTCCAGTTGTCTCCATTCCGCCAATCACGCGCATACGACCATTGAATGCAACGGTCATTTCCCGGCCGGCCTTTTCACTTTTGGCGCCTTCTTTCACTCCCCAACGGCTCTCTCTCTCTCTCGAGTCAGATCCGTTACCAACGTTCAGATTCTTGGACCAAGTTCTGGATCCTGCTTGCCTTTGTGGGCCAACTCCATATTCACAACAATGACTGGTTCATGTTTTTAGATTTTCCAAAATTAATTTGATCGGACACGGATAAATATATCAACGATCCACTTATGTAAGCCGATCGGAAAAAAAAAAAAAAAAGATCCACTTATGTACATTATATAGTACATAGGCTAGGTTTGGCTAAAAAAGCCAACTTAACTTTTTGTCTTGTCTTTATTTGATTTTTTTTGCATTTGTTAGTTTTACATCGATTTTTTGAGTATTATTGGTTCGTCTCGGTGAGAGGAATCCAAAAAGGTAAAAGATTATGACTAGAAGTTTCAATTTTTTGAATAAAATCGAAAAAAGTGTAAAAAGCTGATTTTTTTGCTTATTTTTGTCTTTATTCAAAAAAATTTAAGCATCTGTCATAATTTTATACTTTTTTTATTCCTCTCGCTGAGATGAATCAATAATACACAAAAAGTTGATACAAAACTAAAAAATACGAAAAAAAATCAAATAAAGACGAAAAAATAAGTCAGCTAACTTTTTAAGCCAAAACACACTATAATGGACGTTGAAAACTTGGATGGCTCATTCTGTCCTCGATAAAAGTAAGTTGTTCACCTACTTATCAGTGAAGGTAATTTTTTACGATTATACTATTAGTCAACTGAACGGTCAATGAGGCAAGGAGAAATGTAAAAAAACAATTTACGATGCACTTTAATATTTTTCAATGCACTTTTAATCAACACATGGAAGACCGTGTCTTGCGAGATCTAGAATGTGAATCCTTCTGATAAATATTGTAGGCTCACAAATTTAGGCTTGTTCGTGGATTGGTTTTGAGTGGATCGGGTCAGTTTCTAAACCGATCCGCTCGTCGCAGATTGTTGTATTTTTTTCATCCGCATTCGTCCGTGGGTACTTAAGGTCCGGTTGGGTTGGTTTTGGTTGCGGGTTTTGGCGGATCGAAGAAGAATTATTATGCGGAATGGGTGGATCAAACCCGAACCGAACCTGCAAAAGTTATAATATTAGAATAACATCCATTGAACGGATTCGCAAACGGTTTGTTTTGGTGAATTTGATCGGATTAGATGCATCGGTTGACCCGCGGGCACTCCTTCACAATGCCCCAAAATTGAAGCGTATTTTTTTTTTGTCAAATAATAAAAGTTTTATTGATAACAGAGATCATACATCCGAACGAGGACACAAAACTGGACAAAAAGTTGGTCCCATATTCTTCCTCTTCCCATCAATTCTTAAATTCAAAAGCGTACCCCAACAATTACACCGTACCTAATCCAAAACAACTTCCCACTCCAAAAATTATTACAACGCGTCTTTGACACCCCATTCAATAAATCATAACACCTCTACAAATACCCCACAAAATTCATCACCCCAACCCCTATCTCTCTCTCTCTCTCTCTCTCTCTCTCTCTAAAAACAATCTGCCCCCAAATGTCTCTCCAATTTTCCACAAACAAAATCGCCATGCCATCCATTGTGGTCAGGATTTTCCTCCTTTACAACCTTCTAAACACAGCCCTCCTCTATTTCAACCCAAAAAAACTCAGAACCTACCTCCCCACTTCTTGGTACACCCAACAAATTTCCACCACCACCACCAACAGAACCAGCACCACTCCTCCTCCTCCTCCTCCTCCACCACAACCCGCCTCGGCAGCGGCTTGCAGAATGGATTCCTGTGAGCTCCGACGGGTTTTCGAAATGTTCGACAAGAACGGGGACGAGAAAATCACCAAGGAAGAACTCAAAGACTCGTTGGAAAACATGGGTATTTTCATCGCTGATCAGGATTTGAGTCAGATGATCGAAAGAGTCGACGAGAACGGAGACGGGTGCGTCGACGTCGAGGAGTTTGGGGCGCTTTATAACTCGATAATGGACGGTCGGGACGAAGGGGAAGAGGAGGACATGAAGGAGGCTTTCAATGTGTTCGATAAGAACGGAGACGGGTTTATCGTGGCGGAGGAGTTGGAGGCGGTGATGGCGGCGTTGGGGTTGAAGCAGGGGAGGGAGGTGGAGGATTGGAAGAGGATGATCATGAAGGTGGACGGTGATGGGGATGGGATGGTTAGCTTTGATGAGTTCAAGCAAATGATGAGAGGCGGTGGCCGAGGATTTCCTGCATTGTGTTGAAAAATTAAAAATATAGCAGTAGTTGTCTTGCAACACCGTCACGTGATGATCAGATACATTTTTACGTGGAGCTCACGCGTTAATGGAACGAATGCAACGCTGCAATTAAGGCTATAGTCGAGAAGAAGGCATGCCGATTTTCATTTATTTTTATTCATTAATTAATTTAATTTGCTTGTATATATGTCATCATATTCTGGTTGAAGATCACCAGAGAGAGGTGATAGTACAACAGGAATTAGTTCCACCCCTTTTTTCTTTTTCTTTTTTTGTTTAATATATTTGTGGGTTTGTGATATTGATATTGGTCTGAAGAGAATGGCGTGAATTTATTCTTCTGCGTGAATAGAATGGCGTGAATTGATAGTATATACGAGTAATATAGTTTTGTCCTAATCCCTGATCTGATTGTTCATCCCACAAACGGTTGTTAAGATAACTCCTAGCAGTAATAATATACTCTTAGTAGTAGAAATACACATGTGAATCTGAACCATTGATTGGGAAGAGAGCATCCTGTAGTGTGGCATCCGAGCCATTGATCGCGCAATCAACGGCTTGGATTTCATCTTGGTGCTTGCATGATCCGAGCCGTTCATTGCCGAGATGAAATCCGAGTCGTTCATTGCCAAGATCAACGGCTTGTGTGCCGCACTATAGGGTTGTGGTGCGGCAGTGCACTACAGGATCCCCGGATTCCATCGATTGTGGGATTTGGTCTTTTATTGTTACTAGTAATTGTTATGGGATAACTTTTTTTCTGGTAATTTATGGGAGAACTTGAAAAAACAAAAGGAAAAATTAGTCAAAAATACAACATTTTTTATCCCTTTTAAAGATAGGACACGGGGTTTTCCAGATTTAAGGAAAGGACACGGGGGTTTTCAGATTCAAGGGAAGGACATCCAAAAACTAGTGAGTACTCACTAGTTTTCTGTTTCCGGCCAGTGGGTAGCCCGTGACTCGATTTCACCACCTGACATCAAACCCTCTGTAATACCAGAGGTACCAAGGACTCCCAATGTTCCGGATTACGACCCGATTCCACTGGAGAAGCCCACCGGTCCGCCGTCGATTTCAATCGGTCAAAAACCGGAGTTTCCGGTCCCATTACACGCACACACACACAAACAGAGAGAGAGAAAGAGAGAGAGAGAGAGAGAGAGAGAGAGAGAGAGATGATCGAACCAGGCCATGACGTTCACCAGCTTGGAAGGAAAGCCTTTGCTGGTTCATGGATTGCGTATAAAGCTGAGAGAGAGAATTAGCATGCAAATGGAGGTGTACAGGTCCGATCCTCCTCTTCCAGTCGTGTGGCGTCGGATTTTCGCTTCTTTGCCATAGCCAAAGATTCGATTGCTCTGGTCTAAGAAAAAGGAACCCCAAAATGGTTTTTTGGTTGAGAGTTTTTAATGAGCAAGAAAATGTTATTGTCCCATTTGGAGTAGAAGACATAGAGGGGAGTCTCTCTTTTGGGATGTGTTGGCAGAGGAGAAGAGAATGTCGATGAGACACTTGTAAAGCCAAGTGTACAATGGATGTTCATCCAAACACCTGGTGATTTTTTTGAATTTTATGTTCAAAATTAGAATTTTTAAAAAGTAGTGACATCTCACTAATTTTTTTTGGACGCTGGAAGTGGTCGGCCAGAGATGGGGTTGTGGTCGGCCAGAGGTAGGGTGGTGATTTTTTTAAATTTTATGTTCAAAATTAGAATTTTTAAAAATTAGTGACATCTCACTAATTTTTTTGGACACCGGAAATGGTTGGCCAGTGGTGGGGTGATGGTCCGCCGGAGGTGGGGTGGTGATTTTTTTAAATTAGAATTTTTAAAAATTAGTGACATCTCACTAATTTTTTTGGACGCCGAAAGTGGTCGGCCAGTGGTGGGGTGGTGGTCTGCCGGAGGTGGGGTGGTGATTTTTTTAAATTTTATGTTCGAAATTAGAATTTTTAAAAATTAGTGACATCTTACTAATTTTTTTGATCGCCAGAAGTGGTCGGCCAGAGGTAGGGTGGTGGTCGGCTAGAGGTGGGGTGGTGGTTTTTTTGAATTTTATGTTCGAAATTAGAATTTTTAAAAATTAGTGACACCTCACTAATTTTTTGGTTGCCGGAAGTGGTCGGCTAAAGGTGGAGTGGTGTTCGGCAGGAGGTGGGGTGGAGATTTTTTTGAATTTTATGTTCGAAATTAGAATTTTTAAAAATTAGTAACATCTCACTAATTTTTTTTGTCTTTATGTTCGATTGCAAAAGTTCATTGTCCTTCCCTTTAAAAATGTCAAATATTTTTTTGTTTTTATGTTTGATTGCAAAAATTCCTTGTCCTTCCCTTTAAAAATGTCAAATGTTTTGAATTTTTTGCTAAGTGGCCCAAAACAAAATGATTCTTGTGGGAGCAAATTCGATTATGAGCCAACTTTTGGGGGAAAATGACCAATAAATGGTTTTTAAAACTAATAATACCAATTACATGGTAAGGTTTTTCAAAATGACTGAATTCATGACAAGGAGAAAAATATTTCCACATACATGGTAAGCCCTACTTGAAAGGTCCAAACTACCCTCAGACCTTTGAAGGCACAGCCCAAAAAAAAAAAAGATGTGAAATTGAAAGGGTCTCTTTCCTCTTCCCCCAAATCACGTTGATACACAGAGAGAAGAGGAGGAGTTTGAGATCTGGGTCACGACGACCGCCGCCGCCGCAGCCGCCGACCTCTGCCACCGCGACCGCCACAACTTGCGGCTCTCCACCTCCAGCGACCATCACTACCAAGGTTTCTCTCTCTCTCTCTCTCACTTAATTGGGTATCAATATATTTTTGGGATTTGAAAAATGCACGAAAATTGTGGGTGACATTTACATTGGGACGGAGGGAATATGTGGTAGTGGTTTTGGAAGTCTTGACCCAATTGACTAGTTCAAACCCTTGCTGTTCAATTTTATAATGAGTTGATCAGGTTTGGGTGTAGTCTAATTCCACGTTTCCTTATGTTTTTGTCGATAACCTGTGATTGTTGTTATTAGTGTACATGTGTATGTTTACTAATTGGTTGGCTAAGGCTCCATAATAAGTCGGAATTGCTGGGGAAAATGTGAATGGTACTTTTCTTTTGTTGTTGAAAATCATATTGATACGTTTCGTGGTTCGTTCATGCTTGATTTGATGTACAATTTTGTTTTGTCCTGATACTAAACCTGGGTTGACTTTAGAATTCCCTGCTGAATTGTTGCCTTGACGATTTCCCGTTGTGCCTAGAAATATCTCGTGTTCGATTCCGAAAATGAAAGCTTCTTTTTGGCAGGTTACAGTGTCTTTTTTTTTTTTTCCATCATTCCTAATCTATTACATGGGGAGGGGGGAATGGGACTCCAACCCGGGATGCAGTGTGGGGGGCATCCAAGAGCTCTACCGCATGAGCTAGCCACCACTTGCGCATGTTACAATGTCAAAATGCTACTAATTTGAATTTTGACAATCTTATTCCAGTGGTAATTGTGATTTTTTCTATTTGCTTTAGGAAATGTCCAACGAAAATGGTAGTATTAGATAGTTTGGAAGAGCGTTCACAATTTGGCAAGAATTTTAGCGCCCATTTGGAGATGATTATGGACAGGTATTGCAAGTTTTGGTTTAGGCATGTGTTTTAGCACACCACTGGGGATACCAAGTGTATATGGAATTGGATTGCTTTCTTTTTGGTTCATGGTTCTTGACTGAAAATAAGTGTATTATGTCAATGTTCGTCTAGATTTTGCCACTGCTCTTTTTTATCCCCAGCCAAATGCCACTGTACTTATTAATACAGTTTATTTAAGTAACAAAAGCCAGGGGCACAGGTGTTAGGATATCTTAGAGGCTTCCCAACTCCATCTCTCAGTCTAATCATCAACATAGACAACTTTGCAACGAGAGATTTTTTGAATAGAAAAAGTTGCTTTTTATATTTTCGTCTGGAAAAGTAATGCTCATCTCATTTCAAGCTTGGTCCTTTTTTCCTAGGCTTGATTCGTGAAATCATAAAAGACTTCCATGTTTTGTTTCTTGAGGCATCATTGATGTGTTATTGAAATCTTAATACAAAGGAATCGTTTCTGACTAGTGAGTACCATGCAAGCAGTTTCTCAGAAAGGACTGAATGAGTGGTGTTTGAGTACTGGTGATGGAACGAGGAGCGAATAACATGTCGGGGATACACATTGTAGTCTAAGAGGCTAGCAAGCTGTTGGACTGTTAAATCTCTCCCTCGTAAGCAATACCAAATGATTCGCTTGAGATAAAGTAGTAGGCCTTTTCTGGCTATGCCCTTTTATGAAGTAAAAATTTGGTGTAATTTGCATATTGAGAAGAATTTTCTAATGAAGAAGGTGATAAAACAACTATTGGAAAGGTAATTCTGGCAGAGCCTTCTAAATGCACCATTTTCCCAGCTAGTGGTTATTGGCAATTATTCACTCTAATTGGGTCACATGTCTAAAGAATTTTCACGTATTTTTGATCTCATAAGCTCCCTATATAATGTCCTAAATTCTATGCAAATCTGCAGGTTTTTGCAGAACTTCCATCCCTTAGCTTTTTCAAGTCGACAAGTTTGATTGGGCAAGCCAAATGCAAGACAAATTTGGAAAATTCCAAGATGGTCGTTTGTATAAAACCATCCACGACTCCTTGGGATCCTTGAAAGGCATATTTGTTTGTCCCTATGATTGGCGATAATTTTGCAGATCCTCTAAAAGAAATTGACAGAGATCTCATTGAACAAATAACTACAACAGATGCAAGGAGCAATCTGCTTCAGAGAGCTCGGCTTGATGTTTATCTTGGCACCAATGAGCGAACTCTGGGTGGAGATCGAAGGGAGTATGGGTTTGGGAAATTGTGTCATGCCATGGCTTTTGGACAAATATCCCATCCAACTTATGGGATTAGAGGAGCTGTAGCACAATTTGACGTTGTCAAAGCATCTAGATTGGTTCCTTGTTGAGACCTTGCTGAAATGGAAAGTCATTTGGCTTTGATGTACCTAGCTTAAGGGAGAGGATTAATGTAATGATGTTTGGACTATATCTTTTTTTTTTTTATTCGAAACACTATGTATTACAACGCCTTTGTAGTGGATAAATGTAATGATAGTTTGGTTTTCTTTCTTCTTTCAAAACTTCAAACTTGAATGTGCTTGATGATTATGTTGAGAATGACCCATCTTTGTAAATGGTAATTAGGATGAGAATTGTCTGGCTTTGTGCTTATGTTATTGCTATTGCTGTTGTTTGTTGAGACGCTTGACGTCGGGCTAGGACAAAAAACAAGGGAGATGTTGCCCAAATTTTTCAAAAAAATAGAAGTTATAAAACAGTGTCCCATGCGAAAAAACCTGCACTCTATATTCGATGTACTTGCACCATTAGTAAGAAAAATGGCACTCTCTCTCAAAATATTTGCATCCATGTTAATCCAACTTGCCAGTTGAGATCAAGTCAAATCTTTTTAGACAGTCTTTTTCAAAATTGCACCGTGCATGCAACAACATTGCACTGTAAGTGAAAAACGCTTGCACCTTGCAATAAAAGCATTGCCCTCACGTTAGTCCAACTTGCCTTGCCAGTTGAGGTCAAGTCAACTTGTATGCATGGTTCATGCCATCTAAAAACCTTAGGAAATGAGAAATAAAATTTCTAGGAAAAACAGTCAGGTGCTTGTGGTTTTATACACAGTGCAGGTTTAAGTCATATAAAGAGCAAGTTTTGTTCTTGCTCGGATCAAGTTTTTCAGTGTCAGTGACTGTACATTGTTTTTCATGTTATAGACAGAGTGCAAAGGTCACTCCCCTAACAATGGAACGTCAAACGAATGGACTTCTATGCATGGTTCATGCCATCTAAAAACCTAAGGAAATAAGAAATAAAATTCCTAGGAAGAACAGTCAAGTGCTTGTGGTTTCATACACAGTGCAGGTTGAGGTCATATAAAGAGCAAGTTTTGTTAATGGTCGGAGCAAGGTTTTCAGTGTCAGTGACAGTACATTATTGTTTTCATGTTATAGAAAGAGTGCAAAGGTCACTCACCTGACAATGGAATGTGGAACGGATGGACTTGTATGCATGGTTCATGCCATATAAAAACCTTAGGAAATGAGAAATAAATTTCTGGGAAAAACAGTCACGTGCTGGTGGTTTGATACACAGTGCAGGTTTATCCCATATAAAGAGCAAGTTTTGTTCATGCTCGGAGCACGTTTTGCATTGTCAGTGACTGTACATTGTTTTTCATTTTATAAAAAGAGTGCAAAGGTCACTCCCCTGACAATGGACAATGGAACGTGGAACGGATGGACTTGTATGCATGGTTCATGCCATCTAAAAACCTTAGGAAATGAGAAATAAAATTTCTAGGAAGAACTGTCAGGTGCTTGTGGTTTTATACACAGTGCAGGTTTAAGTCATATAAAGAGCAAGTTTTGTTCTTGCTCAGAGCAAGTTTTTCAGTGTCAGTGACTGTACATTGTTTTTCATGTTATAGAAAGAGTGCAAAAGTCACTCCCCTGACAATGGAACGTCTAACGAATGGACTTCTATGGAAATAAGAAATAAGAAATAAAATTTAAGGAAATAAGAAATAAAATTTCTGGGAAGAACAGTCAGGTGCTTGTGGTTTCATACACAGTGCATGTTGAGGTCGTATAAAGAGCAAGTTTTGTTAATGTTCGGAGCAAGTTTTTCAGTGTCAGTGATTGTACATTGTTTATCATGTTATAGAAAGAGTGCAAAGGTCACTCAACTGACAATGGAACATCAAACGGATGGATTTGTTTTTACTGCATTTTGAAGCTGTACAAGATAGGTTTTTGTCTCACATATATCAGCCCACATACATTTTCAAGCTTTACAAGACAGGTTTTTCTCTCGCATATATGAACTCACATGTGTACACATGCAGAAATAAAAAGCCAAAGATTGATGGTCTATATAACAAGCTACTCCAAAAACAAGCTACTCCTATATAACTTGCTCCTTTCATGAGCCCAGACAAATAACTCAATCAAGCATAATCTAGAGCAACCCAGCCAAGTAAATCAACTCACAAGAAGTTATCGAAATTAAGAATCATGTCATTTTACAGAACTGAAATAGATAAACCTGCCCATCGGTACCTGAACATGTGTCCATAGTTCTACAAAGGAGCATCGTTAAATTACTGTACCAAATAAATGACAACGAAATCATGACAAACAACAACAAAAGATATGTCTCATAAGTCAAAAGGAGCTGGTAAATAAGACTTCGTTACAACAATAAACAGCAAACCAGATTAAAGCTGTACATAGCAGTGGCAAGATGATGGTTCCAATCATCAGAGAATAGCATAGCAAGGGAGAATAGGGTCCCCATAGATAATCACATTGAGCACATTGAGAATATCATTTTTTAGTAGTTACATATATTACTCATGTCCCCATCAAAAAATACACCAAACTATTAGGCCTTCCCTATGTCTTTGCTATCTATTATTAGAAGGTCAGCTATACACAGGTACTTGCATTTTGCAAAATGCCACCTCCATAGCTATTAAAAAAGGTGCACCATCCATCTGCATGACAGTACCTTCAAATATTTAGTGTCAAATACAAAAAGACATGCAATTTTACACATAAAGAATGCAAAAATGAAGGAGACACAAAATAAGGAATTTAGATTGCAAAGAGCATCCAAGGTTTTCAAGGTCGGTGCTTATGTTATTGCTATTTTTATTGTTTGTTGAGACGCTTGACGTAGGGCTAGGACAAAAAACAAGGGAGATGTTGCCTAAATTTTTCCAAAAAATAGAAGTTGTTGCACCATTCGTTAAAACAATAACATGATTTGCTCTCTATTTTTCCTAACCAGCACCATAATGGTTATGATTTGATTTGCGGATCAATAACATGCTCCTTATATGAAAAATCGTTGTACCTTGTAATAACATGAGTTGTTCTTTGTTTTCCCAAACTAGAACCATAATTGTCCAAAAAAAATTCGTTGGAGTAATGTTTTGATCAAACAATGCACTCAAATGAGAACGAATGGGTTGCCTGGGGGGTCTTAACCCAATTTTTTTCGTTGAAAAAAATAATCATTGCTCCTTAATTGAGACAACGTTGCACCTTGAGTGAATTACTTGGCACCCTATGAGAATAACATTGCACCAGAATGTAGTCTTTATGCCAAATTTTTTTTTATGGAACAGCCCTTGCTCATTGCATGAACAAATTTTGCACTTTACGTGAAAAAAACTGGCACCATTTGACAATAAAATCAAACTTTTTTAGAGAGATTTTGTGTGCACTCTATCTTCGATATACTTGCACCATACATGAAAAAAATTGCACTCTGTCTCAAAATATTTGCATCCATGTTAGGCTAACTTGCCCTGACAGAGTATTGTCAAATCAAACTTTTTTTTCCAAACATTTTGCATATTGCATTCTATATTCAATATAATTGCACCATACATGAAAAAAAATTGCACTCTGTCTCAAAATATTTGCATCGATGTTAGGCCAATCTGCCTTGTAGGGTATGGTCAAATCAAATTTTTTGAGAGAGATTTTGCATGTTGCACTCTATCTTCGATATACTTGCACCATGCATGAAAAAAATTGCATTCTGTCTCAAAATATTTGCATCCATCTTAGGCTAACTGGCCCTGACAAAGGATTGTCAAATCAAGCTCTTTTTTTTTTTCCAAACATTTTGCACATTGCACTCTATATTCAACATAATTGCACCATACATGAAAAAAATTGCACTCTGTCTTAAAATGTTTGCATCCATGTTAGGCCAACCTGCCTTGTAGGGTATGGTCGAATCAAACTTTTTGAGAGAGATTTTGCGTGTTGCACTCTATCTTCGATATACTTGCACCATTACTCCAAAAAGTTGCACTCTCTCTCAAAATGTTTGCATTTATGTTAGCCTACTTGCCCTGACAGGATATGGTCAAATCAAACTTTTTTTTTCTACATATTGCACTCTATCTTCCATATACTTGCACCATTACTCCAAAAAAGTTGCACATTGTTCACTTGCTTTTATGGCCATAATGTGTCCACATCCTGTGATCTTAAAAACTAGGTTGTTCTGGAAAAAATTGACAGCATCTCCCCTATTTTATTGCCTAGCCCAGACGTCTTAGCGTCTCATCAGACATCCAACAACAACAAGAAACATAGGGTGCAATGCTAATAATCTTTTTCCACAAAGTTTGATTTTGACTACACACTCGCAACCCCATTTGGACATGGGCACAATGCTTTTGATTGGGAGTGCAATACAACGTCATGGGGGCCCTAATGTGAATGATATGGTTGGCCAATACTGGCTTCTATCACTGAAAATATAATTCTTGCTCTTTGCATTATATGACGTTGCTCCTTGTATAAATCTCAGTTGCACCGTATGTCAAAAAACAAGCAACAAGCTGGCTTAGTTTTTGAAGAGTAATTTTCTTGTCTTTTATGCAAATAATTTAAGGACGAAGCAATGTTTTTGTCCACATAAAGAGATATTATATTGTCAAATAAGTCCCATCAGGCTTGACCTTTGTTCAAAGTTTCTAAGATATCTACGATAGTTGAAGCATAATTATATATTTTTGTCACTGTGACTATAATCCTTGCTTCTTGTGTTATATAATTATGCTCGTTATGGCCGTATTGTGTCTGTAATCTGTATCTTAAAAAGTAGGATGTTCTGAAAAAAATTGACAACATATCCCCTATTTTCCTGCTTAGCCTGACGTCTCAACGTCTCATCAGACAATCAACAACAACAATCACCTTTCATATAATTTGATTAGAAAGATATCAAATAGGAGTAGATTAAACGAGTTGTTCATCCATTGATCCCAAAAGGAAATCTTGATAACTGGGTAGGTTTTTCCTACTAATTTCACCACGAAATAACAAAAAAAAGTCATAAGCCGAAAAATTACAAATGGAATTCATATAGAACTGGGTTCATTGGTAGCCTTGTTTAATCTAGTCTAATAACTAAGCTGCTTTCCATGGGAAATTGTTTCGCTCATTGAATCTTTGGCCACACTTGCTCTCTTCGATGTCTTTTTTGTTACTTGATCTGCACTATCAGAAGCATAGTTGTAGGCATCAGAGGCTCTCTCTTTCGCACTTGACATTGGTCCAGCCATTGTCTCTTTGGCATCTCCGGCCATATTTGAAGCCATATAATAATTGTTCTTCGCATTCTAAATATGCACAAGCAAGCTTAATTAGAATTATGTGAATAAAAGAAGACAAAATAGGCAACTCAATTAGGACAAAAATACCAAAATATCCAGGTTAGGCGCTTGACTATTCTTTCAAGAAATTTTATTTCTCATTTCTTTAGGTTCTTAGATGGCATGAACCATGCGTACAAGTCCATCCGTTCCACGTTCCATTGTTAGTGGAGTGACCTTTGCACTCTTTTCATAACATGAAAAACAATGTACAGTCACTGACACTAAAAAATTTGCTCCGAGCAAGAACAAAACTTGCTCTTTATATAACCTTGATCTGCACTGTGTATGAAACCACAAGCACCTGACTGTTCTTCCCTGAAATTTTATTTCTCATTTCCTTAGGTTTTTAGATGGCATGAACCATGCATACAAGTCCATCCGTTCCACGTTCCATTGTCGGTGGAGTGACCAACTGAAAGTATTGGTCGCTTGGAAAGAACATGTCAAAGGACGTGTTGATCTTCATGTCGAAATTTCTATAGGTTATTGTCACTGACACCTCATGATTCTCATTCATGATCATACTGTCTCATGTGTACAGCATTAGGAGTAACAAACTTCAATGAACATTGCCAGTTACAGAGTAGCTTTTAGAGCAGTTAGAAAACGATTAACTTACCTATTTCAAAATGAAAACTAGTGAAAATTATCTAGCATACATAAAACATAAGAGTGCATGTCTTAACATAAGAGTGGGTGTCTTAATCTGAGCAATATTTTCCAATTTGTAAAAACGAAACAAGTTAGCACTGGGAAAAGTAATTCATTTACTCCCCATTGTCAAATTGACAAATGGATGGGAGCCTTGAGAAGACCCAAGGACACATGTAATCTACAACCAATTTGCATTAATCTGTTTGCAGGTTTCCTTTTCGCCTTTATATTTTTTCCTGAGACGAGGTTTCTTGTAGGTTGGGTTAGTGGGGGCAGAGGAGCTTAAGCATTTATGAATCCGGATTCCAGAGCATAGGTCTCTACTTCGTTTATCGACCAATACTAGCATGTAGAAATCCTTAAATCAAAGTAATTTGTTGTCAACAGTAACTTAAATATAGAGGTTGGTCCATGAGACCAAGTAAAACAATCAACAAACAATTGATTTTATTATGGTAAAGCCAGCTCACCGATGGAAGCCGTCCATAGTTCAGCTCTCACTTGATTGGGCTGTTCCAAGTGCAAATTTGGGAAGTGACCTATGACTTGTACTACCTCGTCTATTCTATTGATGAGTTCAACCCCACATTTAAAATCTCTCAGCTTCCACAAACACTGTAATCTAAGTCCCCCTTGTTCATCGAACAGTCTCTAACCAACAACCTATAGGATCATAATTTCAGTTTTTCATGTCCTCCAGAAAAGAAGAGGAGAATTGTATGACAAAAATATCGCCTTAACACTACATGATAACTCTGAAACAAAATCATGCAAGTTATGAGGTAGAAGCCTAAGAAGGTTTTTAATGCTTTAACATCTCAACTTTGAAGTTACTTCTTTTCCAGTTCCTATTTAGCAATAAACATGGTATACAGTACGCACAAACATGTGCAGCAACAGTTTTCCAAGTCAAATAACTTCTAAGCTTGCAGTAAATAAATAGCACATGCATGTTGTTATGAGAAAATGAACAGCAACACTACTTATAATTTTAACTCCTCTAATAATAGCTTTCGAGCTCAATATACAACCAGAGAAATTCTTCCTTCCCCCCGTAGTAAACTCTACTTGTTCATCCCTACAGGTTTTGGGTGTGGTGAGTTCACTGGGAAACAACCCTTCCGATTTGCTATTCTTTTGCAGGTCAGAAACAATTCGGAAACAAAGGATACAGAGTGTCCAAGTGAAAAGAAGGGAAAGCAAAAGAAATCATCTAAGGTCACGTAATAGAAGCTAAGGAGAGAAAATAATGGCTCAAACTGAAAGTTCCCTAGTGGAGAAACCAAACACCAGTCTTTGAGATAGTATTATTGATAGAAATGCACTTTCACACAAGTAAGATATGAACCTAGTGACGCTTACGACAACATCATCTACCAGATATGACTTAAAGTATGTGTCCCAATTTTGCTGAATTCTCCGAAAACTTGCAATTTGGATGAATGAATACGAGATTCCTAAAAATTTGAGGAATAATACTAGTTCCCAAAACTTACTATAGCCGAGCAGTGGCAGTGTGGTTTTCATCTAATGACTAAAATATGCGTAGGAATCAACTAATGACTAAAATATGCGTAATATCACTCAACTAATGACTAAAATATGCATACAAATCTTTCAATATCACGAATTAAAATTGGAACAGCTTATGTGTACATTCGAGCGTCTTTTAGGCAATTCATCGAACATGTAGAGGGCATTGAAGAGGGAAGAGAAGAACATGACTAGAAACCCATCATACGCGCAAAAAATAACTCATAAGGTTGGGAAATTTGATTGAAAGAGAAACTGACCGATGCTAGGTGAAGTGAAGCTTTAAATCGATAGGTGAAATGCGGCAACGAGAGTGAACTGAGTAGCTTCACAAAACAGACGCTCCCTAAACGTAGCAAAAATACAATGTATCAACAAAATACCAAAACTGCAGAAGCCTTAAACGTAGCAAAAATTCAAACTCAAGATAATTTATCCCTTACTCAAACATTTGAATAACAAGAAAAAGAAAAAGGAATGGGAATAACCTTCAGTGTCGTTGAAGTGGGTGAGGTCGTACAGACAACCAATAGGGTTTCGAGTCCCTTTGATTCTGATCGTCGTCGATTGGTGCCGGCGTCAATACTTTTGTAACAGGAAACGATGTTACAGACAACCGATAGGGTTTCGAGTGCCTTTGATTCTGATCGTCGTCGATTGGTGCCGGCGTCAATACTTCTGTAACAGGAAACCATGTTATCTGGGTGTTTCGGTAAGACACTCGATGGAGAGAGATAAGAGAGCGAGAGAGAGTGCACCGCGTTATCTGAGAGAGTGAGAGAGAGTGCACCAGGGAGGGAGCGAGAGAGATGGAGGGAGGTTACTCGTGGATTTCAAAGATGGGGAACGAAGAAAGACGAAGAAAAGAAGGAAGGAAGGATTTACAGGGGAAAATTAATTGTCAGGGTATTTTGGGCATTGCAATTGAAAACTACCATGTATCTGTCATTTATTTTCTCCTTATCATGTTTTTGGAATTTCACAAACCATGACCACCTTTTGGTCATTATTTTCTCTTAGCACCATGTTTTTGTCATTTCCCCAACTTTTGGGCAACTTCCACTATTTCAACGTAGTCAACTCTGGAAATATTTATGATTAAAAAAATAACTCTTGAAATATGACCTCTTGAAAGATGCCAAACAATCAGACTTGGTCACCAGTTAAAAATAAATAAATTGGGACTTGGTCTCCAGTTTAAAAATAATAATTTTGGGACTTGGTCACCAGTTTAAAAAATAAATTGAAATTTTGGGACTTGGTCGCCAATTAAAAATAATAATTTTGGGTACTTGGTCACCAGTTAAAAGGAAATAAAAATAATTGGGACCTAGTCTCCAGTTCAGAAAATAATGAGACGCAGTCATAGAATGAGTAATACAGAGTGTCATCTCACTGCATTTTGTGGGTTTCGCTATTTTCTGAGGAAAAAAAAAAAAAAAGTACCTATATCACTAGGTTTAATTTATTGATAGGATATACTGTAGTTATTTACGTGAACAGGTCATTCAAACCAGAGAATATCTTTTTTTTCCTGAAAAATGAGTGTCCGAGCCAACGCAGATTTAAAGCGATGGACTTAGAGCAGCCGCAGCCCTACACCAAACTCAGAAATCAGAACCAAATTCAAAATTTGGGTAAAAACACCCAACATCAGCCTCCAGTCCTTGCATTAAACCCATACCCCCTTTTTCAGAAAATTGGCCTAAAGGCAAAGTTTGGAGCTTTAAATGGTGTTTAGTCCAGCCTAACTTATTTTAATGCCTCCAATACATTAATGTGAAATTGTTGAGGGTTCAAGGATAACACTAGACAAAAATATCCCTAATAATAAAAAAAATTACAAACCGAAAGCGACATATAAGGGTATTTCGTCATTACAAACCGAAAGCGACAATACAAACTTGAAACCGACAAGTTGAAAGTGACAGGTTCCCTTTGCTCTGACTATGAAGGCGACATGTGGCCTTCATGCCCGTCACTCACACTCTCTCTCTTTCTCTCTCTCTCTCTCATGCATGGGCCGTGGGTCACTCTTTAATTTTGGGATTGGGTTCAATTTTGGATTCAATTTTAAGGGGTTAGGCTCTTTGAGGTAGGGTAGTTTTAGACATTTTAGGTTTGGGCACTTAGGGTGCACTTTTCTAATTATAGGGTTTTAGCTGTTTAGGCACTTTCATAGGGTACCATAGTATTTTAGGCACTTTCATAGGGTACCCTAGGGTTTAGGTTTATAGTGCACTTTTCAATTATAGTGTTTTAGTAGTTTAGACACTTTCATAGAGTACCCTAGGGTTTAGGCACTTTTATAGGGTACCCTAGGATTTAGGTTTAAGCACTTTCATTAGGTTTGGGGTTTATGCACTTTCATAGGGTTTAGGGGGTTTAGGCACTTTCATGGGCTAGCAGGGGCATTTTTGAAATGTGTAGGTGATTTGTCCTCTTGGCATTAAAGAATTAGTTTATGTCCTTAATGCAGTAAAGACTCATTTACTATGTCCTCCCCAAAAACGGACCCTTGATTTTTACTCAAATCTTTACCCAAATCAAGGGAGAACCAAATCCTTACCCAAATACCAAACGGCTAGTTTTGGGTGGTCGGCGGTGGTAGCAGGTGGTGGTGAGCGACTGTCGAGGCAGTGGAAACAAGCGTTGGTGGTTGTAAGAGCATAGAGGTCAGTCGAAGAGTGTTGGCGAGAGCTATCGGAGGGTCGTCGAGGTGTGCGTTGACAGTGGCGGCGGCAGATCTGGAATTTAAGTCGCCATCTGAGTTTAGGGTTTCCAAATCTAGGATTTAAGTCTTCATCTGGGTGTGCTCCGACGGCGGCGGCAGATGGCGGGCGACAGGTGACGGAGAAAGATTGGGTTAGAGTTAGGTCAGACGGCGGTGGATATGGCGGTGGTGGAGAGAGAGGAGAATACGAGAGAAATTGTTTTTGATTTTTTTTTTAAAGCCAAATTTGAGTAAAAATGCTGTTGATGACTGGAGAGGGTCTCCCCAAATCAAGCTTTTTACTCAAATTTAAGTGAAAATTTTTGTTCTGAATTTGGTTCAAGATTGGAGTTGCTCTTAATGACTGGACAATCTTTAATGGCCCCAGTGACTGACTGACTGTTCACTAGTAGCAAGAGTCGAACCTGTTGGAGGAGTAAACTTCTCACTCGCTGTCATGCTCCCGATTTACCAAAAGATCACCGGAAATTACGACCACTGGACGCGGGAAATCGCACTAGCTCTCTCTATTTCTCAAAGATAGCACATATTTTTACCAACTATAATGACCAATTTTTAACCAAACCGATGTGAAATTACATAGATCTGTATAAACGAGCCTGCTTTTGCTTTGTATAGCAGGCGCATTTTTTCTGCGCAAATCTGACTTTTTAATATAACGCCCATACCCTGCAGGAATTTCATGTCCAAAACACGCATACTTGCATTGTTTATCCATAAAATTTAAGTAGCCAAACCTGGTTTGCGTTTTTTTTGTGAATCTTGGGGGCAAATAGCTTCACTTTCTTCCATTAATTACGGGATACCGAAATGATACCCCAGAAATTGTCAAATGTTACTGCACTGCACAAAGTGATCGTATGCGAAATCAGTTATGTACTACAAAGGGTGAGCGAAATGGTTCAGGTCACTTTGGTCGGAGTCTAAATCATCTTGCTCTTCGGATTCAATTTGTCACACTTCGTTGAAAACTTCTTGTACGTTCAATGATAGCCGCCGAGTGTGTTCCTCAGCATATTTCAAAACCATCTGTAGCTGTTCTTGATAAGCAGAAGATCTTTTTCTCTCACGATGTAGCTCGGTGGATAGTTCACGGATCTTAAGATCTTTCTCGTCCTGCAAAGAGTAATACTATATCACCATTACTTCCTCATCGGTTACAAAGGGAAGAAAGCAAATCAAACATTCACTAGATAAGAAGCAAAAGCACTTCGACATATGGCACAGGTAACCAAGAAACATCATCTCATTTCAGTAAGTTGTTTCGATTAGCTCAGAAATGAAAACATTTCAGGACTTGACGGAAACATTTCGAAGCAACAAAGAATCTGGAAAACTTAGCAATCTTTGGAAACACGAAATGAAAACTTTCATAATGTATTAAAGCCCAAGTGATAAAACTCACAGTTTTTGTATTATCATTTTATGGGTAACTGTTTTTTGTTACACTGAAATGTTCTGGTAGATTTCGCTACATGTTCCAGTGGAATGGATACTCAAAATTTTAAAGTCCAGATGTGGATTGTCTTTAGTCTCTTAAACGATGGAAATGTTTGAGCCGTTCCGGAACTTCCAGTGGATGAAAAAGAGTCTTATCAATTAGTTCCACGAAAGAGCAGCCAATAAAATTGCCTATCAATTGGATGGTGGTAATGGTTTCACAAGGATTAGTCGAGGTGTGGATAAACTCGCTTAGACACCCAGAGTTATCGAAAAAAGTGTATAAATTTCAAAAAAGAGCAGCTGGGGGAACACAAATTTTGTTCCTTGCACACAAACCACAAAGTAAGGAGATCAACACCAAATGAGAGCAATACTACCTAGCAGGTCTCCAAATTGAACTGATATCATAATAGTAGCAAGCTAATACTTGGCCAAACAAAAATCAAGATAACCAATGTTTGGTTTCACTCCAAAACATGACAATCATGGAACTAAGCATTTAACATAGTTCTATCCCTCTCCAACTCAAATGGTGGAGCGACATCATAGTGCTTACCAATACCATGAACCCACAGGGTCCATGGTAAACCAACAGCAGTCAAAACAATAGTTTTCACCCATCCATTACGGCCAACCAGTTAATAAAAGTCCCAAGCCACAAATATGAAACATGCCAAAATCCCTACAAAACAGCCACCAGTCAATTTCCATTTCATCACATATGACGGTTGAAAAGACTTTGAAGCATTATCTACTGACGTTGTATCGCCGACACTTTTCTGTTTAATAAGTTAGTCTAGCACATTAACCAGATTGATTGCCTAATAGCTCCATTCAAGTGGATGATGACTTCCTAAAAACAAATGTCATTGAGGAAGCCTGAGTGATGTATCCATATAAATTTCCAAGATCATAAAGGTTGACTCAATTCCTCTGATAGAAGTAGAGATAACCCACAATCTGAAAATTGTAGAAGGCATATTAAGGGCCCACCTGTTGTACTAGAAGTAGGTTCTGAAGAAGTAAAAAGTACACTAAAGGAGTCAAGGCACCAGTTCTTTGATGCCTGCTCATTAGTTCTGCATGACAGTAAAATTCCTAGTATCATTCTGTTGAAACATTTGGATAAGGCAAGAGTAGGAATGGAAGAATTCATTATTACTCCAACATAGCCACTTCTATAACACTCCAAAATGAGCAAATATCCTTATATCATCCTGAGCATAAGATAATATTTCTTTTGATTGCATTGGAATGACTACTACTTGCAAGACGGCAAAAAATACCCACTCAACGATATCCAAAAGTAAGAGCTATATTACCTCCAATGCCTGCAACCAGAATGGGAAAACAGACATGACCCCTATGACCTAGAGTGTGATATAATAGTGATTTTAACATTACACACGCTAAATATGCAATAAATAAAGCGTTGCTTCTAAAATAGGTTTCAGACCTTTCTGTAATACATGCCTAGAAACATAATAACCATTTTACAAATTTTTTCTTGCCATAACTCCACTCTTTCTAGATGTTTAGCTTCTAAGAAAGTATTTTTCGGACAAACTATGGGAGTTGTTTAGGGTCACTAAATTTAGCGTCTTGGAATGAAGGTATGCTAAGTTCTGAAACATGCATTTCAATATACAAATCACTCGGCAATTGTGTTCCCTGTAACACAAGTTTGTTGCCGACACATACTAGGCATCTATCTACTAATTTAAGTCTCTATACCAATTCCTCCTAATTCCTATGCATACAAGCTACATATTTTGAAAGTTAGTGTTGAAGCTGTCCTTTATGTAAATATGGCTATTTTTTCCAAAGATTTAATCAACTTCAGTAAATAAACGTAATTCCTAACTAGTCTGTCCAAATTATATCACAATAAACCTCTGTAAAGCAAGAAAAATAAACGGAGTTCATTTTATTAGACTGAAAGCTGAAAGATAACGTGGGGGTATTGCAAACTAAACAAAACACAACTCTATCATGATTATGGTTTCTTATTTAAAAATTGCAGATCTAGATTGTAGTATTTTGCTACACAAGCAATCAAAAAAAAAAAAAAGCACATAACTAATTTCCATGATTAGAATATTTCCTAGAATTGTACCTTAAAAGTAATAAAGTCCTATAACTACTGTAACAATGGTTCCATTGAGATTCTGGTCTTAAGCTGTACCTCATGGAATGCAACCCTGTGCGATCGTTGGGGTGGTAGTTTGCTAGGATTGAGTTCATGATTATGCTCTTTGACAAAACCATATATGACCCACTTTCCTCCATCTTTTGCAGCTATCCTCAACAATGCATTGCATCCCTCTCTAGTAGCTGGCCGTGATGGAAGAATTCTTTTGTCCCTTTTTCGGAAACCTTCTTTTGAACAAACAAACTCCCGGGCAATTATTGAGCTGTCTTTAAGTGATCGACGTGTGCGATTATTCCGTATGGTAAACCCCTGATGTCGTCCGTACATCTCATAGAATTCCCTAGCATCTTCTGCTGATTCAAACTCCATGCCAACATATGGTTCTAAAGGTTTCAAACTTGTAGGTAGATTACTGATACATGGCTCTATGTCATTATTGTTCTCGTTTGGATAATCTAATAGGTCATCTTCTGCTGTTTCATGACCATCAAATGTTTCAGCTAACCAACGCCTATAGATTTTGTTTGAATTGAACTCTTGGCCTGAAGTACTTGCCATCAACGAACTTATTAGCAGATGATAAGAAATTTCATACCACCAATCAACACATTAAGTACACAATTGAAATAGAAACGTGTGCTTATGCTTGCCACGTCCTGAAAATAAAAAGTAAAAAACTATAAACCTTCCAATAGTGCATCCAACTCGCAACATCGCCAAAGCTAATAACTACAGTCTAGATCATAATAACACTCATGAATTTACTGTAGCAGATTTCATTAGTACCCAAATAAAATGATTCTAGTGTCTCTTCAACTCTACATGTCAAAAATTAAAGATCATTCTGATAATGCCAGGAACAGAGACTTGTCTTTTGAACCTGTGGAGTCCTCTTTCTCCGGTAGCTCCTCCTGGTGGTGACCAGCGACGGAGATGATGCTCTCACTCTCCAGTTGTCCTTAAACCTGCACACTCAGCAAACTGTTAGCGCCGGACTGGACCGTTGAGTCCAGAACGGCACTCCGACGGTCAAGTAAGTGAGGGAAGAAGACGAAGTGTGGATCTAGGGTTTTTGGAAAGAGTTGTGCGTACCTTTTTAGACGATGAAATGTTCCTTTTATAGGTGAGCCTTAGCTTGGCCTCCAAGCACAGCTATGCTCGTCACGTGACGTAACCGTTCGGCTGACGTCACGATGACGAGCTAAGAGGAATATACCGTGAGCACATGCTACCAGTGAAATTGCTACACGTGTCTTAACCGTTCGGATGACGTCATTCGTCATGATCACGGTTTGTTACAGGCGCAAGCAACATTAACTGCTTTGCGGACTCAGCACCGAGTCTCTCGGCATATTATTCACATCATGAAGTCGGTTTATATCATCCCTCGAGTACTCCCCGAGGTCTTTGATATTAATTCTGAAATCTCATTATTGAGTCAAATGTAGAAAAGGTCTCGGCAAAACGAGACGAGGGACCGAAGCCGCCCTACTTGTCATTTAAGAATTCATCTAGTCATGCGTTAGGAGAGTCCCTCGTAGATAGTCTCTCGGCGACTATCAAAGAGGTGTCTCTAGAGCGAGTTAGGTGCTCAGCATATTCGGACCCCTACAGAACCATAAACCCAAAACAAATAGATCAGTGTTTTAAATGGCGCTCGCCATTGCGCTATAGCGCATGGCGATGGCGTGGCGACTGTTTTGCGCCATGGGGAGTCATGGCAAGGCACAGAACACAATAGCGCAAGTATGGCGCTATGGCGCACGCCACAATTCATGGCGCCATAGCGTGCGCCATAATGTGTTTTAGCATTTTTTTGATCAAATCAATCTCAGCCGTTGATTTATGATGCACATAAGTAGTCAATGTACTGGAATATTTCCTTAACTCTTAACCCTACACATCAGAAGAGAGATCTATCAATCTCAACACTCAACAGCAGCAACCATTCTTCTTCTTCTCTTGCGATAAACAGTGGCAGCAGCAGCAGCCATCGATTTTCAATGCAATCGATCTCAACACTCAACAGCAGCAACCAGTCTTCTTCTTCTCTTGCGATAAACAGTAGCAGCAGCAGCAGCCATCGATTTTCTTCTTCTTCTTCTTCTCTCTGCGATCAACACTAGCAGCAGCAGCCATTGATCTGAAATTACCCTTCTCTCTCTGTCCAGGTATCTATCTCTCTTCTTCTTCTTCTTCTTCTTCTTCTTCTTCTTCTTCTTCTTCTTCTTCTTCTTCTCTCTCTCTTCTTCTTCTTCTTCTTCTTCTTCTTCTCTCTTCCTCTTCTTCTTCTCTCTCTGTTTTCTTCTTCTACTTCCTGTCTCTGTTTTTTCTTTTAATCTTCTTCTTCTTCTTCTCTCTCTGTTTTTTCCTTCTACTTCTGGGCTTTTGAGGAGTCTGCCCTGCCTCTAATTTTGATCACATCACTGCTGCATTTTCAGCCATTTTCTGTCCTATCTCTGTCCACATGTCCGGCCTTTTTTCAGCCATGCCTACATGAATCAAAATTAGACTACCGTATCCTTAATTTTGTTGTCCCAAAGCTAAACGTCTATATGTTAGCTTTTTTATGGATTTTATGTTTTGCTTAGCATGTGGTGGAGGTTTAAACATTGAAATGTTTATGTTTTATGACATTTGAACGTTTGCTTGTGTTGAAAGTTATGCCTATATTAGAATTCTACTCGTTATAATAAAGTGCGCCACAAGTTGCTATGGCGCGCGCCGCGCCGTGCGCTATTGCTCCAAGGGACCATTGCGCCTTGGTGCGCCGTGAGCCATTTAAATCACTGAAATAGATGATATGACAGGAAAGAACTCATGTTCCAATATGTTGCCTTCCTATGGATTTAAGTACATTCAAATCATAATGTGAGGCAGAAATCATAGGGAAGATGCCCCATACTCTTACACAAACAACCTATGAGCTTGAAGTTTCTACGGTAACACTGTCTAGATATTTTGTTGAATAGTAAAAACCATGACCGCAGGCAAGAAAATGACGCACTATAAATTTCTTAAGCTGAATGGCGATCAAAGGGAAGCACTAAACATATTATAATAGCAGCACCCATCTAATCTCCAATTGATGGGGATATGGGAGGGCGAGAAAGGGAGAGAACCTAATCTCTGGCAATATGTGCACACAATAGCTCCTCTAAGATATTTTAACAACCGGAACCCAAGGGACATTATGTTGTGGAATCATTGCCCAGACCAAAGCCGGCAGGCAGCGGAGGATCAAACATATAGTTGTCATGCTAAAACTAAAATCAAGACATATACTCCCTCTGTCCGGATTTGTTAGTCCGTTTTGGGGATTCTAACTTTTTTCTAATACCTTTTGAGTTTGTTCATTTCCTATTTTATCTTCCTATTTTATCCTCAATCCCTCCATTTATTTCTACTCACGCCCGAAATTTTGGGCTTCAAATCAAAATTCTACTCACAAACCGAGGAACTTGAATTTGAATGAAAGATGGACTCCAAAAATTAAGGCGCCAATAGATACAGATGTGGCATTGAAATTGGCAGTGAATGCGCCAAAAGAAACTCTCAAAATATTCAAAGTGATTCCCTCCTTTTCAAACCCTTCTTTCCCTAAAACACTTCTTTCCTATGGATGTGGCACTGAAATTGTCAATCGATGCGCCAAAAGAAACTCTCAAAATATTCAAAGTGATTCCCTCTTTTTAAAACCCTTCTTTCCCTAAAACACTTCTTCCCCAAACAACTCTGCATCTCTCTCTCTCTCTCTCTCTCTCTCTCTCTCTCTCAAATTGGTTTTTGAGTTGCTATTTTAAGTTTTAGCCTTTTAGGAAAGGGGCAAAAAAGTAATGTTACCATACTTTATCCTTTGAATTTTGAAAATGGACAAACATTTTGGGACTTGGAAAAGTATGTTTGTGGACCAACAAATCCGGACGAAGAGAGCAGCGTATTCCATGCACTCAAGAGTCAAGACACCGATTCCTAGTTACATATGTGCACCATTTACTGCTCTCTTCCCCTTGCATAGAATGCAAACAAGTACCTCAGTATCACAACCACAAAACATGCAAACCATGTATTCTAATATACAAAGATAGAACACCAGTTTGGTGTCACCCTTTTGAAGCCCGGTCACACATTTTGCGTTACACAATTGCCCTTAAGAAACTCCCATGTTCACGTTTGTTTGCCTTTTTTTTAAAGATGTATCTTAGTTGGAATTGCAATTACCTTCAGATTTAATTGCATAATCTTTGTGTTCTTTATTTTCTGAATCTTTCTATCTAAAAGTGTTTACCCTACCCCATCTATCATCCCCCAATTAAAAAATAATAATAATAATAATTATGATTCATAACTTCTTTGTAACAGATTACACACACGCATCGCGTGTGCCAAACCTTTAGTCCACATATAAAATGCCTGCAATTGGATTATCAAGAAAAACAGATGAGCCATTTTGTTACGATGCCTATGGAGTATGCTCTAAAATTTGAAGCTCTATAATGCTTATTCTATCATGATGGTAATACTTAACAACAAAATAATGGAACTGCAGTTTGGGAAAACTAACCTTAAATGGGTAGTTTTAAATGCAGAACCCATTTACCCCAATTAAAAAAAAAAATGCACTTTTTTATTTAAAGAATTCAATCGAAAGGAATGAGAAAGAACCGCAACATAACAATTTTGCCCAGTCAATATGTTTCCTACTAGAGCTTGCATTAATTGCTTCATTGGGATCATAACATCCAGAAAGCCAATCCAATAATCGCATGCAATACAAAAATAAGGTGTGTACCGCAGAGTTACTGAGTTAGATTCCGTCTCAAAATCATTCGAGGTATCCTTTTGCTTTAAGCCTCAACTATTGGCACAAAACAAGAACAGTAATCAGAAAGTGCATTAAAAAAAATTGTGAGAGCTCATATAGACATACAGGGGAGGGAAAGGAGGGTGTTACAAGTCTACAACTTGAGCCGAATGGATTTCAACTCAGTACCCAAAACAGAAAGAGATATATGCAGATACATACATATACACATGTTGAGAGAAAGAGAGAGAGAGAGAGAGAGCCCTAACCTGAGGAATTGCAGAAAATGTATAATGATTTCAGTTGGTATTTCTATTCATCCGATTTTGTTTCTCAGTAGACTGTTAAGCTTGCGACGACAGGAGGGAGAGGGAGAGCCGTAACATGGGGAAACTGTAAAGTAAAGTTTGTTTGAGTTGAAAATATTTACCCCGTATCTCACTCATCAAATCCCTTAAAGGTTAAATTTAATGAGTGAAATGTAGCAAAATCTTTCAAAATCAAACTTAACAAATCTTTTGCAAATTTTTTAAAGTTGTAACTTGCTACAGTAACACTCCACCTTTGTTCAGTTACTGTTCACTAACCTTTCTATTTTATTATTGTTTTCTTCGGTTGTGTCAAAAGAGAGAGGAGGAGCGGAACAGCAGGAGGAGGTGGGGGTATGAACACGTGGCTCATTGCACCACCGAAAACATCTCCCCAGGTGGGGAGATTCCATTTTTAGGGGGAATTTTTTTTTTTTAATAGATTTGAGGGGAATAGTTTAATATAGTTAAGTTTAGATAGAGAGTCTGATTTTGGAAATTTTGGATAAGTGACTTGCTAAATTTGTAAAAGGTGTTTTTGAAGTTAAATTTGGTAAAAAAATTTGGTGTTCCTGATAAGGATGCCCTAACGGCCCGTTTGGATGGCGTATTGGTTTTGGAGGAATTAAAATAGTCAGGGGATTAAATAAGAAGGGTGAACTCACATTGATGTGACAGTTAAGAATGGAGGATTAAATGGTCCATGGTTTGGATGAGCGATAAAAAGGAGAGATAAGGAGGATAAATGATGTAAAATCATGTGAAAAGACTTTATTGCCATTTGTAATGTATATATTAGATTATGTATTTATATAATTATATAAATACCAAAATTTATTGTTTTGTTATAAATTATATTAAATAATTCATTTCAATATTCTTTTATAGTATAAATTAAGAATATTAAATATTAAAATTAACTCAACAAGTTAACAAGCGAACAATGTAATTCACAAAGTATAAATTTTTTTTGAAATATTTTGTATCGAATTAAAGATCTCTATTAGTAGTTTAATTTGGTGAAAGCAAAAATAAAAAATTATATGCGGAAGTACTTTATTATTTTGAACATCTCGGCCGTCCAAAAGTGTTTTGGACAGTTCGGATTTTAGAAAGAGAAAGAGGAGGGGAGATAGGGAGGATAAAATCTGGACAATCTAAAACTTTTTTGGATGGCCGAGATGCACGCTCGGACATCACATGTGGGGTACCCTATTTGCACCCAAAATTTTCTCCATACTCTGGTTCTCGCCTAGAAACAGGCAAAAGAAAAAATCCCTTATGTTTTGGAGCACAGCTTGACAAGAGAGAAACGTAATTTAGAGAGGGAGTGAGTGAGCAAGCGGATCAAGAATCAAAAAGAGGAAATTAGCTACCATTTTTTTTTTTTTTTTTGAACTAAGAAAACTTACACGGAAAATATTTATACAGAAGTATTAGCGAAGTATTTACCGTTGTGCAGTACTTTGGGTACCAACTTCACTAATACTCCCTTCGTCTCAAATTTCTCGTCCATTTCTTGGCATGCGTACTATTTTTCAACAGCTTATATCTTTCATTCTATCTAATGTTTTTTTTTATGATTTTGAAAACTATAAGGACGAAATTGAGATATTGAAACTATAACGATGAAATTGAGATATTTAAAAATATAGGGAATAAATTGAAACATGTTCATACCTATAGGGACTTAAACACTAGATAAGCCTTTTTTAATTTTTTGGTTTGGTTTTTTATTTGTTGTCTCTTAACTTTTAATACTCCCTCCGTTCCCTATTGTTTGCCCCCCTATGGGAGTGCGTGCATTTTGCATGCAAAAAATAATGTACAAGCATTAATTTTTTTCAACAAACTTTACACCAATTTAAAGATCTCATTGAGAAGACAAAATTGGTGCAAGTCTTTTTCGAAAAAAGTTCTCATAAACACGTTATTTTTTGTGTGCAAAATGCACGCACTCCCGTAGGGGGCAAATAATTTGGAACAGAGGGAGTATAAGATTCGAATTAAATTGTTGCATCGTACCGATCGTCTTTTTTTTTAACCAATCGTCTTAATAAGAGGAATTGGAAGGAGTATAAAAATGTAGATCAATCATATACGACAACAACAAAAAAAAGATCTTTTTCATATAGACGGTCTTTAGCGTATTTTGTTTTTTTATATACGAAAAATTCCACTTTGATCTATATATTTAAACTTTTCTAATTTCCCTCGTCGAGCTGAAAGATGTGATATAAAAGCTATACCTCACAATCTAGTTAACAAAAAAAACAACCAAAAAGACCATAGCGAGCAAATGGAATCTGAGACACCAGGTGATGAATCCCGATGGAGTTTGGATCCTAGGTTATTATGGCCGATTGCAGTGCACCACATGCTTTGAAAATGAAATTGGGCAATCAAGAAAGGCTAACAATCGTCCTGGAGAAAAGAATGTTCAATGTGTGCATAGAATTAGATTGTGTGAAAGTTGTCAATCTCGTGAAGGATGGAAGTCCCCGCAGAGCCGGTCGTGCTTATTCAAGGCTTAAAGCGAATATTAGATATGGAATCTTTTTTTGGACTATTACAAGAGGTACCAAAGTAAAGAGAGAATACTAGAATTTGCAAATTTTCGAGAGCCTAAAGCGACCGCAACTCAAGCTTTAGTTCAATGTTTTTTTCTTTTTCTTTTTGAATTCAATGCTTTAGTTCCGTGTTGACTTTGACTCCCCAGAATGAGTGTAAACGATGTGATGATCTTCTCATGTGACCGCAAAATAGGTTCTGTCACAGTTTCACTTTACAATTTGAGCCACTAAGTTTGTAGGCCTTCGATGCAAAATATTAGATTTATAGGACTATCTCACTTGAACAATGCACAATTTGTCATAAGAGACATGATTGGCGAATATAATTCGATCAAGCCTTTCTAATGTCCGATGATCATATCAAGGAAAAAAATTTGGGTAGCGAATGGGTACCACGTGGCCATGCCGAGCACGATCTCGGCCGTCCAAAAGTGTTTTGGACGGCCGAGATTGATTCTCTCTCTCTCCTCTCACCCAACCACTCTCTCTCCTCATTTTCTCTCTCCTCTTCTGAACCGTTGGATCTCATTTTGGATGGCTGAGATTGCCGAGTGGGTACCACGTGGGCAATACCCACTCGGCACTAAAAATTTTCTCCATATCAAGGATCTTAATTCTCCCAAAATAGCCCTTTCAGAGCCGTAATTGAAAACTACAAATTCCTCCTTGAAAGGACAGCAAGCACTAGTTTTCACTCTCTCTGTGTCATACCAATTCCTAATTATCAAGCTATTCTATTAAGTACTAATTTTCATCAAATATTCCTTCCTCAACAAAAAATTTCTTCCATTTTTCCTTTCCAAAGATAATTTCCTACATTTTTTTCTATGCAAATCTAAGAGTCCGTGGAGCTGAATAAGCATAAGATACATTATGGTATAGATCACCAAGAAATCAATCGAAAGACCGAAAGACACATTCCAACCATGGACCTTAGCAGGCAGCTGCAGGCCGCAGCCTATCTACAAAAAAAAAACACAAAGCATAGGCATGGCATCAAAATATGCACTCTAACGGGCCGTTTGCCAGCAGGATTAGTTTTAGAAGGTTGTGTCTATGCCTGGTTAGTTTTTTTCAATTGGCGAGGGTGGATAAGAGGTGAATGATGATAGAAAGAGAAAATGCTTTGTATGCAAAAAAAGCCTCATGCTTGAGTATTACATATCTCCCAATAGGTGGATATACCATCCGAACAGATGAGTAATCACCCTCCTCATCCGGGTCGCAAACACCGGATGAAGGTTGGGGCAGATGACTAACCGGGGGAATATAGCATCCACTGTATATCCTCCTCGCAAATGGGAATATTCAACTTTGGTTTTAAGTCGAAAGCAACAACAGTTAGGGTCAGCTCGGATAATTGATTTGTGGAGGAGTAAGAAAAGAACGGCAAAATATACTCAAAACATTCTAATTTTTCCGAATGCTTCAAAATCCGAGTCAACTACCCTGATAAATAAGAAATTTACACTAACAATAACCTAAATAGATTCCAGAGGGAATAGACCACATTATGTAGCATTGTAGCCATATTTATCATTTCCCCTTAATTTAAACGCTCAGAGACCCTAACCATCCGAATTGTAACTTTTACCGAAACCAATCTAAACCACAAACCTTTCTCACATGGGGATTTGGAGTCGCAAAACTTCACCCAATTCAACTGCTTCCCTTCAGCCTCGCCTCCTCGGATTTCCTTATTGCCTATGCAGCAACTTTTTTTTTTTTATCAGCAGCCTCTGCAGCAACTTTGGTGATACTTCCTACATAAATATGAATACTACACTGGCTATGCCTTTGCTTGTTTTGCATTCACACAGAACTTTCGTAGTTCAGGACCACTGCACAACATAAGACAGGTATATCATAAGAGATACGTGCAAAAAATAATAATCTTCCACTTTGAGAATAATAAAAAAGACAATGGCAAGTTTTCAATTCGAAAATAAAAGTGTGGATATATTGGCACTAGTTATTATTCGGACAGAGGGGAAAGGAGTAGATTCTCAAATGAGAAAAAGGATCCAATGACTTCTTTTGTGAAAGATGCGGCATAGCATCACGCAGCCGCAACACAATGCAGTAGATGCCAGCTGCTGCTTTATTCCGTCTTAAGGAGATGCAAATTTTGTTTGTTACTGAACAACTAAGTATAAAATATTTCAAAAGAAAATTTACTCTCATTTTCTAAGTTTGTATCAGTTGATGCAATATACGCATTATGCACTAAAAAACATACTCAAACAAACACATTGCGCAAGTGCAACATCTCAGCAAGATATCCTATATATCTCGCTAAACATTCTGAAACAACGTGTTGTACCGATCTATACATGCTAAGGCACACATGTAGCATGATATGCTTAAGACTGCAGCAATATCAGCAGTCGGAAAAAATGAAGATGGCTTGGATCTTCAGAATTTGGAGATTCATGCTACATGAACGTATCCTGGCAAATTTAGTCAGGCCTGTTCAGGGGAATTCAAATCCTTCTTGGGTGCTCATTGCTGCCACAACAACTCTGGAAAGCTAACTAACAGCTGCTTCTAGTTTTAGTGGTTGGGAATAGATGCCCAGCTTTAAGGCTCTCTTCAGTTGTAAACAATTTGGGTCGAAGTGCAAAAAAATTATTCTAAGAAGAGTTTAGTGACACCAAGTGAAGTGAAGGAAAAGAAAATGTATTTCTCCTCATGTGTTCATTTAACAAAGCTACAAAAGAATTCTGTAAGGCAGATGAAATATAGTAGTTTAATTATGTGGGGAACCAGTTTAAAAATAAGATTTTTGCAAAATCTACAAGTTTTTGGAGGACAAGCTTTGAAAATAAGCTAATCCTGGTGGAGGTTGAAGACGTGGGTCCCCACCAGTTTTGAACTACCAAAAAACAAAGTTCAAAGAAAAAGAAGAAAAAAAAAAAGTTGCATACTAAAAAAAAAGTTGCATACTTCCCTTAATTTCCTTTTCCTACAACTGAAGAGGGCCTCGAGATGATTTGGGGACTCCAAGATGGAAATCAAGTCTGAACTTAGATTAATGTTTAATTGCATTCATCGGTGTGCTTATCTGTGAAGTATAAAGGATCTTCTCCAACGTATGTTCGCAGCTTTTGTTGCTCATCTTTTTTTCTTTCCCATTTACATGGAAAAAGCAACATGACTGCCAATTTTTTAGATGATACTTGACATTGTATTTATCCGAGTCAAGCTTAGATGACCATGTTAAAAAAAGATGATGTTCATCATTCTAGTAGCAATCTAATTGTTCAATTTAGTTCTTTAATTGTTCTTCAAGTTGTATCAGGAAAAAAGTAGAGACATCCAAATTGGCAACAAATAACTCTACAAGTACACATATTTAAACAAAAATACCCTAAAGTGGCACGTGAAAGAAAAAGTGCACCAACTACCATCCCTAATTTTTAAAATGCCAACAGGTTAAACGAGTGAAACCCTAGAATTGATACTAAAAGGTTATAGGATGCCTCCATTTTCACGATATGGCCTTGTGTGGTATTTAGACAAAGGATTCATTCCCTAATCTGTTTCTGAGGATCGAATTCCCTGCTAGAAAAAATGTATCCGATAATATCAAGACTGCCAAATTAAGGATGAACCAGAAAATGCATGATCAACCAATGTGAAGGAAAAATATCATAAAGTTACTCACACTCCAAGATTGGGCTATCCACGGCGTGGAAGCTCCTTCCTTTTAGCTTCAAGTTCTTTGAGGTTGTTAAGAACAACTTGGGCTTTGGTCGATAGATTTTCACTGTGGTCTTCGACGTCTTTCATGAGAGAACGTAACTGGTCACGATATGCTGCATTTAGTTTCTTCTTAACTCGCAGCTCCGCTGTCAGTTCCTGAATTTTCCTATCTTTCTCATCCTACAAAAAATATTGCACAACCAAACAAAAGAAAGTTACAAATGAATCATATCAGGACTACAAGGAATCATTTTCATCAGATTGATTATGGTGCAAAAGACCATATTACTAAAGAGGAAAAGAAAAAGAAAATCAATACAGGACATATAAAGTCTAAGCCTAAAAAAGGAGTAAAAGTTTCACTTTTTCCTTTGATTTTTTAGATCAAAATTGTAGGTTTTTTTTTTTGTTTCTGAATGTCCCCAGGTTTCCTAGATGCTAGCTGAGAGTAAGTAGTATGCAAACATAAGTATATTTAATCGCCATCTATACAGCCCACACATAAAAGATATAATGACCAATTCAAGCTGACTGCTGCCACTTGTCCAGTTGCCAATTTCTCTCTCAAATTGCTGGCCCTAGGCTCACATATGGGCCCAGGGCCATGAATTTATCATTGATAAGTAACTAACCATGAACGAGGCACCAGGAGGGCAACCATTGTCCGAAAAGAAGGTGATTGATACATTGTTCGTCCTGCTTACACCTAGAATACCTAGTTTAATTTCCAATCAAATTTGAAAGGAAAGCAGTTTGCAATGTGTTGCCCCATCCATACAAAGAACACAACCTTCAAAGGAGCTTATTCCCACACTTCAATCCCTTTGAAAGACACCCCTGTTTGACCCACCAGAATATCACCAAAAACTTCTTACCAAATCTGTCCAACTTTTATTTCATCGGGCGCCAAGTTCCTCGCCATCAACATATGGGGCAAGCATAGAAACTGATGATGAGCTCCATCAGATCGCCCACAGGCCACCTCCCAATCAGTCAACTCCCTCCGAAGGGCAACAAATCAGAACGCTTGGTCTCCTCCATCAATCTTCAAGCAGTCACTGATGGTCATGGACTTATTGATTCTGTAAGATCACTTCCAACTTCTCCCCATACCAAAACTCAGTGTTATCACCTCTCCCACAAATAAACTGAACATGAACAAAAATTGTCCAACCAGCAACGAATATTTTTACAAAGCCCCACCATAAGAGTAAACCAAACTCCATCGATGACCACTCTCCACACTCGTCCATATTCTGACTTGAACAACCTTCCACAAACTTGCAAATAAATCTTACTCCTTCTGTTTCAAATTGTTTGTCACTATACTATTTTGGGATGTTCCAAATTGTTAGTCCTCATTGAAAAGTCAAAACAAAATTTATTCAATCTTCCAAAATAACCCCTTTACCAACAACAATCATTTCATTCAAAAGTTGAAAGAGGGCATTGTTAGAAATTAATGAATCTATTTAATGTGAATGCATTTATTGAATGTAGTTATTGCATGTCTGCTTAAAAAGTTGGAATTCCCAAAAGTGACCAGTAATTTGGAACGGAGGGAGTAACTAATATGGGAAGTCTCTCAATCCTCAAAACAAGGTCTCTAAACTAGGTACACACCTTATCCTGGTCAACCAACCAAAGCTCGTCTCCCATGTCACCATGTGCCCAAATGAAACAAATTGCTATTTGTCCAAGTTCTTTGCTCCAAATAATGAACATTGACATAAATTAGGTTGGTGAACTTGCCAAGGTGCATCATGGTCTACCAAACTCCTTTATCCTAACAATGCCTCTTATAACTTGCCAACCACCTTTGGAATATCTAAAGAATCGGTCTCATGCAATCTTCTTGTTGAGAACTAGATGTAAGCCCAAATACATAAAACTGAAGGATACCCTTGCATCCAAAATGCTAGTAAAGTTACCCATATTAGAACAATTAGGTGATAGAAAGCATCCCTTTTCGCATGCTTCCTTCCCAAACAGTATGATCCCGAAAAAGGACGACTCTAGGATTAGGATAGCTCAATCATATTCAAACTCCTAAGTTTCCAATTCAAGCTTGAGGTAAATCACTTCTTTATTTAATATACATCTACTTACATCCACCACATGCTTGCCTGTGAAAGTAGGGAAAATAAAAGAATGATCTTTCATATGGTCTCCATTCAAAAATAGTAAAAATAAAAGGTTGAAGAGAAACAAATAGGAGCCACAACCATAACAGATTGTAAGTCTGCCGCGTGAGGATCACCTAACCTAACATAAGGATTTAGAGGAGCAAGATCAGTAACTTGACAATATGGGTAGCTTCTTATTCTCGTTTTGAGAAGTATTACCTATGTAGTTGGAAAGATAAATGACATGTGCTAACCTCTCAATGTTCTATATGACGGATCTGTTTTGTATTACCTATGTAGTTGGAAAGGTAAATGACATGTGCTAACCTCTCAATGTTCTATATGACGGATATTCACATGTTTTATAACTAGTTTTTATGAATCTAAGACATGCCTTCTTAGGAGCCCGACTCCTAACAATGAATGAACAGTGCTCTGTTCTGGCCCTGCAGTACTCATTGAGACAAGTCTTCCAGTCACCTTGAGTGACTTTTGTGCTATCTAAATGGTGACCTGACATCATAAGGAGTGTGAATCGACACGATCACCTGACCTTTCAAGCTGAGAGGAAGTGAAATATACGACGATTTAATGAGAATGAGAAAGGTAACAACCAAACGTCATCAACGAGAAGTCACGTCTTTCTTGCATAAACTATATCCTAATAAGGCATGCATGACCACATTTCACCTTGAACAGATCATTGCGCTATCAGAGTTGACAACATCATGATATCATGTTTTTCTTTCTGACTAATTTCAGATAAATTATTTATGTTCATGACTAATTGTCTATTCCAAGTTTTTCTTGATACAAATTTAGCTTTCAAACAAATGATCAAATTTAAAATAAAAAAATAAAAAAAACAACAACAAAAAAAAAATTCTCACTTATTCACAAGATCTCTTGCTAGTAATTTCGAATGTTTTCAGGAAATGAAGACGGATACAAGACCACGCTTGCATGAGGATTCTTGTATGCATAAGAAGATGCATGGTGTGATTTTGGTACTTGTATTACACTTTCGATGTAAATCTGCAGGTATCAGATACCAACCTAATCTAAAGAGTGTACCGATTTCACAGGTAATGGCAGCAATGCTAATATAATAACAGCACTGTTCACTCCTCAAAATAACTAAGACACTGCAACTGTAACTTCAATAATTTTTTCAGTTACAAACTAACACACTAGATTCTCATTTCTCAGCAAAAGCAGACTTTCGGTAGCAATTGCTTTTATCTGTTCATGATGTCAAATCCTTCCAGGGTGGAGGCTTGGGTCGTGTGCTACATCTTCAGTAAATATACTTGTGTTTATCTTAGAGAAGTTCCAGACGAGACTGAGAAACAAATATAATTAAATCAAGCCTTCACATCATGACATGGACAAGTATTGAACTTTTAAGTAGGGTAATGCAAGTACAAGGATAGTATATCAATTTACCTTAAATTGAATACAAGATGGAAATATTAAAAAATAAAGCCAAACTCTACACTCAAACGACAACAAAATAATTATGAGTTTTTCAACGAAATAGAATAAGCGAAAGATCAACATCAAGAACTACATGAACTTTATGAGGGCAAACAATTCCGTGAAGTTACAGTAGGAGATGGAAACTCACCAGATTTGGACGTCTATTTGGTAATGTAACAACCAAGGGATGATTGTGGTCCCGCACAAAATTTTTGACAGCCCATTCTCCTGACTTCTCTTTCTTCACTAGAAACTTTGCCGTGCAACCTTCTCGCCGTCTGTCTCTCTTTTTATTATAAGAACCATCTCTACATCCAAGTCCACGGGAAATAATTGACCCATCACGCTCTGACCTCCGTGAAGATAGTACACGGGTTACAAACCCTACTTGGGTAGCATACTCATCATAGAATGATCGTGCAGCTTCTTCCGTGTCAAAGAGCATTCCCTCAAATGGTTCTTGATTTCTCTCATATTCACACACGCTCAATTCCCCACCTACCGAGTTTTCTATTTGTCCGACTCCATCTTCCACTTCGGCCTGCCTATCCACTGAAAGTCCAACATTACAAAAGTTACATCTTTGCAAAACAGATCATACACGCACACTCCCCAATAAATTGAATATAACACGTTAATTTGTAGTATAGCCTTTGTATGAATCAACATAGTTTGACATCCATCAAAACATAACCATAACATGGATCAACATAGCCTTTGTCAACTAGCCAATTACGCAAACCAACCGAGCAGTTTTTCAAAAGCATGAAAACCAGCAGCAAAAAATACAGAATCTAACCAGCAAGGGAAATTTTCCCATGTAAAAGCCACACAAGATCAGAGATGAAAAAGAAACACTGCAATCTTGTAGAAAACTGAGCAATTGGCTTTGGCCTAAACATGAGTTAAGTTAAATTAACTATATCCTTGCAACTAAATAGTCAAAATCCAAAAGTAGAATACTGATTACTGAGCAATTGGCTTTGGCCTAACATGAGTTACTATATCATTGCAACTAAATAGTCAAAATCAATTTTGGGTGTGTATTTAGTCACAGGACAAATTAATTGATGATACAACAATAATGTGAAGTGCGAATATAGAAAATATGGTTTCCAAGACCAATGGTTACGTTAATTTAATCTCATTGATTGAAGAAAAATTGACTAAACAAGGATAAGTGACTTGTGTCCTCTAAGTCCGCAATGGCTGGAGCCTCATGCACTAGAATGCATCTTTTCCGATATTCTCTAAACAACATCGGTAGTACATCAGAATGGTGAGTTTGTCTTTGACCCAAAACAAAGGAAGCACTTAGACATGAAATACAGCACCCAACTGTCATTTAGGAGTTAAGAAAAATGGATACAGAGATGGGAGACGAACACAAAAATTAGGATACAAATACGTTGGGGGGCCCTTAAATGAAATAATCCATGACATAATTTATGTACTCATACAATGGATAACGATATTATGGCATCAAATTAGGAATCAACTAAGGCATAGACACGAATAATACTACTATTTTTTAGATATAAAAAACAACCCTTATTTTTATCTTTTTAATCGGCAAAAAAACCAACCGTTATTAAGGTGACTATTCAAAAAAACTATCCCTCAATGGAGACCTTCCCTTGACTTTTTACAACTGGATTGGACCTCATAAGTGATAAGTGTCACCAATGTGACCAGAAATGTCCCTAACATTCACCCATGGCATCAGTCCAAGGATAACTACGAACAATGTCGGACACATAATATATATGTCCAATCATGTTCTTGTATGTCGGACCTGGGGGGCTAAAATCACGTGTCCGTAATTCTTAGCCAATGAGAAACCTATAATACAAAAGTAAAACATAGGAGTAAGTGAAAACATCAGGTAAGTTAACCAGTTATTGATTTCCTCCTCAAAAATGAAATACTCAATCAAACTAAAACTGTATTTGGCACACCTAAAAGCAACAATATTTTCCAACTAAAGCAGTGACACTCAAATGTTCGCCTTCTCTGTTTAGACAAAGGACACTCAAAAAATAAACATTTGTTTACTAAGCTCTTGCATTTTCTTGAAAATAATGTCAGGGACTCAGGGTTGCCTTCATAATTAGAAGTCTAAGATCCCAAAATAAGGTTTTGATTTTCTTTGGCACATTTACGTAGAACAAAACTGGGCCTAAAGTTCTGATGACAAAAGAAAGAAAAAAATGTGGCCTTTACAATAAAACAAAACACAGCAATTTTCCTCCGAATGAAATCACTAAAAGCTAGCACTATCTAAAACTTGGAATCAAATGCAAATCGGACAGCATAAAACAATTGAATTCTAGGGTTTTAACGCGGAAATGTCATCTAGGGTTTCACCATTATTATTAAACTTCGACCAAAAAATAGCCCAAACAGCTTGGTCTTTCTGGAAAAACTAAAATGAAATGGAAAAAAAAAAAAAAAAAACAAATTTTTTACATATCCCAAACACAGCCTAAGCCAAAAGGATGTGTTTTGTTCAGATAGATAAAATTGTTTGCTAACTCCTTTCTCTTGCATTTGCCAATTAGAAGTCTAAGATTCCAAAATCAGGTTTCGATCATATTAGTTAGGTCACATTTACGTTGAACGAGATTGGGTCTAAAGTTCTGATGAAAAAAAGGAAACAAAAAAGGGGTCTTTTACATGAAATCAATCTCTTTTCAAAACTTCAAATCAAATGCAAATCGAAAGTGGTTGACTTCTAGGGTTTACAAACACTAGATCGTAGACATATTGACTTGATTCATACATTCCGAGAGAGAGAGAGAGAGAGAGAGAGAAACTTACTGAAATTGAAGCGCCGGTGATTCAACCTTCGATTTCGGGTCGTAAATTTGTTGATTTTTCTGCTATAAAAGTTTAGACAATTTATGAGAGAAACGCTGTTCAAAAAATTTATGAGAGAAACGGTTGGAGACCGGAACCCGATCGCGCCTCCCGGTTTAGCGAAACAAAAAGTCTAAGGTAAATTTCACTTTGACCCGTTGTGGTTTGGGCTGGTGCTGTTTCACCCCTCACATTTGATTATCAGCAAATAACCACCTTGTTTACCTAGTGGTTGTTGAAAGTTAACAAGACTCGAGCCCCGCTTATTTACTAAACGAGCCAAAATCTCAAGCTCATCTGAAGTTAACAAGGCAAGATTTTGGCTCATTTGTAAGCGAGTTGAGCGAAGGTAATTTAAACGAGTCAAGCCCATACAAACGAGCCGAGCCTTTTTTTAGCCAAGCTAAGCTTTTACGATTTAATTTATTGAATGAGCCTAAAACTCCAACTCGAGCTTGACTCGATTACTAAACGAACCAAGCCGAAAATTTATTAAATGAGCCTAAAACTCCACGCAAATTTTCGAACACAATTCCAAATATAACTATGGCCAAATCGTTTGAAGCATGGGGACTCATGCACATCAAACAATTCCGGTCATAGTTGCGTTGGGGATTATACTTTAAAGTTATATGCATACCATTGCTTATAGCGAAATGAAACATTAATGATAAGTTTTTCACTATGGTATTTTTGGTACTTTTGACGATTTTTTTTTATATTCTCCCACAAGTCATTCTCCTCACATACATTAACTGATTTAACATTTGTGGAAATAAAATACAGTTTTACTACAGTGGGAAGACGGTATTTTTAGCCTAAAAGGCCCAAAATACTATTGGTACCAGCAATGGCAGACCCAAAAATTTGATGTAGTGAGGACACCAATTGTCCATGTCTAGAAAACTTGTTTTATAATGGGAAAATGCTAACATCAACCCTTACCGTGGAGGAAAATGTATAGAAAATGTACCGATATATGAGAAAGTGTATTGATATCGTAAAAGTATCCGAACTTGTTTGTCATACTATCCTCTGCCTAATGAACAGATTTTAGCAAGAGCCTTTAAAATAAACAAGAATGAGTAAGCAGTTTGTACTCCAACCATACTAGCAATTTATAAATTGACATTTATAAATCAAACAACGTTATGGAAGAAAATTGATGTATGAAATGAAATAAATATGGGAGTAATTATTTTTAACTTATATAGAAATGGTATATTTCAATTTTGGGTGTTATTTTATACAATTCCTCAAAATATATAGGGACACAAGTGAGATTTTTCAATTTTGAGTGGGGGCACGTGAACACAACTCACACAAATGAGATTTTCCAATTTTGAGTGGGGCATGTGACCCATGTGAGTCTGCTTCTGGGTACCAATAACATGGCAACGGGTATCGATAGTGTACAAGTATATCTGTGTAGTTTTTTTTTTTTTTTTTTTGCACTCAAATTACATTAATCAGTGTCTCACAAGGGATGGCAATCATGTCCAATCCACTCCATTTCCATGCCTCGTTTGGCTTGGAATTTCAAGGATTTTTTCGGAGATCGAATTGGAGTCCGCTCCACGTATCTCCACCTCGATCCCCATCCCGTTTTTATTTTGCATTTAATATATTATTTACGTATTAAACCTTATAATTATTTGTAATTATTAGGATTTCCCGAAAATATATACTACTTAAATCTATGTGCAAGTCATTCCCCGAACGACTCGCCATGGTTCTCGATTAACAACTCCATCACCATCTCGACCATCAAAATTCGATTGTGCAATCTCTCGATAAAATCCAGAAACTCGATAATCAAAGTATTGGGATTCTTCGCTGCATATTCGATTGACTGGAATGTGTTGTAATGAAAAGATTGATTTTTAAAATTTATTTAAGGTAAAATTTGAATCGGGGCGAGGAACCTCGATCTCCATTCGAGGTGGCGATGGAGATGGATAGTGGAGGTGATTTCCTGTTTCGACAACGGGGCAGGGATGGATGCAAATGTACCTGAAACACTAAAACAACACAAAGTGTGTTTAAAACATTACTAAAACACTATTTCATATTATGTGAGGGTTGAACCCGAAACTAGTTAGGGGAGACAATGAAATGTTACAGCTTGGCGGAGGTGACGACGTACCATACCTGCACTTCCATTTTTTGCAAAAAAAAAAGAGACAATGAAATGCCATATGGACTAGAGCCCATTGGCCGTGTGAGGGTACATTGTGCTACTATGTACAGTGGTGTACTGCCCCGTTCTAATTTAGGGTAACCCTCTATTGTTGGTTTTTGTAGTGGGCCAAAATCTAGCAGAGTTAATGGGGCTCGATGATAGAGCCCGGAAGGGATGAGGCCTAAGCTGGACATCAAGCCCAGCTGTGGAATAAAACAAGATGGGCCGTCCGAGAAGGGCCCGTCCGAGACGTGCCGGCATCTCGGCCTAGATAAACCATTCCACCGGACGACACAGCTAAGACGGAACGTATCCGAGATGATTCAGAAGGGTGAGCTTGGGTCTCAAAGACGTCCTTTGTGACGTCATCCGAGGCGGTTAACGATCATAACAAATTTGGGAAGGCACGTGTGCATGCTACAGCTATTCCCTACGTCAGTGTGACATATACCGAGCAGTTACGCTACGTGTCGCAGCCATATAGGAGAACGCGTGCATGCAATACTTGTGAATCCAGTTCGTGATGCTCGGTGACGTCATCCGAGCCGGAATAACTTATTTGCTCTTGTACTTGGGAAGCCTATATAAACAAAGCGAAGGAACCCTAAAGAGGTATACATCACTGTCTCTTTCTACAACTACTCTCTCAACACACCTTTCTTCTCCGATCACTTACTAGATCGTCGGAGTGCCTTCCCTGGCCACATTCCGGCCAGGTTGGGTGCTAACGGCGTGTGTTACGTGGGTAGGTGAATCAAGAGGCTTATTCGCTACTCATCCGGGTCAAGGAAGTGCTCAAGAGGTTCGTCTACAATTTTTGAGGACACAACAGTTTCATATTACAGAAATCTTTGTTCAAAAACCAAAATATCGGAGAAATCTAACTTGTACAAGGAACAACACTGTTGCATTGAAAAAGCTTTCATTTTCTAAAATTACTTTCCATTTTTTTTTTCTTAATTTAAAAGACAAAGGTTAGATATACATAGGTTTTTTTTTTTTTTTTTTTGTTAAGACGAAAATAAGTTAATATGTTGTTAAGCTATATTACTAAGTAGTAAAACATCAGCTCAAATCCTTAACTTGTACATGACCAATTGAACTAGAAGCCCTGGTGTGAAATTTTTATAGTAGAATTTAAACATAAACTTTTCAATATTGGAAAGACATCGTTGATGGAAAATTAAGCAAATTTAGGATTAGGAATGGCAATGGGGTAGATTGGGGACGGATTTGACCATCCCCAAACTCCATATCTCCCTCCGTCCGATCCTGAATGGGGAATTACCTTTGTCCTCCATCCCCGCACTCCTAACAGGGATCAGGGTTCCCGCCCAGATCCGAAAGTGGCCTAAAAAAACTTGCATTTTTTTTTCACACATTACAAAACAAAAAGAATTACATTCAGGCCTTAAAATTTATTATTGTGTATTTGAATTATTGAGTATAAAAGATAAACTAGTAAATATAGTTCGTAAACCTTACTAGTTAATAATAAAATTAAAGGTCTAAATGTAAATCATATATTATTAGATAAATATAATAAAAACGGAGCGGGGAATTTACTGAAGGTCTAAATGTAAATCACATATTGATAGATAAATATAATAAAAATGGAGCGGGAAAACAGGTTTGCGGTATGAAGAACTGCCTCCAACCTGATCATTTTACCTCCAAATCCGATCCAATCTCCAAAAAAATCCCCAAAACTCCAACCCGAACGGGCCGGGGACGGATCGTCCGGAATTGCCATCCCTATTCGGGATACAGGAGCACTATGGTACTGAGGCTCGAATCAATTGCCCGAACTTAATTTGGATTATGATTCTAGTTCAGGTCCAGGTTCTTGTGTCAAAATCAAAATTTAGCATCAATAGTGGTAAAACTCTCCACTCTTTTGCCGAATTCAATGCCAATTTTTGTCAGATCCATCCTTTTAGTGCCAAGTTTGGCATCAAATTCGGCAATCACCAACCTTGCCACACCAAAAGCACCCAATCTTGGTAAAGAATGGTGGTCGCAAATGGAAAGAAATGTGATTATGCCAAAATAGTATTGCACCAACACCCCTATCATTTTCTGTCAATGCTATTTTAACACCAGCATAAAAATCTCAAACCCTAATCCAATTCAACACTTACCAAATTGAGAATTCAATAACTATTTCCATTAGTGTTTGTATTTTCGTTAGTGCATATTAAAAGAACAGCAGAAAATAAGAAATGCGGACAGCTGAAAACAAAATGACTAGAATAAAGCCAACAAAAATTAAGTTAATAAATAGTACACAGTTCTAGCATACGAAATTGCTCAATCATCCCCATGAGACGCACAAGATGATATTACAGATAGAAGCGAAAACAATAAATCCAGTAGCTTCTGAATTTGCCACCTTCGCTAGAAAGTTTGTTGGCTTCACGAAATGCATGCTAAAAGACCCTCTTTTTTGTGTGTGTATCGGACACTTAAAGACTGGTCATCCAAAGAGGAATCCACAGTCACTAATAAGATAGTACAACAGCGAATTTTCCTAACTAGGCACCTTTTTCAACTAATGATAGCATGTTCAAAGTACAAACTACTTGGAGACCATCTTTAAGAACCAAAACCAGACTTGTCACCCTAATTTACCGACGAAAACCAATACTGGCCTATTCTGGATTACATCTGGCCGCGCCATCTTTGTTTGAGCTTTAACCAGCCACGACAAAACTGAAACCAAAGAAGCAACAAGTCATCAGAGTTTAGACCACCAAATAGCCACTCTAAAGTCGTATCAAAAATACCTTCGACAGAGTGAAAGTAAAAGAAGTCATTTACTTGAGATGTGTCAAAATTCAATGTGTTGAACTGTAACCAAATGGTCCAGAGCCAATGATAGTCATTTAACACCGGAGGGATAAATGATTTTAGAGCTGCAATTAGCTTTGACCAGCCAAAACACCTATGTTGCATGGACTAGGTACGATAACTAGGTCTAGTTATGTCTCAGGTTTTGTATTCATCTATTTCATGTTCAGGACAATGGGATATGGTAAAACATTCAAAATTTTAATGTACATTTTGCTCTCTTGGAAAAAATGGTGTTTAAAATCCGTAATTAGATGATTTTGTACATGGTCATATAGTAAACTCAAGTTACTCACTATACTTGCTGAAAGAATGCCCATCTACTGAAGTTAGAAGACATACCATACCCTTATCTACTGTCAGTTGTCCGAGAATGAGTACAAAACACTGATAATGTAACTCCACGTCCCACATTGGAAGTCTATATGGGTGATCCTGGATATATATAAGGAACCTAAGTAACTACAAGTACCTTGAGTTTAAGTATTCTGGGCCATGTGGTTTGGTCTTGTGGATTTGTAATAAAGGTACTGGGTCGGTGGTCTACATGGGGCGTTATAGATGGTATCATAGCAACCCGTGTAGACAACCGTATGGACTCGTCGAGGGAAATTATGCCTCTGCGTGTAGGTGACTCTGGCCACTAGGGAAAGACTTAGTGAAATATTATGTGACTCGGGTGTTCAACTTCGCAAGGACGCGAGGTATAAAGTTGGGAAGATTGTGACGCCCCATCCCACATCGGAAGTCTATACGGGGATATATAAGGAACCATTAAGGTACTACTAAGACCTTGGGCTTAAGAATTTTCGGCCATGTGGGGTGGCTTGTAGATTGATAATCAAGGTACTAGGCCAGTGGTCTACATGGAGCGTTACAAATAACAATGTTATAAATGTCATGTCAACCACAAAGCACAAGAGTTGGGCAAGTTGCAAGGTTCCGTGAACCATTATTGCTTCTCAAGTCTCATTTGTAGTGAAGATCATCTTCAAGGCCTTAAAAGCGAATACTATTACATAATTGGGAAGTACCTACTTGCGATAGGCAACACATCGCTAACTATGAGTATCTAAGTTTTACACATAAATATGCTTCTGCATTGGAAGTAAAAACACGAATGACATCCAAAATACTGATAACTGATACCATAAATCTCTAGTTGGCTTTTTTATGGGCAAGTAGGTTGGACCCATTTCCCACACCATTGGCCGATTTCATAGTTCATGATAGATAGGAAGAGAGAATATAGAAAAATAAACTAGACCTCCTATGAGACTGAACATTCTACAACTAATTTTACATATGAAAACAAACTTACTCCATTTCATGGGTTTCAAATATTTCTGTGCCTTAATTAAAATTTAATTAAATAAAAACTACTTTAACATTAAGTTCTCTTGGTAGCAAGTCGATAGAAAAGTACTTATATATTACATTGTGGTATTTGTATGTCTCGTATCACACCAGTCTATAGGCCACACACTCCCTATCACGAAAACCCAACACTTCAGAATGCCAAGTCAAGTCTCAAACCTGACAAACAAGCGAAGTTATGATTTCTATCAAGGATAGAAGCTCTAAAGCAAACAAAGATAAAGCTAGCTCCACAAAGAACAAGAAGCTATTATTATTGGTTCTTGGTTAGCACTTGATACTTAAAAAAACAAATTGCCCAAGATTGTCAGGTTTGCGACTTCCCTGAAGAACCCCATTCATAAAATGTAGATGATCTAACTTGAAGGACAATAAGGGGGATAAACATGATGAAAAAGTACAGCAAAATAAAAACTTACCAGAAAACATAGATCATTAGACACTTGTCTCCCCGAGATCATTTTCCGATTCCTGTTTATCTCTCCAGATTGCCAGTACTTCATCAGTTCTGAACCGTTGTGTGAACGTTGATTCCTCCAGCGGAGTTGACATCCCACTAGCATAAGCAAGGAGTCCAGTATATGCAATCATTGCCCCATTGTCGACACAATACCTGTCATCCGTTGCAAACAACTTCCCACCCCTCTCAGAGCACATGATTCTCATCATCTCTTGCAACCGCTCATTGCATCCCACACCACCAACAATTAGAACATCTTTTGTGTCACAATGTGCCATTGCCCGTTCTGTGATCTCCACAAGCATTGCAAAAAGTGTTTCCTAACATAAATTGATTCATACAGAGAGACTGAGTCACAACTTGATTGTGTAAATATTCAGCTAACCCTAGCATGTTATAATTAGGAGGTATACCAGCTACATAACGTTTTACAACAACAAAATGTGCATATACAGCACACTAAATAGAGGAAGCAATACAAATGATTACCTGCAAGGAATAGCACAAATCAGCAGGGGTACACTCATTATTTTTTAGCTTTTCCTCAGCAGTGGCTTCTATATAACTCAATATTCCACTAAAAGAAACGTCCATTCCTTTGACAACATAGGGAAGGTCTATGAACTTTTCGCCTTTCTTTGCAAGCTGATGAAGAAGGCAAAAGTAAGCCAAGAAACAAAAGAACCATCTATTCAAGCCAATAAACAAAAGAACCATCTATTCATCAGCTTGTTTATGTAGATCTCTTTGTTAACAAGATAAGACAGAGCATAATCATTGGCTGAAGGCTATCTAAGAAAAATGTCAAGCATCTCAACTCTCTAGAACATAGACATACGTATAAAAGTACCAAACTGAAGTTCGTGAGAACGCCTTCCTGAATCCGTACGGATCTCACAGACATAATAGAGAAGTACTCATATACCATGTAATCTAATGTGGTTCTTTGTTAAATATAGAAGCAGAAAACCAGAGATATGTAGATATACAGTTATTTTAAATGGAAGAAATGGTCAAGAGTAGTCAGACGCTATGAATGTTACAGGACTCATATGTTGAACAAAGTAAATATCACTGCATCAACAAAAGAAAATGTCACAATTCTCTTCCTTTACACAGGCTCCGCCCACTCTTGGGCCGCACCATTTTTCACCCCAATTTCTCAGTTATCAAGCGGTCCATATCAAGCCACTTCCCCATGCCAGATATTTCGTACTAAAAAAAATCTTCATATAATCTTACTCATCTCACCTTCAATTGACCATTCCCTAATAACCACCCCCTTTCAAAATAGAGAACACATCCCCTGATCTCCCACGTGCAATAACTCTCTTTCTCTATATCCACATAACATGCATAAATTTCAAAATCTCCGTATAACTAAGAAGAGAGCTTGCAGCGTTCATCATAAATAACTGTGGTCAAAAGGATAAACTTAATGAAACTACAGAGTAGACCAATAGCCCATTTTACACAAACAAACCAAGAGATAGTCATCCAGCCACCTCCTTTAGAAACATTTGCTGACTAATGGTCAGCCTCCCAACTAGATTAACCTATAGAAGGGCTTTGGTAAACCTCAATACCTTAAAGGACTACCAAAATGCAATAAAGTACTTCTTGAACAAAGCTTGATGGGGCAATGTATGTGCAGATTAACAGCCTTTATTAAGCACAAAATGCAAGAATCAAAATGTACAGTATGTTGTTGAGGCATAATACTTGACTAAACAGCTCAAAACAATGAAACATAGCTAGGAACAAAAATCTTTCAAATCATTAAACCAGAAATATAAACAAAAGTACTCAACAAGAGCCCAATAAACTAGAATGTCCTTTCTTTTATTTAGTTTATAACTGCATCCACATCAAACTCTGCTTTAATGTGGGTAAAGAACAACATAAATATGGTGCTGGAATATTGGCTCTTTTGATAATAAATATTGCTCAAGTATGTAAAATCAAACAATAACAAAATACTCTTTCAAGCATTTGGCGTAGGGGGAAATGAATATCGGTTGCCAAGTATGAAAAATAGCTAGCCGATCAAAAAAAAAAAAGCATGAAAAATAGCTGGAATTTTGAAAGAGAACAACTTAATCTCTTCTCTGCAAAGATTACATGATTCGAACCAGAATCACTCACTCTAACGCATGGAGGAATTATATCAAAACTAACACCAAAATATTGAAGGATCTTGATGCAATAACCGACCAAAATTTTTATGTCCCGCTTATGGGTTTCAAAATCAATAAATGAGGAATCCACAATCAAAGCTTTTCCGGGTACGTTGCAAACTAAACTGGTAACATCAGAAGCCCTAATACCCTGCTCAATCTCAAATTAATGCAAAACTTAACCATAGTAAGAAGAGAACTTTTCTAAAACAACTGACAGACAAGATCCCAACTAACAAAATCTGCAAACTCTAGCGGTTTGTTTGGTAAAGGTTTTGAGGAAGGTTTTAGTGGTAATAAGTGGAGAGTTTTTACTTTTTCTATTTCAAGCTGATTTACCCACAAAAAAAAAAAAGTGGAGGGAGAGAGAGAGAGAGAGAGAGAGAATCTGAGAACCAAAGAGAACAAAGTCCTTGTGTTACACTAGTATAAGGTAAGGTCAAAATCTAACTTTTTTCTTCACCAAGTTCAAAAACATTTTTTACGCGGTGAAGGGGGTGTGTGTGTGCGCGCGCGCATGCGTGATTGTCTTGATATAGATTAAGGAAACTCATTCCAATAGCATACCTGCTCAATGTTATACCCAGGGCTTGGATCATTAGACAAAGTCAGAACCCTTGCAAACCGATCCAAGCAATTCCCAACAGCAATATCAATAGTCTCCCCGAAAATCCGATACCGGCCCTCGCTGTATGCAATCACCTGTGTGTTCCCACCACTCACATACAGAACAACAGGATCATCTGCCCCAGTGACAATCCTCCCCATCTCTATATGCGCAACACAATGATTCACTGCCACAATGGGTTTGTTCCAAATCTGTGACAGAACCCGAACAACAACAGCCGCAACCTGTAATGGCGCACCCATGCCCGGCCCTTTAGTGTAACAGAGACAATCAATATCGTTTGGAGTTATCTGGGCCGTCTCGAGGGCAGACTTGATCAGTGGAAGGATGTGTTGCAGATGGTGTTGGGCAGTTTCTCTAGGAAGGAATCCATGGCCCGGTGGGGTGATGTAGGTGTGTCTGGGGTTTGATAAAATTGAGCCGTCAAGGGTCACAATCCCAACACCAATCTTATTGGCTGACCCTTCAAACCCTAGAGCTATCATCTTCTTCATATTGTGATCGTGTGACTAACTTATGTCCAACAAAACCTTCAAACAGGTTTGACAACTTCAATTCGGATTGTGTATTCTTGATAGTTGTTACCTGGGAAGAAACACACACATCTAGTTAAGGGACCAGGGCTCAAATACAAAGGTGTACACGTCTCTAACACTATAAGTTATGCATGGAAAAAATCATCTCATTTTAAGAAAAACATAACGGTTTGGTCAACAGCATAATGCTACATCCCTCGCAGGATTTTCTTAAACAGAACCACAAACAATTAGGGAAAGCCAATTCGTCATGAGATCAAAAGAAGTATGAAACCAAGTTAAACCCATCTCTGATCCTTCAAACTATAAAGCAATACCCTTAAACACCAAAAATTGCTACATGTGTAGTTGAATTGTGAAATCACTTACTTGCTCAAACCAAGTTAATAGTAACAGCCTATTCCTTAACGATTTTATTTGATATCAGTACCTTCTAACCAGGAAAAGCAAATGGATCAGATTGGCTTGGTATGGCTTCTGATCTCAAAATAAGTAGGACTCATAATCCAAGATGGCTGATAGTAGCCATACATCTACACGTATCTAACCAACACGATTAGAGTTCAACAAAATGTAGCTCGGCTCTAATTTTCATTTCAAGTTCCAAATTCACTAAATTTGAGTCAGCCATACAATCTGCTTCCACCTAAAGCTCTACAAACATACTGTAAAAAACTAAAAACCTAAGTACCAAGGTGCTCTAAACAAATGCTGTTAAAAACAAAGTACCGAGGTGCACTAAATAAGCAGCTAAGTGCATGGAGAACAATTCTTAGAAGGTCATTAAAAGTATTTGGAAGTTCATTAACAATTCTATCCTTTCTACAAACAACGAAGTACACCCCAATACAGTATGTGCTATAATGTTTGAGTAAAACGACTTGTCCTTGTATGCGTAACACTACATCACTTCTAAGCATTTTCTCGAACAGTGATCATACACATTGTTTCCATTAGAAGTTGATAAACAATGGATCACTACTGAGTTTCTGGAAATCAACAAATCCCAAAGGAATGAGAATATGGAACCCACAAACGATTAGGGATAGCAATATGTTATGAGATCAAAATAACGTATGAAGACGAGTTAAATCCATCTCTGATCCTTCAATCAAACTCAAAGCAATGCCCTTAAAACCCGAAAAATTGGTAGTGCATAGATGAATTAGGAAATCATTTAGCTGTTCACACGAAACAAAATCACATGAAATCAAATCGTAATCGCACAATCTAAACCCCTAACATCACATCAGAAGTCCTGTGTTCACTGAACAAAATCAAAATTGATCAGTCAGTCACAAAATTTCTGCAAAAACCTAATAGATAGATAGATATAGAGTAAGGAGCAGAGAGAGAGAGAGAGAGAGAGAGAGAGAGTACTTAGTCGTCAAATGAGAAACGAGAAGCTCAATGCTCAAACACAAAATGTTTTCCGCCTTGTTAATCCAGAAATCATTTTCTGGCCAATTTAGTTTATTTTCAGTTGACATAGGAAAAAGTTCTCGACTTTTATTTTCCAATTGACCAAGCACCAAAAAATGTTTTCCACATAAAATGTTTTCCTAGAAAATGTTTTTGGCCCAAACCAAACGATTTACATTCTGTTAAGCCAGAAACAAAAGTAACGTGTCTCAATCAATTCATCTTTGCCATCCTGTTCTTGGGGCTTCAAGCCTTCAACTAAGTTCAATAAGCTCAATTGTTTTTAACCCTCGAGCATGCTGTGTTAATTTAGGCCTTCCCTTCCAATCCCCATAGTATTTTCTTTAACAGTTCCCTATATTTCTATTCCCACAAACATTCTCGATTCTCCTTACTGTAGCATCCTTTTTTAAGTTTTGTAAAGCCAAAAAATTTCAGGGGGAAAAAAAAAAATAGAAAAACAGGTATTTTAGTTGCCTAATCTTTTTCTACTACAAAGCACATTGGATTGTCTAACTGTAACTGGTGAACAAGCTACTTCTTAATTTGCATAATTTGCGCATCTAGAATCCATGCATCTAGAACATAAGGGTCCCATGTGCTCACTCCCGCAAGATACAGAAGGAGATGGTTTAACAACTAATAACGGATGACAATATACAGGGACAGGGGCAGAGCCACTGTGGTACAAGTGGGGTCACTTGTTCCCACTAACTTTGATTTCTCATTAGGATATGTTATATTTTGGAACAAAATTTTGGTTTTTTTGACCTTCTAAATTACTCTGAAACTGCCCCAACTTGCATCAAACATCAAATATGATATATTTTCTCAAGCATTCTCTCCTACTCGCGAGTTGATAGTAAACAAATGAGACTATAATGCATTGTTTTTAGTATGACAAGTCGACTTAGTAAACTATAAAGCAAAATCTTACATATCCACCCTTTGATTAACCTCTTAAGTTGACCATGTTTTGTGAGCAGTAAAAACAGAACTAAGTCAGAAATGATTGTTGCATTTAACCCCACAGACTAAAAATCTTGGCTCGGTCCCTGTGTTGGACTGTTTTGGGCCCGAAACCGACAGCAATTCTGGTAAAAACGACCGGAAATCATTACGGTTTGGCGGTCCAGGTTGGCCCATAGCGGTTTGGTCTATTTTATTGGGATTCTTATGAGCAGCTGCTTGGGCTTTTGAAAAATAAAATCATTTGCGGTTTGATAAAAAATCCTCAAACCCTAGAACGGGTTCTCTAACATCATAAACATCGTATCGTATATATAACTTCAGAACCTTACAAAACATCAGAAATCTACAGATTAGGAATGAAACTTACACGTTTTCTTCGAAATCGGATGGTGATTGAGATTTGAGATTCCTCGGTTTAAGAGAGGGAGACACCGAGAGACCTCACGTTCGTGCGAGAGAGAAACAGGGGAGGAAGCGGTGGACGACGGCGGAGTATGGCAGTGGTGTGGTAGGGTGAGAGAGGAGAGGAGTGTGGCGCTGTTGAACAGAACAGGGTTACGGGGTATGTTTGGCAACTAGAATACACTGTTCCAACAAGCTTGCTTTTTGGCAGTTTCTTCCGAAAATGCCCAGCTTGTGTTGGTGAATGTGTGGAGAAGATTGGAGGGCATCCATGGCTGTATGCATTTGGAAAAGAATTCGGGTGCTTTGGCATAAATAAACAAAATGGTTTATTTTTATGTTTTTATTTATACAAAAAAAAATTCATGTGCTAGTTTTGCGTTGATTTTTTTTCTTCAGATAATTGGTTCGTCACAATGAGAGAAATGTAAAGAGTCAAAATTTATTACAAAAATACTAAAATTCCCTAAATATCAAAATAATCCAAAATTTTGTGGATTATTAGATTATTTTTGTTTTTATTCACAAAAATTGTTAGCGTAGTTAATAATTTTTTACTCCTAAGATTCCTCTTGTCGAAAATGAACCAATAATCCACAAAAAATCGACGCAAAATGAAAAAATGCAATTTTTTCTGAATAAAGACAAAAAAATAAACCATTTGGTTTATTTATGCCAAAGCAACTACATGAGGAAACCATGACTAGAGAAAAGAAAAACAAGTGAGAGAGTTTTGTCCCATTTTTTGAACGGCTAAATCTTATGTCCGATTGGTCTCACATTTGTGTCTTCCTCTCTCCTCTATCTTCTCTCGACTCTCCTCTCTCTTTTCTATCTTTCTCTTCCAATTTTTTTAGTGCATTTCGCCTAAAAATACAGTGAATATCGTGCACACTTTGTACAGGATGAAATTCAAAAAATGATTGGAACAACCCGGAACGGGTGGAACAATTCTGTATTTGAGGCGGAATAGAACATAATGGAGACTCTATCGTTTTCTTTCCGGTATAAGACGTCTTGGCCGATGCCAGCCAATATATTACAAGATTGATAGGTTTGGGTGAAACATTATGTCGAGATGGAAAAGGGGCAATTATTTCAACCTCATGGTACACTTTTTGGTAATCACCCTATACATGGAGAGATGTATAATTATGCCATATACACGGAATCTCTTTCCCAAGAGAACAACTTTACCCTTGGATTGACTCCCTTTTACATTCTTACCGCAACTTCGCTTGTATTGAATCTGCAACACGTTTTTTGAACCCTCTAAAAAGCTGTAAGCCCCCCTCGATACATCTACCTCAATTTGGGTCCTGTAGCTCGAATATAAACATAAATCCGGACACATAAATATACATAGACATAAATACATATAGCAATTGCAAATATAGCAACCAAGCAAAGGTATCCCAAATTAAAGAGACATCTCATTGTTCATATGCTAATTAAAGGCTTCAAAGTAATATCTAGCAATTTTCATACTATTTCACTTGCAAATATTTTTAGCTAAAGCAAAATGCCTCATGTATTTCATCTATTCTTTCATCCTTTGATTATCTCCTTTGAGCTGTTGTACGCCGAGAAAAAATACTGGAATTCTATTACGTATCACATCACAATGAGGCAAACCAAACAAACAATAAAGCTTAAAACTATAGGTACTCCATTGATATATAACTTAAGATACAATCAGAGAAGCAAAAACACACGAGCTAACCACGGATTTGAATCAACATTCTTCATAATCAACAACAATCGACTTTCTAAAGCCAACTTCTAGAGCCATTCTAAGCCAAACAACAATTATTTCTTAAAACAAAATCCTTGAAAAATATCTTCTAAAAGCACATTCTTCAGTGATACTTCATTATAATTTGAAAACACCAAAACCCTAATTACATTAAAATTTCGAAAAAAGACCCCCTAATTTTCCAAATCGAAATGAACTATAACCCTAGTTTCATCCAAATTGAGAGAGAGAGAGAGAGAGAGAGAGAGACCTACTGGTTCGATTTCGTCTTCGTCTAGGGTTTTCTTCGGCTTCGATTTCTTCGTTTGGCTTCTCCTCCTTCGATTAATTCCCGACTGTGAGCGAGGAGTACAAAAACCCTAACTTCTCAACTGTGTTTGATCGTCGATTTCATCTTCTCCTTCAATTTGGTCTTCAATTTCGTGAATGAGGGGATTTGTTCTTCGTCTTCACCTCTTCTCTTCTCTCTCTCTCCAAAATGAGCTTAATGCCCTATTTGGCTGAGGGATTTGAGGGGGGATATATTAAGGCCCCTAAGGGATTTGAGGGGGGATATACTAAGCGCCCCACTTAGGAATCCTAGTCCGACCCCATCTCCACTCTTTGGCAAGGTTTTCTTCCCCCTGGATTTGTTTACTGTTGGGAAAAGTAATCCACCCGCAAGTGGATTTGCGAGTGACAGCCTCACCCCTATCGTTGGCTAATCCGGGTGTTTTTTATACCAAACTACCCCTCCAAATCCACCCTCCCTCTTCTGCGTTATCCCGATAGATTTTTCATTCTATGTAGGGTTTCGAAGAGAGGAGGAGAGAGAAGAGAAGAGGAAGTTGTTGGTTTGATATTGTGACTCCATTTTCGGTCTCACTCGACTTCGATTTTGACCATTTGACAAGTAACTATGCCTCACACAAGTTTGAGATGTTCTATTCTTGTGATATCGAATAGTTTTTTGCCCTAATATCTAGTTTGAAAGCATCTGCATGTACTGTAATTTCTAGGTTTCAATCCATCACTATTTTGCCCTAATTTGGGTTTCCAGTGACGATTATATTGTTTGATGTTGCCCTAATTTGTGGGGTTGAATCAATTTGTGAGAGATTTGATTTTGCCCCAATTTCGGAGATTAGCATATCTGCCCTAATTTATCAAATTTTGTGCTGTTGAGAATTTATTAGATTTTGCCCTAATATCTTATTGCCCTAATCTGAGGCCTAATTTGATTTTACCCTACTCTAAGTTTGCCCTAACATTATCCCTAATCTAAGCCCATTTTGGCTATCTCTATTGTTGCCCTAATATGATGTTGCCAAAATCTGAGCCCTAATCACATGTCGTACTCTAATTTTGCCCTAATTTGAAAGTTTTATTGACACACAGATGGTCAAAATAACGAAACATGAACGACGAAAGAAGGCAAACCGTGAGGCAATGTTAGCTATGATATGTTTCATGAGAGTTGTCAATAGTTTTTTTTTTCAACTTTACATGTTAATTACAGACTAGATTGATGAAATGGTTCGACGAATGGAGTGGAATCCTCCTTTTATTGAACAACCTAATGTATACCAATAGCAAATTATGAGCCTTAATAGGTTAGTACACGGGAGTGACAAACACTGTCGCGACCAATTAAGGGTTAATAGGTATGTGTGTTATGAAGTTGTGCCTTTCACTTAAGCAAAGAGGCCTAGAAGACTCTAGGAATGTCACTGTTGTTGAGAAAGTTGCAATATTTTTATGGATCAGGGGAAATAGTTAGTAGACATTTTAGCGCAGTTTTGTTGGCTATGTTGCGGCTTCACAATGTCTGGTGGCATCATCCCCAACCCGTTCTCGCTAATGAGCCGAATACTAGGTGGAAGTGGTTTGAGGTACATGTTTGTACAATATTGAATTTCATGAATTTCTATTTCACTTTTTAATGATAACTTGACTACTAACAAATTTCCCTCATCTGTCATAGAATTGTTTGGGGGGTTTTAGATGATACATTCATACCAGTCATCCCTCCAACTGAACATAAGGCACGCTATATGTCAAGAAAAGGAAGGGTGACTACACTACAAATGTATTAGGAGTGGCTAGTCGAAACATCGAATTCATATACGCGTTGTCTGGTTGGGAAGGGTCGGCTATAGACTTAAGTGTACTCCGAAACGCCCTCGTGAGGCATAACGGGTTGAAAATCTCAAACGGTACATAACTTTAAAAACTTTTCCTTACACTATATATGTTCACATTTTAGCAAACGTACTTGCATAGGCAGTCTATGCCATTGTAGGTCGTTACTACCTCGGTGATGTTGGCAACACTAATGGCCCGGGGTTATTGGCACCGTACAAGGGTCAAAGATACCATATTAACATTTGGAGGCAAAGACACATGCCACAGAGCCAAGAAGAGTGAGCAAGAAATGTGGTAGAAAGGGTGTTTGTGGTCTTGAAGATGAGATTTGAAATTAACGAGATCTTACTCTTACTATCACATTAGGACTCAATGTCGCATCATCACTGAATGTTGCCTTCTCCACAACTTGATTAAGCGAAAAATTACAGTGGACCCCGTTGGACATGAACACACGTTGTGGGATCAGGAGCAAATCTATGATGTACCAGCAAAAGAGTACATTGCACAAGTTGAGACCACAAATGAATGGACCTAAATAAGAGATGACTTGCCAACCCAAATGTACAACGATTGCTTAGCTCATGGGCAATCCATTGCCAATTAAGATTTCTTTAGACCAAGTGTTTTCCATTTTCTAAATTGGATTTGTAGACATGTTTTAAGTGTTGTAATAACTTACTTATTTGTTGACTTGTTAAACATTTGATACATTGTTATTAATTTTGTAATAACAATATATTTCGTCACAACCAAAGCTTTGTTCAAATGTGATTATCATTCAAAAGTAGGTGCCCAAACCTAATGACTACTCAACCACCTTCCCAATCTAAAAAATCACAAAGGAGGGAAAGGAAAAACAAAGTCATAGTCTATGGACCGCTACGGAAGAGATTGCCCTCCTTTCGTGCATGATGGACTGTGTGAGAGACAAATTTAGAACCGACAATAGTTTCAAGTCAAACTTCTTTGCGGCTGTGGAGAAAGAGCTCCAAAAGCTGTCACCCATGACCACTCTTATAGCTAACCCCAACATTGAGTCAAAGGTAAAGAATTGGAAAGAAATATTTTCTTGCCTTTATAATTTTAAGAAGAGGCCTCCCACGTAATGTATGCTATTGAACATGTGTAGATCCATACCAAGGACAAAGGGATGAATGGGAAGCATTTTCCCATGTTCGAAATTTTGCAAATCTTATTTTGTAAAGACCCAGAAAATTTAATTACTTTTTGAAAATAAAAGTTGGGGTTTTGTGAGAAATGTTGTAAAATGTTTGTTGACTAGTGTTGAATTGAAAATTTGTGAGATGGGGTCACATTTACTTTTTTTTAATTTTTTTTTATAACGAAGGACATTAGGGTGTGATGTAAGGACTTGTATAAAAAATCACTTTTTGGAGAAGTTTCGTTTTGACCGATAAAATGTCTCAGTAATTGTTCCTTGGATTTTTCTAATCAAAATGGTATAATGGGAAGTTATTTTTGAGTAAGGCAAAGTCATCTTTCGCCCATTTTCTTTGGAGAAAAATGTGCCCGTTTTCGATTTTGTACTAAAAGTGGGGGGATGAGTTTTTGATGTGATTAGAATTTCAAAATTCTGTAAATGCCATTGTTTCCAAATGAGGGGTATTTCTTTATTTTCATAAGTAAATTAAAGTAAAGAAAGTCTTTACTTAAGTTTGGTTTTTGAAAATAAGTATCGTGCTGGAGCGTGCCTTGCTGGCACAGTGTGTATGGACCCAAAATTTCATATTTTCCAGAAATAACATTTGGGTCAAAGTGAGAGTTATGGATTGCACTTGGGTGTCTTTAAAATGCATTTGGAACATGAGGGGTGTAAGTGCAATGTGAGAGGTGTGTATGCATGTGTGTATAGTCAAACCTAACAAAAAAAATCAGTCAACTCTCTCTCTCTCTCTCTCTCTCTCTTTGTGCCCCTATCTCTTCTCCTCCATTGACAACTCCTCCAAGCTCAAAACTCTCCCTCCTCACTCAACATCTTCAAGAACCAAGACCATTTTCGTGTTCTACGCACCGTGGGGAGCTCGGTTCACCTTGGATTTGCACTGATAGCTCAAGTTTCGGGATTTTGAGGTTTCAACACCTAGGGTTCCATTCATCCTCCATTTTCAAGCAAAACCTTGAGGTAGGGAAACAAATTACTACATCCACTAGTTATATACTTGTGATTTGTAGCATATATCTTGCTCTTGGCTTCAATTTCTTGAAAAATCATGTTTGCCCTCTTTGTGTGGGTTTTCCTCAGTTTGATTTTGTGATCTATGAAATTGGTCATTGATTGATGAAATTGAGAGTGGAATTGACCTCCCTCCATGTTTAATTGTTGCCTAGCATCTCTATTTTGAGCCTAAACTATCTCAATTGTGATTGGGTTGAAATTCCACACCTTAGAAGCGAAAATTTGCACTATTTACTGTTCATATGTTGCTGCCCCATATTTTTCAGCTGTTGCCCCTGTCATTTGGGTGGCATTCGCCCACCCTTTGATGTCCGTTTGGTCCCCGATTGTTCAATCCTTCTTATAATCGACCTTTGGCATCACTTTCGCCCAGGTTTTGACTCGAGGATTATGGTTTTATAAACAAATAGGTCACTCTTATGTCGCATGAAAGTTAGATGGTTTTCGGAAAGCGTGTGTGGATGTGTGCGTAACCCTTTTTATCGAAAGATATGAAATAATGAAAGGAACTTGGAAAAATTGGACTTGTTATTGACATGGAATGAAATGTTTGTGGTAATGAGGTGTTTAAAGCAATGCCATCATTTGGTAAAAAAATTTTTTTTGAGTAAAGGCGCGCGGGGCCTATGGAACCCGACAGAGGCAGGCGGGGCCTACAAATACCCAGCAAAGGCGCGCGGGACCTACGGAACCCGGCAGAGGCAGGCGGGGCCTGCAAATACCCAGCAAAGGCACGCGGGGCCTACGGAACCCGGCAGAGGGATTAAATACCTAGTACTAATGAAAATGATATTTTTCTTCAATGAAAGAAATGAGAAATGAGATTTTAGACTATTTATTGTGTTTTGTCGAAACTCGACTTGTGGACTTGGTTTTAAACTTGTGTGAGTAACTTAGGTGATCTTGGTGAAACAAAAATGGAAACTTGGGTGGTGTTGAGAACGTGAAAATGAAAATGTTTTGAGGTACATATGGTATTTTGGTGAACATTGGTTACTTGGACACAATTTTGGACACGTGTGATGCTTGTTGGTGATTTTGACAAGCTTAATGAATTAATGGGTATCTTGGGACACCTTGAAATCATTTTGGACACTTGATGTTAATTTGGACACGTGGGTACTTCTTGGACACGTCTCACATGTCTTAGCTTTCGTTATGTTCCTTGATCATTTCTTCTCATGTTAACCAACATCATGTGCACTCATCAAATTTACATGCCTAGCAGTTGTAGTCTGGTTTCCCTACGAGCTAGTGAGCTCATCCTATCATTTCAGGTACATGGCATGGAGCACGAGATTTGATGCTTGTGGAGTGATACATTATGTGAAGCTTATGCATGCATGAAGTTATTTTTCCATCTCAAGTTTTGTATTTTGATAAATGACAATGTGACTTTTGGTTATTCAATCTTTTGACAATTTGGACTTATGTAATAACTTATGGAATAATATTTAATTTCACCTTTGGGGCAAGGGTGCCCAAATACTTGATTGCCAATGGATTAATGATGTACATTTTGAATGGAAACCTCTTGGGGAGGATTTATGGAAATATTTTATCATTTGACTTATTAATTGTAAGGAATTCCTTTATTTTTGTTTTTTAAAAAAAATGAGGGCGTGACATATTTGGGAAAGATAACGCAACTAGTGAAATGGCGAAGGATCCACAAGACATTCCCGAAGATGATGACCACATTGAAATCTCTAACCTTGATGACATCGAACCGGGGTATGTTCCAAGGTATGAAAATGGTGACCCCGGTTTCATACCAAGTCAACGCTATGTGGATCTATCATGTGGTTTTGAGATCGCCAATGTAACGCCTCCAAAATTTGGGCACGTTAATTATTTTTACAAACCATAAATAAGTTTAATCCTTAAACTTTAATACAAATAATAATGTTCTCAAACACTATATAAATAATAACTAGGGTGGTTCTAGGTCTTCGTCTATCCCTGCGCCGGGTCATTCCCCATTCCGGCAGCACTGTCTGCTCCATAGGACTGGCCTCCATGGTATTGGTCTTGTCCATCTAGATAATCTGACATAATACATCCGAGTCGCACAGGCAACATCATGGTATTATGCCAGGGTTACACGAGTGCAACACCGTGAGCAAAGCCCAGTAGTTCACTATGCTAAACTTCTAAGTAGCAATTCTAGAACAATAAGTTCATAAACAGGATAAGATACTTGTGAACAGTAAATCATGCAATGCATCATGCGTGTCTATGCGGATCAAAGTAACCGTGCGCAGTTAATCGTATCTCATTTCAGTGTCTCGTGTCATTTGCTCAAAACAGTCTCTTAATCAGTTCTCAAAACACATCTCTTTTATCATCAGTTTTTCCCAAAAAAAATCGGTTTCTCGTATCAGTGCCTTTTTCAGCATTCTTCTTCAAATTTCATATATCTTCCATCACTCGAAAGTTATTGGTCCGTTTACACCTCCTTTCAGCTGACGGTATCAACCTTTCCGCTCGAGGTCCCGGCTGTCGTGCATCACCGAACTTAACAGCCTGTTTGCACGGTCCGTCCACCCCGCGACTCACACGACACAGTCCCAACCGCCTTGCATCACCGAACTTAACAGCCTGTTTGCAAGGTCCGTTCACCGTGTGTTGTGCACGCTTAGCCCAAACATCCAAGTTCTCTCCGCGAATTGGAAGTGGCGCTCTCGCTGCACTACCGCATCATATCCTTCCTCCAAGTTCTCTCCGCGAACTTGAGGTGGCAACAAATTTAGCTCATTTCATTTCATTTCATTCCATTTCTCTTTTTCCAAAAACTCATTTTCATTCTCATCTCTATTTTCTCATCAACAGTTATTCAATTTTTCAAGTCCAGTGTCATAACGTACCGTGTACGTGCTCAGTGTCACATGCTCAAAATCATGCCCATGCAATATTCCATAATTTCCTTTCTAAAATTTATTTTTTCCAAATAAATATTTCCCACATAAAATCATACATTTCAATGCACTAACTTCCTCCAAAAATAATTTATTTCCTCCAAATCTTTCTCCCATAAAATCATGCACTTAAATACACCAACTTTCTCCAATAATAAATCCAATTTCTCTCTAATTTTATTTCTCATCAAAAATCCTATTTCTCTCTTTTTCTTTTCAAGCTATTTTATTTCTTCTAAAATAAATCAACTTGCTCTCTCTAAAATAATTTAAACACACTTCTTTTCTAGAAATTTTCTTGCCAAAAAAAATTCAACTCAATTAGTTATGCTGTCACGCCCTCGAAATTTAAAGGATAATTCATAAAGAAATTCCACATGGATAGTCAATAAGTCCACGGGCCACGTCAAAGTTAAATGTTTAATAGTCTAAGTCATCCTTAAAATACACAATGGCCTATGGGTAACTGAACCCCAAGTTAAAAAAATATAAGTGTAAAGTTATTACAATCCCAAGTCAAAAAATGTAATATCAAATGGAGTTACAAAATCATCTAATTTCAAAAGTAAGAAGTTGAATGATAATGCTTTAACTCCTCCTTTAAGCTTTTCAAAACATGCATGCAATCAGTCCAAGCACATCCAAGTCAATGCTTCGTGCAGGGTACCTGAAATTTTGTAAGGTTGAGCTCACTAGCCCAGTAGGAAAACATCTATTGATTCTGAATGAAAATGAGATGCTCATGACGTGCAGACGAGAGACTAAGTCATATGATAAGACCAACAGATTTCTAGATAAGCACTAAGAATGGCACGAGGTTCAATGATAGCCAACTGAAATCAACAAGGAAGGAAATCACTTAATAAGATTGACATAATCATGTGAGAGGACTGTGAACATCACAAAAGTCAATAATCACCAATATAGATCAAGTACCGGCCCATTGTATCCGTTCCTTATCTGACACGTCACATGTGTTCCCAAAACATTCATATCATACTTCTTATCCATTCACTTCATTCATTATACTCCGGGCATACCATAAAGTCTCGTGTCACTCCGGGCATGCCATATAGGTCCCGTGTCACTCCGGGCATACCCTTTCGGGCCCCGTGTCATCATTATCACATTTCCATAATCATTTCATATTCATTACCGTCATATCGATATACATGCATAATCTCATCTCAATCCGACACTCAAAACCCGACTTCGATGGATTTTCGCCAAACTAGAATCATTAGGTTTTAAACACATAACACGAACCCTGAAGGAACTTAGGAAATCATCGAATATGCTAAGTTATACTCATAACACTTATCTCGAGTGTTTCAAGTGATAGTCTCTCCAAATTAGAGTTTAAACCTCTAAGTATCAATACTAGAAAGCTGGGGAATCAATACTCAATTTCCAAAAAAGGACAGAACATCTGGGTATCAATACCCAGACACTAATAAAACAAAACAATGGGGTATCAATACCCCCGCGTCCGGGTATCAATACCCAGCCTCCTAAAGGCCGAAACACAGACTTGCTGGGTATCAATACCCCAGCATCCAGGTATCAATACCCAGTCCACAACAAGCAAACTTTGGGCAAATTTGACATATTTGAGCAGTCCGAGTAATTTTACCATAACTTTTCACACCAAACTCCAATTTTAACTAGTCATATATCAAAACGTAGGGAATTTGAAGAGCTACAACTTTGTAGTTTAACATATTTCCAGATTTTGCCTCGACGTCGCCCGAAAAGCTTGAACAGTAGCCAATACGAGCAAATTCTCACCTATGGTAGGGGATCTCAACCCAAACACTTGAGTTGGGTTATCAAACAAACAAATTGATTAGGGAATCACTTAGGAAGTCAATGAAACCACTCAACATCAACACAAACAAGATTAGAATGTCTCTAAAAGAATTTAAAGCAAGGATTTAGAGGAAACTAGCAAGTATGAGAGTAACACACACACAAACATCAAATTTGCATTGAGAATTGAAGGATGATCCCCTACCTCTTGGGATTTAGCTTGAAAAACCCTCAAGGAGCAAAATCCAAACTCTAACTTCAAAATCCAAGGAAAGTTCTTCAAACACCGGAGGGAAATAAGTATATCAACGCGTAGAGCACGAGATTTGGAGAAGCTTTTGTGAAGGGACTAAGTTTGGAGCTTGAAATTTGGCTTGATTTGGAGGAGAAAAGGAGCTTGAGGAGCTATGAGAGGAGAGAGAGAGAGAGGGTCGGCTGGACTTGGGGAAGGAAGGAGTGTTTATGTCTCTCTCTTTTCTCCACCACAGCATATCTCATCACACACTTAAATTAAATTGCACCAAAAGCCCAAATGTGGCTTGTGTAAACCAATTCCACCCCAACTCCACATATTATGTATGGCAAATTCTGCAAACCACCCTGAGGGTGGTCAAGCGTGAGACACACGCAGAGACAAAGCGCGCTTACGTGTATTTAATATGAATCACTGCATCGGTAACAGCTTTTGCGTTGATGTAAGCCTTGGACAAAACAACAATAGTAACCCCTTCCCAATTTTCCCTGCAAAGGCCTCCTAGTTCAACGCATTTTGGGGTGTTCTGCTAACTAGGTTTTTTCAAAAATTTAGGGGTGATTTGGCTAAATCAAAAAAATTGGTTTTTTTCGTTTTGTCTTTATTAAAAAAAATTGCATTTGTTAGTTTTCGGTTGGTTTTTTGTAGTTTATTGGCTTGTCTCGACAAGAGAAATCTAAAAAGAATAAAATTATTAGCCAAACTTAAAGTTTTGTGAAAGACTAAAAATTTTACGAAAAAACTGGTTTTTTGGATTATTTTTCGTCTTTATTCACAAAACTTTAAGTTTTGCTAATAATTTTATACAGTACTTTTTAGATTCCTCTCATCGAGACAAGCCAAGAAACTACAAAAAATCGACCGAAAACTAACAAATGCAAAAAAAAATTGAATAAGGACAAAATGAAAAAAACTAAAAAACCAATTTAGATTTTTTTTTCTTTATTCACACATTTCAATATATTTTTAAAACCTTAATATGTGCCTATTGGGCACACGCTAACATTTTCTTGGGTAAAAAGAGGAGTGACCTTTCGGAACAAAGGGCAACACATCAACGGCCTTGTTCTCTTTCCTTTTTTTTCCATTTTTAAAAATTCTTTTTAAAAAGATTCCTTCTTTTCAAAAAGAATCTCTCTCTACTTATTATCTCATTTCTCTTTCTATCTCTCTCTAATCATTATCTCATTATTCTCATTTTCAAAAATCCAACCAAAAACTATCTCAAAAATTCTTCTCAAAATTTTCTTTTCAAAACCCATCCACACACAGCCAAAGAATTGAAAAAGGTGGAACACAGTACTGAGAGCTCAGAGATTTACGCTACCTAATGTCACTATGTCAAATCAAGACTATTTTATGGTTTTTCAGTCGGATAAAGAAAGAAAAAGGACATCACCCTTAGGGTGGTCTCTAGCAAGACCCATTATGGCTCAGTTTTCCAAAAGATTTTAGCACCCAGGTGCTAAAATTATGATATTTGAAATCAAAAAATAAAGTGGTTTCGTGTATCGTTTTTCTATTTTTTTCGCGCCAAATTAAAGTACTCCTCGTGTGCTTTAGTTTGGTGCAAAAAAAATCGAAAAACGATACACGAAACCACTTCATTTTTTAATTTGAAAATTCATGATTTTAGCACCTGGGTACTAAAATCTTTTAGAAAACTGGGCCTATGTATATCTTCCAAACACTTAGTCACTTCTATCATTTCCCACAATTCCTCACATTACCCCACTGTTGTTTACGAAAAATAAATAAATTTTTACGGGCCTTTACATATGCATTTTCTAAAATTATATTTTGTCTCTCCAAAAATACACTCTTTATATTTCTAGAAAACTTTCTTCTTAATAAGACATCTTTTCCATAATTAATAAAATCACAACTTTCTTTCTAGAAAAATTCACTCAACTCTAGAAATCTTTTTCTCTCCACCATAACCATATAATATACACTCTCTAATTTAGTTAGTAGAAAAATTCTAGAAGAAAATTTATTCATTCATTTTTATTTGGTAAATTCTCCATACTTTTACATAAAATAATTTCATATAATAATAATTATTTCTTTCTAGTAAGAAACAAATCCTTCACTAAATAAAGTTGGTCTACTTAATAAGGAAGAATTATCTTAAACGACAACCAATAATTTAATCAACTAAGATTAACTAGTTCTTTCAAGAAATATCAACAAAATAATGCTAGAACCTTGTCTAGTGAAATACACATTTTCTAATCTCTTCTAATCAACTTTTAATCACTAAATCTTTGCTAATCACACTTCTAATTTCATGAAGAACCATTCTAATTAGAACCTAATTAACATTCTTGTTGGTTTTTCAACATGAAATCCTCTTTCTTAAACACCATGTAACATGCTCAGTAGCTTAATACATGCATAAATTAACCCAATCAAGCTTCAAAACCATGCTTAGAAAACTAATTAGAACATCATAATGAAACTAGAAATAGCTAAATAGAAGGTTAGTTTAGTAAACTACCTTGGTTTTCGGGTGTAAACCGGAAGCCGATAAGCTATCCTTTGGTGTAGAGGCTCCTTAATCTTCCTAATTTTCTTACTAATTAACTTAGTAATAAGTTAATTAGTGCCTAGATAAGTTACTTTGAGGTGGTAGAAGTTGGTAGTTTGTTGGGAATAAGAGTGACAAACAAATAGAGAAAGTGCAAAGTGGTCCCAAGGAACAAAAAGGGTGCCCTTTTATAGCAAAATGAGACCTCCTCTCTCCCTCTTGGAAATTTTCGGTACACACCCCTTGTGTTGGCCGAACCTCACTCATGTGGGGTGAGTAAATTGTGCACTAAATGTGCACATGGGCAAGTACACATGTAGTTACACCTCCCACTCTAGGTCTAGGCTAGATTCTAGATTATATTCTTGCAAGTAAAGGAAGAATCTTGGGAAACAATTGGGAACCAACGTGGGAAGTAATAGTGGGGGAAAAATATGCCTCTTGTTGTGTAGGTTTTTGCATGGTTACCTTTGTTATAGGGTGTTTTTAAGGGCTTATACACACAATATGCATGTGAATGCAGTAAATAGCTAAGGGGTAGCCTTAGTGGACTAAATATAGGGGGAATATTCTCCCTTAAAACATGGAACCGTGTTTCATGGAAGCTTGGGGTCCAAGGTCTAGTGTAGATAGGCCTAGGTTGTGTAGATTATGCTCTAATACATGTATTGTGTGGGTATGTATAGGTTACTCCTAAAATAGCAAGACTTATTCTAACTAGTTTTGGGTACAAAACCTTAGCTTAGGAAGCTTCCCACAAACATCCATCTTGCTTGCTCAAGTGTACAAGCATTTACTCTTGCATGTGCAAGAGTACTTGCTCACATGCATGCGCACACACACACACACACACACACACTCTCTCTCTCTCTCTCTCTCTCTCTCTCTCGGCATCTCTCTCTCTCTCTCTCTCTCTCTCTCTCTCTCTCTCACAAACTTGGTCAAATACCAAGTTCCAAGGTATAGGATGGTGGGTACTTGTCAAGTACCGAAATAGTTGGGAGATATAAAGGTGGCGGTTGGGGTGGTTTCGAGTATCAAACACGGCCCCCGGGTGCTACGGTAGTGTAACGGGTGTGTTACTCGGTCTCGTACGTTTGCATACACAGCTAGAATTTTAGTTATTCAAATTAAAAGGGTTTATTAATAATTAAATTGGAAAAATATATCAATTAATAGAAAATAAAAATAATTATTGAATTATTAAACGAAATTTTTATTTATGAAAATTCGGGTCGTTATAGCCAATCCCACCACTCCAACAAGTGCCACTCCAGTAACCAATGTCGGGCTAAAACTGCCATAGAAGAAGGCAAAGCCCACCAAAGAAGTGGCCTTGCATGACATGTTAGAGAAGATTGCGGATGGGATAGAGTATGAGAAAGAACTCTTTGCCAAAAGAATCGGGATGTCAAATGAGCTATTGAAGCTTAACCTTGAAATGGATGATATGTTTGTGGTGAACGAAAAAATTTGCCAAGAGGAAGAAAGGGTGGACACGTTTTATGCCTTACCGAACGAGTTGAAACACCCTTGGGTGATGAGGGTGTTGGAGGGGAAACTATATGGAATGACGCCTTAGTGATTTGTAACTATAATAAACTTTATTTCGACAATTATGGTGATGTAATAAACTATAATCCCTTTTAAATATATGAAAATCTAATGGGCGGTTATAATTGTATTTACTTTCAATTATGATGATGGCAGTTACCTGGGTTGAAACACCCTTGGGTGATGAAGGTGTTGGAGTGGAAACTATATGGAAAGACCCCTTAGTGATTTGTAACTATAATGAACTTTATTTCGACAATTATGGTGATGTAATAAACTATAATCCCTTTTAAACATATGAACATCTAATGGGCAGTTATATTGTATTTACTTTCAATATATAAACATATGAACTAATTGATTATTTTCAGTTTTGTGAGATTACCATGGTTTTCTATTGCAACTTGGGATAATCTTTGGCAATGATGATCTTTTGAGCCCAAAGGGGTGTGTGTGTTTGTGTGTAATTTTTGAAATAAGGGCAACATTAGCAATTAGGGTGAACTCTATGTTTAATTTGAAGTTTTTGGACAAGTTTCTGGCAGTGTGGTAGCCTGCAATTTGTAGGGTTTACCCTGCATATGTGAATCAGAAATTAGTTGCAGTAATCTAGGTTGTTGCATGCAGTTTTATTGCAGTTTATGCACTTATCTAGGTTGTAAAAAATGCAAACTATGGGTTTGAGTTTATGCAGTTTATGCAATTATCTAGTTTCAATTTATGCAGTTATCTAGGTTGAGTTTAGGAAGTTTATACAATTATCTGGGTTGTGGTAATGCATAGTTTATTGGTTGAGATTATGCATGTTTGTGCCTTTTATTTCTGCCGTTTTATGGGTTGACTTTCTTTAGTTTTCTGGTTGGATTTTATGCACAGTTCTGGGTTCAGTTTATGCAGTTTATGGCTTCAGTTTATGGGTTGTGTTTATGCAGTTTTCTTGCTTGAGTTTCTTTAATTTTTTGGCTTCAATTTATTTATAATTTCTGAGTTGAGTTTTTGCAGTTTTGTGGCTTGAGTTGCTTTAGTTTAATTTGTAGTTTGTAGGGTTTACCCTGCATATTTTCATCTATTTATTGATGCACTTTTCTAGATTGTTATATGCAATTTTCTTAGTTGAATCACATGCAGTTATCTGGGTAATTGTAGTTTTTGCAGTCTTTTAGGATGACTTTGTGCAGTTGTCTAGTTGGAGTTTATGCACATTTTTCTAGGTTGAGTTTATGCACAATTCTGGGTTGGATTTTTAGCAGTTTATGCAGGCTTTGAGTTTATACTATTTATGGCTTGAGTTTATGCAGTTTTATGGGATGCCTTTTTGTAATTTTGCGGATGCAGTTTATGCACAGTTCTGTGGCTTTAGTTTATGCATGTATTTGGGTTGAGTGTTATTGAAAAATTGGTAGGAAAAACAAATGATTTTGTTTGGTATTTAAAGTAAAAATTTTATCAACCATTCAACCACAAACCCACCATTCAATCATCTATCTACCAATCCACCAACCATTCATTATTCAATCACCATCTACTCTCCATTCAACACCAAAAAAAATAAAAATAAAATAAAACCAACTCTTCATTCAAATCAACCATAAATTGTCTTCCAATAATTTTACAAAATTTTCCTTTATAATTAATTATTTTAATTTTTTTCAAAAATAATTATTTTTCACATTTAATATAGTTTAATTATTTCTATGTATTTTTCTGTAGTTATTCTAATTATTATGTAACTATTACGTATTTATTGTATTATAATGAAATTAATCAATTTTGTTTATTAAAATAAAAAGTGGGGGTAATTAAGTCATTTGTCCTCCTATCCTATCATATCCACCCTTCAAATCTCCCTTCTCAAAGAACCATCAAAACACCTCATATACAAATCCACCCTTATTAGGAGGTGGGCCCACCCTTCGTACAAATCCACCCTCGTCGCCCTTAATCTTCCATTTGATATGAATTTTTGAAATACCATCTTCTGGGAAAGAAGCTTGCATCTGATTTTTCAAGACTTTCGAGTATTAGGGACGAAATTTATAATTACCTAGCCAAACCCCGACATCTATAAGAGTCGTAAGGTACTAAAGCAAAGTCTCCTCCTTTTCTTTGCTCTAGGCCTGCTGTGCCATTGAAATGGAAAAATGGAAATACAAGACTTCTTTTCGTTATTGAAAAATTGGTAGAAAAAGCAAATGATTTTGTTTGGTATTTAAAGTAAAAATTTTATCAATCATTCAACCACAAACCCACCATTCAATCACCTATCTACCAATCCACCAAGCATTCATCATTCAACCACCATCTACATCTACTCTCCATTCAACCCAAAAATAAAAAATAAAAACATAAAACCTACTCTCCAGTCAAAATCAACCATAAATTGTCTTCTAATAATTTTACAAATTTTTCCTTGATAATTAATAATTTTAATTTTTTTCAAATTTTTTTTTTCACATTTAATATAGTTTAATTATTTCTTTGTATTTTTGTGTAATTATTCTAATTATTCTGTAACTATTATGTATTTATTGTATTATAATGAAATTAATCAATTTTGTTTATGAATATAACAAAGTGCGGGTAATTAAGTCATTTGCCCTTCTATCTTATCATATCCACCCTCCAAATCTCTTTTCTCAAAACACCATCCAAACACCTCACATGTAGATCCACCCTTATTAGGAGGTGAGCCCACCCTTCGTACAAATTCACCCTCGTGGCCCTTAATTTTCCATTCAATATGAATTTTTGTAATACCATCTTCAGAGAAAGAAGCTTGCATCTAATTTTTCAAGACTTCCAAGTATTAGGGACGAAATCTGTAATCACCGAGCCTAACCCCAACATCTACAAGAGTCATAAGGTACTGGAGCAAAGTCTCCTCCTCCTCTTTGTTTCAGGCCCGCTGTGCCATTGAAATGGAAAAATGGAAATACAATACTTCTTTTTGTTATTGAAAAATCGGTAGGAAAAACAATTGATTTTGTTTGGTATTTAAAGTAAAAATTTTATCAACCATTCAACAACAAACCCACCATTCAATCACCTATCTACCAATCCACCAACCATTCATCATTCAACCACCATCTACTCTCCATTAAACTCAAAAATAAAAAATAAAAAGAACATAAAACCTACTCTCCATCCAAATCAACCATAAATTGTCTTCTAATAATTTTACGAATTTTTCCTTCATAATTTAATGTTTTAATTTTTTTCAAAAAAAAATTGTTTTTCACTTTTAATATAGTTTAATTATCTTTATGTATTTTTGTGTAGTTATGCTAATTATTGTAAGGACCCGCATTTTTATTAGTATTGTGCTTGCATAAATATGATGTGTTGCGTTTTATTCTAAAATATAATGTGGTAGTAATTTTTACTTCTTGACGTTCGAAATATTATTCTACTCGTACGGTGAATTTTGAGTATTTTTCTGAGAACGAAACCCGGACAGCGCAACTGAGTGTGGCTCGATTTTACACTGCCATTAGAGAGTGTCTCTTGTCCTCATGCGTGGGCTCAATGCTCAGATAACTCAAGCCTTCAAGTGGGTTGTCAATTAACTCCACTTCTTATCTTCATTTGCCTTTTCTTTAATTCTTTTTCTCTCCACATGCCTTTGTCTCCCCATGATTTCTCTTTTCCTTTTCTTTATAGTCAGCATTCTTTTCCCTCTCTCAGAAGATGAACGCCTCTCCCTCCCTCTCTGATAATTATTTCCTCCTCTATCTCTCTGAAGTTTCTATATTCCCTCTTGTTCCATTCTAATCAAGAAGATCGACCCTTTCGGGTCACATGCTAGTAACGCCCTTTTCAGCTTAGGGTGATTGACAGGTTCCGGACGTTCCCAACGGTTCAGATCGCTCATCCATACGCTTAATCTGCAGGAATTAAGGTAGAACTTCGGTAAACTTACTTTAACCTTCTGTATGATGATTTTTGTAAAATCTTGACCCGATCGTTGGTTTAGGGAGTAAGGGTTATAGGTAACATTATATTAAGTTGACGGTACGGACCGATCGGTTTACGGATCGATAGAATGTGAGAAAAACGTCTCTCGACACCAAAAACGAGTGTCCACGGACTGAACTACAGGAAACACACTGCCGGACACTGTTCACGCGTTTTCGGCCACGTAGAGGCAAAATTAGGAAAAGTGTAAAACTACAAAGTTGTAGATCTTCAAATTCCCTACGTTTTGATATGTAATTCGACTCAAACGGAGTTTGGTGTAAAAAGTTATGACTGAAATACTAAGGCTTTCCGAAACTGCTTTTTCAACAACTTCCCTCTATTCGGGCAGAAACTTTGGAAACCCGTAGGATACGATTGAGTCGTAGGATTATAATGAAACTTCGAGGAAGACAGGTTGATGTCTTAGCTACATATTGACATGTAAAAGGACCAAATCCAACGGTTAGATCTTCGGGAATTGGAGTTTTAGTAAACTGTGGCAGATTTGACAAGTTCTGTTCGTACGCATTTTTACCCAGCCTAAGAGCAGATTCGGCCTTAGCTATAAACACGGGATTTGTTCCTAAGACAGGAAACTATTACTCTGTCGAATTTCATAACTTTTGGGGAAGTATTGGTATGTTAATTCGTTATAATTGTAAACTGATGGTAGCCGGTAATTTCGGGATTTATATGCCTTGTTAAATTGCTATTGTGGTATTATCTATTAATTTCCGCATTTGGTGGAATTGGGATTGTACCTTGTGGGTGAAAGAATAGTGGTTAGCAGGACTTAGTGTGATGATGGGAATGAGATAGAGTATGGAATGTGGAAAAGATGAGATTGGGGAATGTGGTGAAACCGTGTCTGGTCTTGAGCCATGTTATGTCGTGAGCCGTGCCGAGGGAGGTGAATGGGAACATAACGAATGGGAACCAGGTGACGGGTTGGTCTTGAGCCGTGCCGAAGGAGGTGAATGGGAACATAACGAACGGGAACCAAGGATGGGGATGTCGTGAGCCGTGCCTTGTCGTGAGCCATGCTGTGTCGTGAGCCGTGCCCTGTCTTGAGCCGTGTTATGTCGTGAGCCGTGTCGAAAGTGGCGTACGGGAACATAACGAATGGGAACATGGTGATCGGGAACAAAGTGTATGGGAACATGGTGAATGGGAACATCATATGATTGACTACGCTGATAAAACTTGTGTGTAAAATAAGTGGGTTCTGTTGGTTAATATTATATGTGGTTATTTGATTATGGAAATTATCCATACATTGGGGTAAGGGTAGTTTTACGTTGTTCTACTGAGTGACACCACTCACGGTACTACGTTACCATGGCTGAATGTCGTTTTATGTTGTTCTAGATAAGAATGTCGTCGATGAATACCACCACAAACTGGTCTAAGTATGGCTGGAAGATCTTGTTCATCAGGCACATGAAAACAGCAGGTGCGTTGGTCAAACCAAAAGGCATCACAACAAACTCAAAATGTCCATATCGAGTTCGAAATGCAGTCTTTAGTATGTCCTCATCCTTGATACGGAGCTGATGGTACCCCGACCGTAAGTCAATCTTTGAAAAACACCGAGATCCACTTAGCTGATCAAAAAGATCATCGATTCTCGGAAGTGGATAGCGGTTCTTGATTGTCACCTTGTTGAGCTGCCTGTAGTCAATACACAACCGCATAGTCCCGTCCTTCTTCTTGACAAATAAAACAGGTGCCCCCCACGGCGAAGTGCTGGGCCGAATAAATCCCTTGTCTTGTAGGTCCTGCAATTGAGTCTTCAACTCACGAAGTTCAGTCGGGGCCATTCGATGTGGGGCCATAGAAATCGGACTAGTCCCTGGCTGCAACTCAATTGTAAAGTCTAGTTCACGATGAGGAGGTAGCTCCGGCAAATCGTCTGGAAATACATCAACATACTCACATGCTACATGAGGTAATCCCAATTCTATGCGGTCATCTTCTTCCAGCATAAGACTCGCTAGCCATCCAGATAAGTTGTTATGCCATCTTGTCCGCCGATGATTCGATAGAGGATCTTGCTTATCCCCTTTGAACTTAAAGTAAGTTCCTTCAGGATAGTAAGCTGTTACTTCCTTCTTGTTACAGTTGATCACCACACGATGAGCAGATAGCCAGTCCATGCCCAAAATCACGTCAAAGTCAATCATCTCGATAACTCGGAGATCACAAGTTAGCCTTGTACCTGATATCTCCAAATCACATGATCTGCAAACTAATACTACTGACACATGACCACCCAAAGGTGATGCTACACCAATAGGTCGTTCTAAACGTTCAGTTTCTAACCCCAACGATGACACACAAGCAGTAGAAATAAATGAATGCGATGCGCCATTGTCAAACAAAGCCCGTACCCAGGAGTTGAATAAAATAACGGTACCTTGGATCATCGAGGGATCATACCCTCCTTCCTCCTGAAGTGCAAATATGCGACCACCGGCAGCTGGCTGGTTGTTATTCAGCCCTCGAGCATTGCCTGGATTCCGAACTAGTGGACGTGGTTGTTGCTGATTCTTCCCTTGGTATTGGTTCCCAGTGAATTTCTGCTGTGGTGGCGGTTGTGCACGCTGCTGTTGTTGTTGACCACCACTCTGACCTTGCTGCTGATAACCTGACTGATTATGGTATCCCATTCCAGCTGTTTGGGGACATGATGTCTGCATATGACCCTCCTGACCACAATTGTAACACCTCCTGACATAGTTTTGATTTTGACCTTGATATCCCCTAGACTGGTTTTGAGGTCTGATAGAGTAAGGTTTCTGGGCTGACTGGTTCCTGTTGTTGGTGTTGTTGCGCACAGGTCCTCCCTGCGACTGTGGTGCCCTCCGCTGATTCAAAATTTTGCGAGAGTCTAGCAATGCTCTCTCATGGATCAAAGCTGAGTTCACAACTTGAGCAAAAGTTTGGTACTCAAAGCCAATCACATTTACCCTTATATCTGGATCTAAACCCCACTCAAACTTTCTAGCCTTTGCAGCTTCATCTGGTATAAGTGATGTGGCATGGCGGGAAAGCTCCTCAAATCGTGTCACATACTGTGTAACAGTCATGGTTCCTTGAATTAACTTCGAAAACTCTTGAATCAACTCCTGCTTGACTGGAGCTGGAAAATATTTCCCATTAAAAACTTTCTCAAATTCTTCCCATGTCATTGTGTTTGGTTGCATTGTCGTCTTCATGGAGTCCCACCAGTGATCAGCTTCATCCTCAAGTTGGTATGTTGCCAGAGCTATTTTATCTGCGTCTCGCTGAACACCCATTGCCTCTGGCATCTTCTTGGTCTGTCTTAGCCACCCATGAGCAATTTTGGGGTTTGGTTCCCCACGAAAAACTGGTGGGCGCTGCTTCCTGAACTCGGAAAAGAGTAACATACGGTTTGGAGGTGGTGGTAGATTATTACCATTCCCATTATCGTGGTTGTTGCCATTGCGACGGCCAGCGGCAGCAGCTCTAGCAGCCATCTAACGAGATAATAAGTTAATGTCAGAAAATACCTTACTCCTATTGTGACATAGTAAAATAAAATATTTAATCAAAGTAATGTTATGTTAAATCAACTCAAGTAACACTTAAGTACCACACTATTATAAATGCAGTATTACATGAACGTCCAAACCACCAAATCGAAAAAGATTATTATGTTTTTGTTTTTTTTTTCAATAGAACATAATATAACGTTATCTACCCAAGTTTAACCCACGAAAACTGCTATCACCCAATACCCATGGACTCGAGAAATCTTAAACCTAGGCTCTGATACCAACTGTAATAAGAAGGAAGTAACAGCTTACTATCCCGAAGGAACTTACTTTAAGTTCAAAGGGGATAAGCAAGATCCTCTATCGAATCATCGGCGGACAAGATGGCATAACAACTTATCTGGATGGCTTGCGAGTCTTATGCTGGAAGAAGATGACCGCATAGAATTGGGATTACCTCATGTAGCATGTGAGTATGTTGATGTATTTCCAGACGATTTGCCGGAGCTACCTCCTCATCGTGAACTAGACTTTACAATTGAGTTGCTGCCAGGGACTAGTCCGATTTCTATGGCCCCACATCGAATGGCCCCGGCTGAACTTCGTGAGTTGAAGACTCAATTGCAGGACCTACAAGACAAGGGATTTATTCGGCCTAGCACTTCGCCGTGGAGGGCACCTGTTTTATTTGTCAAGAAGAAGGACGGGACTATGCGGTTGTGTATTGACTACAGGCAGCTCAACAAGGTGACAATCAAGAACCGCTATCCACTTCCGAGAATCGATGATCTTTTTGATCAGCTATGTGGATCTCGGTGTTTTTCAAAGATTGACTTGCGGTCGGGGTACCATCAGCTCCGTATCAGGGATGAGGACATACCAAAGACTGCATTTCGAACTCGATATGGACATTTTGAGTTTGTTGTGATGCCTTTTGGTTGACCAACGCACCTGCTGTTTTCATGTGCCTGATGAACAAGATCTTCCAGCCATACTTAGACCAGTTTGTGGTGGTATTCATCGACGACATTCTTATCTATTCATCGTCTGAGGAGGAACACGAGAAACACCTGCGAATTGCTCTGCAAGTTCTGAGGGATAATCAGCTGTATGGCAAGGCTAGTAAATGCGAGTTCTGGTTGAAAGAAGTTAAGTTCCATGGGCATGTTGTGTCCGAACAGGGAATTGCGGTGGATTCTAGCAAGGTAGATGCGGTCTTGAATCGGAAACAGCCAAAAACGGTGTTTGAGATCCGCAGTTTCCTTGGTCTAGCTGGTTACTATCGGAGGTTTATACAAGACTTTGCGAAATTGGGACGACCAATGACCCGGTTGCCGCAAAAAGGAGTTAAGTTTGAATGGGATGAAGCGTGTGAGCTTTCCTTTCAAGAATTAAAGAAGAGGTTGACCACTGCGCCAATTTTGATCATCCCAGTAAGAGAAGTGGGATATACGGTGTACTGTGATGCATCTAAGGAAGGATTGGGGGCTGTGCTGATGCAAAATGAAAAAGTTGTTGCTTATGCCTCTAGACAATTGAAGCCACATGAGAAGAACTACCCGACCCATGACTTGGAGTTGGCTCCAGTTGTCTTTGCATTGAAGTCATGGCGCTATTATTTGTATGGGGAGAACTTCGAGGTTTTCACTGATCATAAGAGTTTGAAGTATTTGTTTACTCAGAAAGATTTGACTATGAGACAGAGAAGATGGGTAGAATACCTTGAGGACTATCAATTTACTTTGTTCTATCATCCGGGGAAAGCCAATGTTGTAGCTGATGCACTCAGTCGGAAACCGAGAGAATTGGTAGCCGCTCTAGCTATAAGAGAGTGGAAAATGATGGGTGCTATTAATGAGGGATCTTCACTTTTTGCAGCCAGTGAGGGATCTTCACTTTTTGCATTGGTTGCTACACCTACTCTACACCGGGAGATATTGAAGGTACAGAGAATTGACCAAGAGGTCGATTTCTTCAAATACCGTCTAGCTACGGGAACAGCACCAGTAGGGTGGGCATTACACGCTGACGGAAGCCTGAGGTTTCTAGGAAGAGTTTTCGTGCCAGATCTTGGTACTCTTCAGGAATCTGTACTGAAGGAGTTCCATAAATCGAGTTTTGCTGTTCATCCATGAAGCAATAAGATGTACCAGGACCTTAAGAGACAGTACTAGTGGAACAGGATGAAGGCTGACGTCGCCAGATTTGTGGCAACTTGTCTTACATGCCAACAAGTTAAGGCTGAGCACCAACGACCAGGAGGATCACTTCAGCCTTTACCGATACCAGGTTGGAAATGGGAGCATGTTACCATGGACTTCGTAACAGGGCTTCCAACGACTCTCAAGAGAAACGACGCCATCTGGGTTATTGTAGACCGCTTGACGAAGAGTGCTCACTTCCTTCCAGTTCAAGTGTCGGATACGATGGAGTCTTACAGTTACCTATATATCAATGAGATTGTTCGTCTACACGGGGTTCCGGTGTCGATTGTGTCAGACCGAGATCCTCGTTTTACTTCTCAGTTTTGGCAGAGTTTGCAGACAGCTCTAGGTACAGACCTTTGCTTTAGTACCGCTTTTCATCCACAGACCGATGGACAATCCGAGCGGACGATTCAGACATTGGAGGATATGCTCAGAGCTTGTGTGTTAGATTTTAAGGGGAGCTGGGAACGCCACCTGCCACTAGTGGAGTTTGCTTATAACAACAGTTTCCAAGCAAGTATTGAAATGGCACCTTATGAAGCACTATATGGAAAACCTTGTCGATCTCCAACATGTTGGACAGATGTCGGAGAGACCAGCTTGTTAGGACCGGAGCTTGTACGAGAGACGACAGAAAAGGTGCAACTGATCAAACAGCGGCTAGTCACTACACAGAGTCGGCAGAAGAGCTACGCCGACAGGAGGACCAGACCGTTGACTTTCAAGGTCGGTGATCACGTTTTCCTAAAAATTCAACCTCGCAGGGGGATTATTAGATTCGGGAAGAAAGGGAAGTTATCGCCGCGATATATTGGACCATTTGACGTTTTGGAGCGGGTTGGGGAAGTTGCTTACCGACTAGGTCTACCACCGCAGATATCACGGGTCCACAATGTTTTTCACGTATCAATGTTGAGGAAGTATATGGCGCACCCTGGTCATATCCTCGATTGGAAGGATGTTACACTAGATGATGGTGCGACTTACGAAGAACAAGCCGTCAAAATTTTGGACAAACGGGATAAGGTTCTTCGGGGAAAGACAATCCGCCTTGTTAGGGTTTTATGGCGCCATCAAAATTTGGAAGAGTCAACATGGGAACGCGAGGACACCATGCTAGCAAATCATCCTCACCTGTTCATTGACCAAGGTATCGCTTAAAATTTCGAGGACGAAATTTTTGTTTAAGAAGGGTAGGATGTAAGGACCCGCATTTTTATTAGTATTGTGCTTGCATAAATATGATGTGTTGCATTTTATTCTAAAATATAATGTGGTAGTAATTTTTACTTCTTGACGTTCGAAATATTATTCTACTCGTACGGTGAATTTTGAGTATTTTTCTGAGAAAGAAACCCGGACAGCGCAACTGAGTGTGGCTCGATTTTACACTGCCATTAGAGAGTGTCTCTTGTCCTCATGCGTGGGCTCAATGCTCAGATAACTCAAGCCTCCAAGTGGGTTGTCAATTAACTCCACTTCTTATCTTCATTTGCCTTTTCTTTAATTCTTTTTCCCTCCACATGCCTTTGTCTCCCCATGATTTCTCTTTTCCTTTTCTTTATAGTCAGCATTCTTTTCCCTCTCTCAGAAGATGAACGCCTCTCCCTCCCTCTCTGATAATTATTTCCTCCTCTATCTCTCTGAAGTTTCTATATTCCCTCTTGTTCCATTCTAATCAAGAAGATCGACCCTTTTGGGTCACATGCTAGTAACGCCCTTTTCAGCTTAGGGTGATTGACAGGTTCCGGACGTTCCCAACGGTTCAGATCGCTCATCCATACGCTTAATCTGCAGGAATTAAGGTAGAACTTCGGTAAACTTACTTTAACCTTCTGTATAATGATTTTTGTAAAATCTTGACCCGATCGTTGGTTTAGGGAGTAAGGGTTATAGGTAACATTATATTAAGTTGACGGTACGGACCGATCGGTTTACGGATCGATAGAATGTGAGAAAAACGTCTCTCGACACCAAAAACGAGTGTCCACGGACTGAACTACAGGAAACACACGGCCGGACACTGTTCACGCGTTTTCGGCCACGTAGAGGCAAAATTAGGAAAAGTGTAAAACTACAAAGTTGTAGATCTTCAAATTCCCTACGTTTTGATATGTAATTCGACTCAAACGGAGTTTGGTGTAAAAAGTTATGACTGAAATACTAAGGCTTTCCGAAACTGCTTTTTCAACAACTTCCCTCTATTCGGGCAGAAACTTTGGAAACCCGTAGGATACGATTGAGTCGTAGGATTATAATGAAACTTCGTAGGAAGACAGGTTGATGTCTTAGCTACGTATTGACATGTAAAAGGACCAAATCCAACGGTTAGATCTTCGGGAATTGGAGTTTTAGTAAACTGTGGCAGATTTGACAAGTTCTGTTCGTACGCATTTTTACCCAGCCTAAGAGCAGATTCAGCCTTAGCTATAAACACGGGATTTGTTCCTAAGACAGGGAACTATTACTCTGTCGAATTTCATAACTTTTGAGGAAGTATTGGTATGTTAATTCGTTATAATTGTAAACTGATGGTAGCCGGTAATTTCGGGATTTATATGCCTTGTTAAATTGCTATTGTGGTATTATCTATTAATTTCCGCATTTGGTGGAATTGGGATTGTACCTTGTGGGTGAAAGAATAGTGGTTAGCAGGACTTAGTGTGATGATGGGAATGAGATAGAGTATGGAATGTGGAAAAGATGAGATTGGGGAATGTGGTGAAACCGTGTCTGGTCTTGAGCCATGTTATGTCGTGAGCCGTGCCGAGGGAGGTGAATGGGAACATAACGAATGGGAACCAGGTGACGGGTTGGTCTTGAGCCGTGTTATGTCTTGAGCCGTGCCGAAGGAGGTGAATGGGAACATAACGAACGGGAACCAAGGATGGGGATGTCGTGAGCCGTGCCTTGTCGTGAGCCATGCTGTGTCGTGAGCCGTGCCCTGTCTTGAGCCGTGTTATGTCGTGAGCCGTGTCGAAAGTGGCGTACGGGAACATAACGAATGGGAACATGGTGATCGGGAACACAGTGTATTGGAACATGGTGAATGGGAACATCATATGATTGACTACGCTGATAAAACTTGTGTGTAAAATAAGTGGGTTCTGTTGGCTAATATTATATGTGGTTATTTGATTATGGAAATTATGCATACATTGGGGTAAGGGTAGTTTTACGTTGTTCTACTGAGCGACACCACTCACGGTACTACGTTACCATGGTATTTGACGCCAGGTACAGGCGACAATATGGAGTATTCAGAAGATAATCCTGTAGCCGTTGAAGAAGTTGCTGAGTTGACCGAGCCGTGGCTAAACCAGTAGTTTAGTTGCTAGCTCTGTGCTTTTAAGTATTTTATTAAGATTTTAAGTTGTAATAAAGACATATTTTATTCTAGTACTTCATGTGTAAAAGTTTGTAATAAATCACTTTCAACTTTATTCGGTATTGTAATATTTAAACGATGTTTGTAATAAAAGGGCTGTGTTTCTCTAATTTAACTTTTCGAAAAATAATACAGCTCAAAGATCTTTAAAATCTTTTAGTTAACAAACCGAATTTTTCGGGGCGTTACAATTATTATGTAACAATTATGTATTTATTCTATTGCAATGAAATTAATCAATTTTGTTTATTAAAATAAGAAAGTGGGGTAATTTAGTCATTTGCCCTCCTATTCTATCATATCCACCCTCCAAATCCCCTTTCTCAAAGAACCATCGAAACACCTCATATACAAATCCATCCTTATTAGAAGGTGGACTCACCCTCATTACAAATCCACCCTCGTGGCTCTTAATTTTCCATTCAATATGAATTTTTATAATATCACCTTCAAAGAAAGAAGCTTGCATCTAATTTTTCAAGACTTTCGAGTATTAGGGATGAAATCTGTAATCACCTAGCCAAACCCCAACATCTACGAGAGTCGTAAGGTACTAGAGCAAATCTCCCCCTCCTCTTTGCTACAGGCTCGCTGTGCCACTGAAATGAAAAAATGGAAATACAAGACTTCTTTTTGTTATTGAAAAATTGGTCAAATGATTTTGTTTGGTATTTTAAGTAAATTTTTTATCAACCATTCAACCACAAACCCACCATTCAATCACCTATCTATCAATCCACCAACCATTCATCATTCGACCATCATCTACTCTCCATTCAACCAAAAATAAATAAATAAATAAAACATACTCTACATTCAAATCAACCATAAATTGTCTTCTAATAATTTTACAATTTTTTCCTTCATAATTATTTTTTTTAAATAATTAGTTTTCACTTTTAATATAGTTTAATTATTTTTATGTATTTTTGTGTAGTTATTCTAATTATTATGTAACTATTATGTATTTATTCTATTATAATGAAATTAATCAATTTTGTTTATTAAATTAACAAAGTGGGGGTAATTAAGTCGTTTGCCCTCCTATCCTATCATATCCATCCTCCAAATCCCTTCTCAAAAAACCGTCCAAACACTTCATATACAAATCCACCCTTCTTAGGAGTGGGTCCACCATTCTTACAAATCCACCCTCGTAGCTCGTAATCTTCCTTTCAATATGAGTTTTTGTAATTCCACCTTTAGGGAAAAGAAGCTTGCATCTGATTTTTCAAGACTTTCGAGTATAAGGACGAAATTTGTTATCACCTAGCCAAATCCCAACATCTACATGAGTCGTGAGCAAGGTTGTGAATCTCATACTGTACTGGCCGGTACGTACTGGATTTGTGCAGAACCGGTAACCTAGCCTTCTAATTCCGTTCCAGTGTAAATACCGGAGGTTACCGGAGCATACCAAACTTTTCGGAAAATACCAGTCGAAAGGATGGTACCGGGGATTTTGTTCGAGATTTTGCAGGTCACTTCTCCAGCTGTGCAACAACCCATATCGGTCGATTGGAACCCAGAGAGAGAGAGAGAGAGAGAGAGAGAGAGAGAGAGAGAGAGAAGAGTGGCGAACAGCTTTTAACTCTGGCTGTGAACAACCCACATTGGCCGATCGGAGCTCTGTCGTTCAGATCCGTTTGTGTTCGACGACCTAACTGTGTCTCTGGCGACCTCACTGTGAGAGAGAGAGTGAAAAGTATGAAAAGAATCTTTTACCTTTTTACAGTGGAGAGGATGGAGGTGAGGAAGAGGCGAAGAGAGAGGGAAAATGAGAATTGGGGGGGGAGAGAGAGAGAGAGAGAGAGAGAGAGAGAGAGAGAGAGAGAGAGAGAGACCTGCGAGAGGGAGTCAGTAGACTATTGAATGATTTTATCTTTTACGGTGCTCCTTTTGCATAGAGAAAGAGAGAGGGAGTAACTCTGTTGACAAAACCAAAGCACAACTTTGATCCCCTCAATACAAGTCTTTCACAGCTGTATGACATAAGGACTTGCCAAATCTAATGGTGCAAAATATGTACTCCTAAATAATCTGAGCTACTTTTTTTTTAATATGTTATTTGAAAATTATGAATTTATGATCAGAAAAAAAGTTATGAATTTACATTTGTCTAATTTTGTCAAATGGAATGACAAATTGGGTGGAATGGAGAAAGTTTGCGATTTATAATTATAAATAATGTTATTACCGCTAAATCTGAAATGGTACCGGTATCGTTCCGGTACTGTACCGTACCAATAGGAAAACCGATACTCTGACCGGTACGAGATTCAGAACCTTGGTCGTAAGGTACTAGAGCAAAGTCTCCTCCTCCTCTTTGCTTCAGGCCCGCTGTGCCCTTGAAATGGAAAAATGAAAATACAAGACTGGTTTTGTTATTGAAAATTTGGTTGGAAAAACAAATGAGTTTGTTTGGTATTTAAAGTAAAAATTTTATCAACCATTCAATCAAAAACCCACCATTCAATCACCTATCTACCAATGCACCAACCATTCATCATTCAACCACCATATACTCTCCATTCAACCCAAAATAAATAAATAGAATTTGCTCTCCATTCAAATCAACCATAAATTGTCTTCTAATAATTTTACAAAATTCTCCTTCATAATTAATTATTTTAATTTTTTTCAAAAATAATTAGTTTTCACTTTTAATATAGTTTAATTATTTTCATGTATTTTTTTTTGTAGTTATTCTAATTATTATGTAACTATTATGTATTTATTGTATTGTAATGAGCTTAATCAATTTTGTTTATTAAAATAACAAAGTGGGGGTAATTAATTCACTTGCTCCTATCCTATCATATCCACCCACCAAATCCCCCTTCTCAAAAAACCATCCAAATACCTTATATACAAATCCACCCTTATTAAGAGGTGGGCCCACCCTTCTTACAAATACACCCTCGTGGCCCTTAATCTTCCATTCAATATGAATTTTTGTAATACCACCTTCGTGGAAAGAAGCTTGCATCTGATTTTTCAAGATTTCCGAGTATTGGGGACAAAATCCGTAATCACCTCACCAATTCCCAACATCTATAAGGGTCGTAAGGTACTAGAGCAAAGTTTCCTCCTCCTCTTTGCTCCAAGCCCGCTATGCCATTGAAATGGAAAAATGGAAATACAAGACATCTTTTTGTTACTGAAAAATTGCTCGGAGAAACAAATGAGTTTGTTTGGTATTTGAAGTAAGAATTTTATCAATAATTCAACCACAAACGCAACATTCAATCACCTATCTACCAATCCACCAACCATTCATCATTCAACCACCATCTACTCTCCATTCAACCAAAAAAAAAAAAAAAAACCTACACTCCATTCAAATCAACCATAAATTGTCTTCTAATAATTTTACAAAATTTTCCTTCATAATTAATTATTTTAATTTTTTAAAAAATAATTATTTTTTTACTTTTAATATAGTTTAATTATTTTATTTTTGGGTAGTTATTCTAATTATTATGTAACTATTACGTATTAATTGTAATTATAATGAAATTAATCAATTTTGTTCATTAAAATAATAAAGTGGGCTGAATTAAGCAGTTTGCCCTCATATTCTATCATATCCACCCTCGAAATCCCTTCTCAAAAAACCATCCAAACACCTCATATACAAATTTACCTTTCTTAGGAGGTGGGCCCTTTCTTACATATCTACTCTCGTTACAAATCCAGCCAAATGCCTCGTGTTGCAAATCTAGAAGGGGGTGGGATATAACCCGGATCGTGATCTGTGGACCTCTTTTTACCCAGTTCTTAACCCGCGAGATTAAAACTAACGTATCTCTCTCTCTCTCCCTCTCCAGTGGTTGGATCCAACTGCCCAAGACAAAAGTGCGATTTTTTTAAAAATCTGGGAGTCTGGATAGGATCCGGGTTGTGTACACACACACATATAGAATGAGAGAGGGGAAGAAAAAGAAAGCATGAGTTATATTCCATGCCCTGTAAATTCAGACAAATAACTCGAGAAGGAGAAAACCCTTGTCAAAATCTTGTAGCTGATAGCAGAGATGATCTTGAAACCAAAAAATGACAGCTTGTATGCATGGGGATAGAATTGACCAATATTTTCTTTGATTTTGAACATAGTTTGAGGATGAGTGAGCTAATTGTAAACATCTTCCTCCACAAATCAAAGATCGAAATACCATGCATGATGATGTTTTTCATTTTAGAAAAAAATAATCATTTGCTCCTTAAACGAAACTGTCACGCCCTCGAAAAATTAAAGGATAATACATTAAGAAAATCCACATGGACAAACAACAAGTCCACGGGTAACGTCAAAATCCAAGTTTAGTAGTCAAAGATAACGTCAAGGGGTACAATAGTCCAGGGGTACCCATACCCCAAATTGAAATACTCAAGTGTTAAAGTTATTACAAATCCAAAGTCAAAAGTTATACTATGAATAAGTTACAAAATCATCTCTTCAAAATTATAAAACTCGAGATGATAAGGTAACTTCTCTTTAAGCTTTCAAAAGATGTATGCAATCACTTCATGCACATCCAAGTCATGCTCCGTGCTGGGTACCTGAAAAATGATAGGTTGAGCTCACTAGCCCAGTAGAGAAACGTCTACCAAAACTAAACGTAATGAAATGCAGATGCAAGATGAGACATGAGGATAAAAGCTATATAAGATAACCAAGAGTTTACGAGAGTCCGATAAGATACACATAAGTTTATAAATCCCTTATTATCACCCTCGTATGTTCAATGCGTACCCGGCACGTGTTCTCTCTCATAAGTGTACAATTCGCTTGATGTGTCGTGTCAACCATTTATTTAAATTAGATATTTAGAAATTCCTCGCGACACGTCCATAGAACGGCCCAAGTATCATTCCGGGCTATCTTTCGACCCCGTATAATCTTCCCCTTGGCCAAGGCATAGTTCCTCGCGACCCGCCCAAGGGACGGCCCGAGTATCATTCCGGGCTACCTTTCGGCCCCGTATCACAAGTTTCAAGTTCTCATAGCAATTCACATTCATTGGTTTTGCACAAGTGTCGTCATGTCACTCATACCTCGGATCGTCACCCAAGTTCACGCATTTCGTCAACATCTTCAATTCACACATATCAAGTGTTTGACCATGTAGGTGTCGTACAAAAATGAACCGAGTCACCAATTATACTAGGATAGGCTAGGGACGAGTTATTCAACGAGTTTTGAGGTATAAGAGATGATTACACCAAGTATTAACACGAACAAGCGACCAAAATCGACGAAAACAAGTTTTGGTGAAGTGAAGGGGGGAGTGGATCGATCCACTTTGGTCTGGAGCAAGACAGAAGGTTGTGGATCTATCCAAGTGATGAGTGGATCGATCCACTGTGCGAGTGGATCAATCCACTGTGAGAGTGGATCGATCCACTTTGATCCGAAACACCATCAGAAGGTTTTGGATCGATCCAACCCAAAAGTGGATCGATCCAGAGGCCATTTCGAGCAGATTTTTGACAGCAAAACAAGGGGATTGCCATGGGCTTCAAACCAAACATGTTTATGATAAAAAATCAACACCACAAGCTACAAGAGGCTATTGCAACAACTAGTTTACGTAGGGCAACATCAACAAGCATTAATCCACCTCCAATCAAAATCTATGGAACTAGAAAATGGGTTTTTCAAGAACATAAGAGGGGTTGAACAAAGATGAGTATAATCTACACATCACACACTTCAAAACACTTAGTAATGGTAGAAATCTCCCTACCTCAAGGTTTAGAAGCTTGTGAACAAAGGATGAGCAAAACCCTTGCCTTCTCTCCAGTACTCCAACCGAATCTCCTCCTTCCAGAGTGAAATGAACCGTACTCGGGCTTCCAAACACGCGTAGGAGTCTAGTATTGGTGAAGGTTTTGAAGGAATTTGAGGGTTTTGGATGAAATTTGTGGAGAAGATGAAGAAGATGGGAGAAGGAGTAGAGAGAGAGAGAACCGAAGTGCAGAGGAAGAGAGGGGTGTGTGTTTTTGGTCAAAAATGTGACCCTTCACAATATGTATGCACAATCACACTTGCACTAAAACCCCCCATGTTTCCAACATGTTTTAAAGACACCCCAATGCATATACCCCATTCACATTGACCCATACTGCATTTCGAAACATTTCTCACACTTCCCTAACATTATTTCTGAAAAAATTAATATATATTTAAAAACACGGGTCTTTACAGAAACAGCGATGGACCTTGAGTGAATTATTTATGCACTCTTTGAGAATAGTATTGACCCGAATGAGAAAAAATAACCAATGCTCCTTAAATAAAACAACGATGCACCTTGAGTTATTTATTTTTGCACCATTTGAGATTAGCATTGCACCCGAATAAGGAAAAATTACCATTGCTCTTTGAATGAAACAACGATGCACCTTGAGTTAATTATTTTTGCACCATTTGAGAATAGCATTGCACCCGAATGAGGAAAAATAACCATTGCTCTGTAAATGAAACAACCTTGCACCTTGAGTGAATTTTTTTGGGGCACCTTTTGAGCATTGCATCGCACCTGAAATGAGGAAGATTGAGAAGTGTGAAGATCTTGAAATCCAACTTCTTATTTTGAAAAAAAAAAGAGCAATTGCTCCTTCAATGAAACGATGATACACCCTGAGTGAATTATTTTTTGCACCCTTTGAGCATGGCATTGCACCCATCACCGCATGAAGAAGTCTAAGTTGCCTGTGTGATGTCTAAATCCCCTTGTGTAATTCCCCTTGCGTAACCCAACAAACAATTCCAATAAAGCTACGACTAATCCCTAAGTCAATCGGTACCCAAAGTGATCTTTCGTAACAATGGGTCTTGTTCAATTCTGTAGCTGGGCATGGATTGATGACGGGAATCGGGAATTCAACGAGGGTGCTTGGTCAATGTTTTTTTCTTGGATTTGCTCTTCGTTTTGTGAGAGCGAATTTGTTGCAAAAAATTGTCGGGTTTTGGTAAGTGTTGTTGCAGCTTTATTCTAGGGTATGGATCGATGATGGGGAATTGGGAATTCATTTGTGAAGAATTTTAAAGTTAGGGGTATTTCTATTTGTTTACAATTGGCATGCCATGAGTATGGAATTATTTTTCCTCTTCCCATTATGTAATGATTCCTAAAAACCATGTCATGTAGATGCAAATATTAGCTCAATTGGCAGCTGCCACTAAGGCTGTAAACGAGTCAAGTTTTAAAATGTTCAGATTCGTTCATTAAGTTTTTAAATGATCTCGATAAAAATTTGACGAGCTGAGCTCGACTAGGTTTGAGTCGAACTTGAAATTGTTCACAAGTTTCAACGTGTCAAAAATATTAGATATTCATGCTCTCATACAACTCTAGAGTTTCAAATAATTTTTTTATTTGTACATAAAGAAGTCCATACATTTATAAAATTATAAAAATGTATTGAAATTTAAGTTTATAATACTTTTATAATAACACAGATGTACAAGTCATAAAATATTCATTATGTACATGTGAAAGTTTCACGAGCCTAATTGAGCTGAATCTTGTCAAGTTTAGGTTCGGCTCGTTTATTAAACGAGTCTAAAATTGAGGTTCAGGTTTAGTTCGTTTAGTATTCAAATCAAATTCGAACAAACCTTTATCAAGTCGAGTCTCGAATTGTTCACGAATGACTTAGTTCATTTACAGGCTGCCACTGTCCTATTTAAAAAAGCCCATGTAATTGAGTATTGTTTTTTGGGTAAATTAAACTTACCTCCCCTAAGGTTTTTGACAAATACAGAGACCTCCCCTATATTTTTTGAAATTTCACTATCCTCCCTTACTTTTCAAACTAATTGTCACTTACCTCTCTTACCGTTACTTTAAGGCTAACGGTGTTAACTTTTTTGCATAAAATGACCGTAGTAGCCTTAGTATATACTTTTCACCCTAAAAAACAATTTTAAAAAAATAGAGTTAAAGAAGGTTTTGTAGAAAAATTAAACCATTTTTCATTTAAAAAAATAGTTTTTAAACAAAAAGTATCGAAGAGATTTTTTTTTTTCAAAAAAATTCTTTTGAAACAATTTTTTTAAACAGTTTTTTTTAAAAACAGTTTTTTGAAAAATGAAATTTTTGAAATTTTTTTTGGATAATAAACTAATTTTTGGTAAACCGTTATTTTAAAAAAATAAATTTAGTCTTTTTTTAAAAAAAATATGGGAAAAAAATTGTCTAAAAAACTTTTTTCAGAACTACTTTTTTTCCCAAAAAATTATTTTCAACAAAAAAATTCAAAAATATATATTTTTTAAATCTATTTGTTAAGTGCAAAATAGTTTAATTTTTTTGAAAAACTTTTTGAACACTATTTAAAAAAACGGTTTTTTTTTTGTGTGGAGAATATATACTAAGGGTACTACGGTCATTTCACAAAAAAGTTAACACCGTTAGCCTTATAGTAACAACAGGGGAGGTATATGACAATTAGTTTGAAAAATAAAGGAGGGCAGGAGAATTTCAGAAAGTATAGAGGAGATCTCTGTATTTGTTAGAAACTAATTGTTTTTTTTTTCAAATTTACCCAAACCCTTGTTTTTTCCAAAATAGCTCTTTAGGCCCCGATTGGATGTGGGATAAGTTTTAGTGGAATTAAATAGTAAAGGGGGATAAGATAGTAAGGGGTATTATTTAGTAAGGGTGAATCCACTGTGATGTGACATCTATGAAGGGGGATTAAATAGTATGTGGTTTGGATGAATTTGTGATAAAGGGGGATAAAATTGGGTGGATAATGTAAAAACTTGTCAAATGACTTATTTGCCCTAGTACAGTCATATTAGATTTTATGATAAAATAAATACATAAACACAATACTAATTAAATTAATTATACTTTTCAATAAATAATTCTTTTTTATTAATTATATCTAAAATTAAAATATTTAGTTATTATTTTTTTATTATTAATTTTAATAATATTTCGAATTTTAATTTTTTGCCTTTTTTTCCTTTCTAATTATACGTTTTTAATAATAACTAATTAGTAATTTTTATGTTATTTCCCAACAATGTCAAATTCTAAAGTATAAAAAATTTTAAATTTTTTTTGTATCGAATGAAAGATCTCAATTTGTAGTTTAATTTGGTGCCAAAAAAAGTAAAAAATTTAATGTGAAAATACTTTATTTTTTTATCCGAAGGATATTTCAAAGCAAGCCAACAATGTCAAATTCTAAAGTATAAAATTTTTCAAACTTTTTTACATCGAATTAAAGATCTCAGTTTAATTTGGTGCAAAAAAAAAAAAAATTATACGTGAAAGTACTTCATTTTTTGATCCGAAGGAAATCGCAAAGGTTCGTAAAATTTAAAAAATGGAATTTGGTTTGTCGTTAACAATAACTAGAGGGAGGGAAGGGTAAGACAAGGGGTATAACAGGGGTTATATGGGTAAATTGGCAGGGGTATAAGGGGGGATGAATTAATAATTGGGGGTTATTATTTTATAACTAGGATGGCTATTATTTGGGTAGGGGATAAATTTATCTGGGTTTGGTTTTGGTTCCCAAACCATGGATAAGTACGTGGGACCGGGATAAAAATAAGGGTATAACTTAGGCCATCTCTAGTGATGGAGTTAAATGCATAAGTCAGTCAGTCATTAGGACAATTAACTAGCATTTTCTCTTTTTTTGCCCATAATGGTGTAGTTAAGGGGTAGTTAAATTATGTAAGAGGAGTAAAAAAGCTAGCTCAGAAGTTAATAGGAGCATCTGCCATAATAACAAAGAAGAGGGAGGAGAGAGGAGAGAGAGACGAGAAAAGAGGGGTTGCCTGACACGCATCTAGGCATGCAAGAGAGAGAGAGGAGAGAGAGAGATAGAGAGGGGGGGGGGGGGGGAAGTAGGGGAGAGAGGGGAAAAGTAGGAGAGAGAAAGGGTAGGTGGGTAGGAAACCGAAGCTATATATATATATATATATATATATATATATATATATATATATATATATATATATATATATATATATATATATACGTACATATTTGTGTACTTTTTTCACATTTTAACAACACTCCAATAACACCATTGCAACACTTTTTAACTTCACAACACATTTTGTCATAACAACACATAAATGAGACCCACTTTTTACAGTTTTGTGTCGTATAACAACACAAATTTAACTCCACCACTACGAATGACATACCCCTCCTTAACCCCAAGCCAATGAGGGTCTTAGAGCATCCTTATTTGGCTCCCCACTTTAACTTTTGAGTTAAAGTAGGGAGCCAAACCTCCAAAAACCCTCAAAAATCAAGCTCTCTATTCTACCTCCTCAAATTATTTTTGCTACAGTACCACACCAAATTTGGTGCGGCACTGTTCATGCACTTCTTTTTTTATTTATTTATTTGTTCCGGTTGCTTTTGCTGTGCGTTAGAGGAAAGGGAGGGAGAGGAACAGGGGGGAGAGAGAGAGAGAGAGAGAGAGAGAGAGAGAGAGAGAGAGAGAGAGAAGGGGGGGGGGGGGGGGGGGTCATAACACGTGGCGTCATGTGTGTGGGTGGGGAGAAACTACTTTTCTTACCAAAAACATCTCCCTAGGCAGGGAGATTATAGCTTTAGGGAGATTTTATTTTATTTTTTATTTATTTATTTATTTATTTTTATAGATTTGAGAAGAATAGTTTAATATAGTAAAGTTAAAAATAGAGAGTCTGATTTTGATAAAGTGACTTGCTAATTTATAAAATGTGTTTTTGAAGTTAAATTTGGTGAAAATTTTGGTGCTCTTAATAAGGATGCTCTAAGTTTAGTTTTTGATAGTACTAGTATCATTTTTGCCGACAATTTTGGAGAGGAGCATCCTCATTTGGCTCCCCACTTTAACTTTTGAGTTAAAGTAGGGAGCCAAACCTCCAAAAACCCTAAAAAATCAGGTTCTCTATTCTACCTCCTCAAATTATTTTTGTTACAGTAGCGCACCAAATTTGGTGCGGCACTATTCACGCACTTCTTGTTTTTTTTTATTATTTGTTTCGGTTACTTTTGCTGTGCGTCAGAAGAGAGAGAGGGAGGGGAACAGGAGAGAGGGGGTTCACAACATGTGGCGTCATGTGTGGGTGGGGAGAAACTTTAATGGCTAGGGGGGACTACTTTTCTTACTGAAAACATCTCCATAGGCGGAGAGATTATAGCTTTAGGGAGAATTTTTTTTTGTTTTATAGATTTGAGGGGAATAGTTTAATATGGTAAAGTTAAAATAGAAAGTCTGATTTTGTGAATTTTTGATAAAGTAACTTGCTAATTTATAAAAGTGTTTTTGAAATTAAATTTGGTAAAAATTTTGGTATTAAGGATGCTCTTAGTTTAGTTTTTGATAGTAGGTATCATTTTAGCGGGAAAATTTCAAGAAACCTCCCAAACTTTGACCTGAATATCAAAAATACTCCCAAACTTTCAATTTTTTCAATCGTACTCCCAAACTTCACTTCCGTAATCAAAATTGCTCCCACTGTCAGGATCTGTTACCTAACTAACGGAAAATGCTGAGGTGGAGGTTAACGGACCTAAAAACCGTTAATAATTTGGTACAATTTCATAAAACCCCCCAAACTTAGAACAAAATATCAAAAAACCTCCCAAACTTTCAAATTTTTTTTTTTAAAAGCTCCTTCTTCCTCCTCCCTCCTCCAATTCACAGGAAAACAGAGGGGGAGAGACCCGAGAGAGAGAGAGAGAGAGGCCCGTCAAACCTCTCTTGCTTTTTGATATCCTGCATCGTCATGTATCCTTTCTTCATCCACGACTTAAACACGTCTATAACGTCCAGGTGGATCCCACCGGTGTCGTGAATCACGAAACGCAACCTCTCGCCGAACAGTCTCACGTGGTAAGCTAACAGCTTGCGTATCCTCTGGGGGCTTAATTGTCCGTATAATGACGAGCCGCGGTAGAGGTAGTCTTACTTGGGGGAGAAGAGAAGCGATTCGGGTTTAGGGTTTCGGGTTTTTCGGTCAGGGCTACTGTGGTGTCGGTGACGTTGGATTTAGTGTCGCCGCCGCCGTTGGTGGAGGCGAGGAGGAGGAGTTTACCGCCCTAGCCATCGTGGCCGACGCGGAGAGAATGTGCAGTAGACGCGGTCGTAGCCTCAGTCGGGGAGGACTTTGTAGGCTGCGGCAGTGGCGGTGGGGGAGGAGGATTAGTTTTGTGGTCGCAACCGCACCGTCGCGCTCATCAGGCGTCTCTCTCTCTCCCCCCTCTGTTTTCCTGTGAATTGGAGGAGGAAGGAGGAAAGAGTTTTAAAAAAAAAAATTGAAAGTTTGGGAGGTTTTTTGATATTTGGTTCAAAGTTTGGGGTTTTTTTTAATGAAATTGTACCAAATTATTAACAGTTTTTGGGTCTGTTAACCTCCACCTCAGCATTTTCTGTTAGTTAGGTAACAGATCCTGACGGTGGGAGCAATTTTGATTACGGAAGTGAAGTTTGGGAGTAAGATTAAAAAAATTGAAAGTTTGGGAGTATTTTTGATATTCAGGTCAAAGTTTGGGGTTTTTTTTGAAATTTTCCCCATTTTAGCCGACAATTTTGGAATTTCCCACCGCTGCAAGCCAGCAACGATACAAGAACAACGAGGGTGTAAAGTGTAAACTCTAGCCGCAGGTTCTGAACCGTCGATACACATACACGGAGAGGAACGGCGATTCGTAGGGGGTTGAGAGAGTACGAAGATCTGCGAAGAAGACAGGTGGTGATTCGTCTCTCGATCGAATTTTTAAGCCTCGATTCAGGCATTCAGCAGCATCTTCAGCTATCATAATCTTCAATCGAATCACCATTTTTGCAGACCCATCTTCTATCTAGAACCATCGATTCAGGTAAAAACATGAACTGATTCGACCGTACCCATGGTTTTCCGACGCCGTACCCTTATATTGCATTATACACGTTACGTTTTCTTCGTACCCAGTTCCTAACTTGCCGTACCGGGCCATATCCATACGAGTACACGTCCCCGTACACATACAGCGTCTTTTCCGGCGTACCCGTGCTTCATAGTTGGTACACCAGTGCAATGCACTGGAGTGGCTTTGTAAAATATGTGTCCGCTGCATATAACATATTACTTTTCTTTGATCGGCTTACATGTTACTTTTAGGATCTCTATTTTGTAGTTGGTTATATGTTTGCTCTGATATTGCAGTTCCAGAGTAAAAGAATAATGGCAGGACCTCTTTTTGGCATTCACAGGGCAGAGCCATCTCAGCAGCAATCAATGGTGCCACCACCATTGGATATGCGCCGAGCTCAATTATCTCGACAGCATGTGAGAGCTCTCAATGCCCAATTTGCAAGGTCAATTCTTTTCTATTCCACTCATATCTGCACATAATTGATCAATAGTTTGTTATTGATTCATCTGCTAATTTTATCTTTATGTTTTGGTTCTTCCATAAAGTATAGAATGTCAAAAGTTAGACCTGTGCGTAATATATCCCTCTCAGACCCCATTAACGGGATTTAGCAAGAGCATTTGTTGAGATAATTAAGGGGCAATGATGTCCATGAAATGTTATATAACCATTCTTGATCCTGAGTACCTTTAATTATGTTGCACAATGAGAAATGTGCTTATTGGTCTCTAGCCTATCAGTCATACTGCATGCTGGGTATTACTTTCTCCATTTCATATGGTACGTGGCCATGTGTTTCCTTAGAACTTTTGTGTTTTATGGCATTAAGTTACATCTTCCCCATGTTAGACATTGGTGTTGTTTATGGTAAACAGTTGGGTCCAAACGCAACTACAGACTCACCCGGATGAACTATGGGAAGATGGACTCCATGACTATCTGGCTCATGCTTCAAACATAATGGTATTTTCTGTAACTCATTTAGTAATTTTTAAAATCTACAGTTCTTATCCATTTTCCAATGCTTTGACTTGTAAAAACTAGCCATCTGTGTTAGTAATTCAGCTACCCATGTGGATGCACACATGCCTTTGACCTAATCCAAAATTCATGAGTTTTCTGTTTGACGATGCTGTTGCTTAGCGGACATATAAACCAAGCTTCCATTACTGAAAGCCTGAGTGACCAGGGATTTACTTTTGATCAGTTTCCCTGCGTTTCATCAAGTTGAAGGTTCTGTAATTAAGCCCTGATGGACATGGTTATCAAGATGTTCTGCAAATCAATTTCCATGTCCTTATTTAAACCTCCTATAGCAGATTTGTAGTGCTTGTTTGATTGATTTTATTAGTTGCAATCTCGGGAGTGAAATGTCTGAATAGGGTTTTTATTTAATCCCGTTTACTTGCCACAGGAGAAATTTAGCGATGTCGTTCGTTGGCTGAAAGCAAATGCCTCTAGTAATGCAGCAGATGCTTCTAGTAATGGAGGTCGTTTCTCTGCATTGGAATCTCATGCTGCTCCAAATAACCTTGCATCTGAAAGTAAGGAAAACCAGATGAAATCATTTCAAAAGGAAACTGACGTAGCTCGGGCTAGTACAACTGCTTCATGGGGCTCTGGGGCTCTATTCTCAAGTCAAAGTCCTTTTGCATTTGGTGGGTTCAATTTTTTTGGCTGCATTAAATGCTTTCTCTTGAGGTCCACCCTGGGATACAACTTGGATACTAGTAACTCCATTTTGTCGTGTATTGGTTCCAGTTTTATTTGTTGGTTTTTATCTTGTTTGCTTGCCACTTGATCCATTTTAGTACCCTTTTAACAATCTTAACACGTAAACACGGTAACTTTGCGGCTGTGTACATGTTTTAGCCTCCTTAACCCTCATTGATATCATCTTACGATATCATTTATATTAGTTGATACTGTCTTACATTGTAATCCGATTTCATAGCCCCATTCCACTTCCACGTAGAGGGTCCCATCAAGGGCCGGACTTTTTTATTTAAAACTTGGGGAGCAAAGGCAAAATTGGTGTCAAATTAGGATATTGAAGTTTTGTTGAATCCGTTTCATGTTTCTATAAACCATACTGTTGGAGAATTTTGACTTTCAGTATATATTTTCATGTGCTTGTTTGTAAGTTGGTTTTATGTCTTAGTGGTTTTATTTCAGGAGGTCAAAGCTCAGCTCCCGTAAACAATGATGCTTCAAATGATGCGGATGATGGTGAGACATGGATTTCTTATATTACATTCTCATGAGAATCATCTACAATACTCTTATTCATATGAACTCAAACTCATGATTTAAAGACAGGGTTTTTAGAGGAGAGTGGAATGATTTCAGTTATTCTACTTTCTAAGCTCCTGCAAAGGAGAAATTTGTGCTTGGTTTTGTCCCCTTATTTTCAGTTAGATAATAGAGTATGCGAGGTGTTTTAATGTACTAAACCATCAACTTTATTTTCTTCAATTTGGAAACTAATTTCTACTTATGACGTCATAAATCTGGTTTCTACCTGTTCCTCTTTTCTCCAAGTAGATAGTAAAGCACTATTTTATATTAGATGTTGGTTTTATGTGGACGATTAAAAGTGTGGCTCGCTCTGGTGGAAGGCCATTCGGTGTTCATCGTTTCTGTATAAACTTAAAGACGGCTGCTTTGTTAAATAAACTATCTGGCTTTGTTAAATAAACTATCTGGTGAATATGAGATATGTGCTCTGCTCATGTATTCGTTTTGTTTTATCTTACTTTATTGAGAATATCAGAAGACCTGCAGCAGCCTAGCAGCCCATCTGTGAAAAAAACTGAAGAGAAGGGTGTTATTGTGGTACATGAAGTCAAATGTAAACTTTATGTGAAGGTAATCTATTTTTTGCTCTGAGTTCTGTTCTTTACTAATACCTGCTTTATTGAAACTTTGACTTTCTTTTTGTTCCCATAGTTGAGTTGGAATTTAAACAAAAAACACATTTTTACTTCTTAACTTGTGTACACATTACTAACTACTGTTTGTTTTTGCTTTTAAAAAAAGAATAACTTCGAGAGGCTGAGTAGTAGGGAGATTGCGAGTAGCAGTAGGAGGAGGGTATTGTGCACTCTCCGAGGCTCTCTCAATGCGCTTCTTTTCATATTGTGATGAATGAAATTTCTTTGCTGATAAAAAAAACAAAACACGCATACACCTTAGTATGTTTCATATTTAAATTTTATTTTGTAATTCAACATGCTTCTGATAGACACTTTCTGTCGTTTTAAATCTTGATTCTTGGTGGAGCGCTAAATCTTGGATTCTTGGTGGAGCGTTATTTTTTGAAACTAACTATGCAATGAAAGCCGTTCACTGTGTAAAACCTAAAACCTAGAAGTTCTTCTTTGGACCCTGATATCCAAACTTTCGTTTACCTTTATTCCCCTCCCACATTTGATACATCTGAAAGCTTATGGGAAAAGACACTACATTTCTATGGTGAGTGTAATGTTATTGAATATGTTGAATTAGGGGTGGTGCAAAGTTTAGGGGGCACTTGACCCTCTTTGTCTCCACCCCTGGTGTGCATCAGTGCATGTGTTGGTGGCTTGTATGGACAGCGTGTTGTGCTCAGTTGATAGATTGATTACGTAGGCCTTGTCTATTGCATATGTTGTTGTTGAGTGTTGATAAGTATAGATAGGCATTGTTTACACATGCCTGCTTTCATGATTTTATTTCTTCGCGTTAAGTGCTTTCTTCTATGCTTTGCACAGTCAACTGATCCAGCAGATAAAGATGCATGGAAAGATAAAGGCACTGGACAGCTCTCCATCAAATGTAAAGAGGGTGTCAGCAAGAGCACAAGAGAATCTAAGCCAACAGTTCTTGTTCGAAATGATGTATGTTTCCTCATGACATCTTTTTCAAGTGTTGATCTTCAAAAAATAAATAAATAAACCCAACCAACATGCACACGTAATAAGTTGGTCCAGGTTGATCTTTACTGTATAAAGTGTAGTAGTAAATTTTTGAAATGTCGTTTCATATGAGATTGGGCACATGATTTTTTTTTTTTTTTTCCTTTTACGACTTCATGAAATAGTAAACCAAGCTACTCACCTCAAAGGAGTCAAAACTCAGTTGCACAAAGCGGGAGCGAGAGGATACGTGAGGTCTAAGGTTTGCAGTGACTCAGCATCATAAGAGGGTGTATATATAACTATATATGTAAATCGGTATATGTAAATAGAATATAGATAAAAAAAAAAAGAAATATAGATATTCTGTAAATATTATTTACTAAATTGGATTGCGCTCTTTACTTGCTGAGCGAGGTTCCTGGGAGAATGATGAATCTATCTTGGAAGCGTAGGAGCGAAGTTCTGGGGCAGTTTCGTGATCCGGTAGGATGATCCAACAACTAAAAGTACCAAAACTAGCATATTTGTGAAGCCATACCGAATATTTTTGAACAGAAATTAAGAACGGCTGAAGAAATATTGAATACAAACCCATGAAAAAAAAAATAAGGAAGAAGCTTATTGCAGATTGAATATGCTTTGGGTTGAGAGCAAAAAGGTCAAGGGAAATAAAAGAAGGGATGATTAGATCAACCTTCAGAAGGTTCTGAAGATTAGTTTCAGAAAAGTTTGAACATTTGAGCTAATAATTGAAAAGGGATGATTAATTTAGATTGACGGTCAATGAACAAGTCATCGATTCGTAATTTCACCATCCGATTGGGCTCTCTCTTGATCCACCTAACCATATTCGCATTAATTTGGCTTCCATCCACTTAAATGGCCAGGAATTAAACCGTAAATGTTATATTTCTTTTAATAAAAAAATCTTATGTTTTTTGCAACTGTGCAGGAAGCTGTATGTTTTATGTAAAAGGTATCATTTGCTAATTTATACTATGAAACAACAGGTAAATAAAAATTAAAAGGTAGATAGTTGAATCATGTGCGCATGGGGAAATGCCGAACCAAACCAATTGTTTCCTTTTTTCTTTTTTTGTGGATTGTTGCACCGCAAAGTATACTTCTGACATTAACAGGAAACTAAAGCTCAGTGTCGAACATATTAATACTTTTGTTTCCTTTTCGTTTTGGCAGGTGGGAAGAGTATTACTAAATGCATTGCTCTATCCAGGAATCAAAACAAATGTGCAGAAAAATTCTGTTGTTGCGATATTTCACACCGCGGTACGCTTTCTACTTTCAAAATCTTACAATACATTCTGTCATGGTTTTGGTTTGTTTTGCTGATATGACAGAATTTTCATATCCACGTGCTACTCTAATCAATAATCCAACATTCTTCAGTCATGAGTTTCTGCTTGGTGGCAGAATGTAAATAGATCAGTGTGTGAGACAATGATTGTTAACCATAATGTCCTACCCATTTTAGACGTGTTTAGTAGCACAATAAATAAATGAGATTTTGAATTGTGTAGCCTGCACATTTCATTCTGATGTATATTTTGGTATTCTCAGATGGGTCTGGCTGTGGTGCCCCAAAGTGGTATTGGGGCACCGGTGCTCCAGTTTGACTTATCATGAATGTTGGGTCTACAAATTATAGAAACATATCACATTTACTATAGACACAGGATTTACTTACCACAATTTTTGGCCTATACGTGTGGCGCACGTAAAGCCTGTGTTTGTGGTAAGTAAAGCTTGTGTTCATAGTAAGTACAATTGCGCGGGAAAAGAGCAAAACCACCCTCCTCCTTGTGGTGATTTTCATCTAATGGCTCAGATTCATCTATTTTTTGATCTAATGGCTTAGATTTAGTGGGGCACCGGTGCCCCAATACCACGTTGGGGCACCATAGAAATATTTTCTCATGACATGGTTCAGAGTTCCAATTATATGCTACTACCATTTGTCATTGGGGATATTTTCCCGTATATGCTAGTCTTCTGAAGTATCTTGTCATTCATTTCAAACTAGGGGAGTCGGGATAAGAACCAGGAATTTTTTGTATGGGGGCTGCATGTTGAGGAATGTATCTATGGAAAGATTTGGCTGAAACATCAATATATAGTTTCTCTTTCCTCTTTCGTATTTTTTCCCTTCTTCCGTGGACTTCATTATGAAATATTGGGGTATTTTTTTTTGTAGCCTGACAGTGGCGACAGTAGCAGTGTGGTGGCCCGTACCTTCTTAATAAGAACGAAGACGGAGGAGGACCGGAATAAGCTAGCAGCGGCGATTCAAGAATATTCTCCGGCCACTTGATGTATACTTTTGGTTGTGATTCCATCCAATTGTATTACCATTACATTTTGCAAATGCAATGTTGTGATCTTTGGATTGATGTATTTTGGCTTCTTTAACCTTATAATTTCTTCAGAAAAAAGTTGCCTGTTTTGTAGCTGTTGGTGATGATAATATTTTGATCTGGAATGGGGCAATTTATTGATTCACAGAGAGAATAGTGTCTCGTATTGTAAAGACAGGACAAGATCCAATAAGTACTCCCTCCCTCTCCAAATAAAAGTATTCTATTTTGGGCGGTCTTTTAATAAATGTGTTTTGAAAATTTAGGGAAAAATTAGTCAAAAATACAATATTTTTTTTTTTTATCCCTTTTAAAGATAGGACACGCACTTTTTCAGATTCAAGGGAAGGATACGCGTCTTCTCACATTCAAGGGAAGGACATCTTGTACGTCGTCCTTAGCGATGGCTTCAACCTCCTCCCACCCCTGCTACCACCTCTGCCGCTGTTGAGATGAGTGGAGCCATCACCTGAGCTCAGCTGGAGCATCATCGCTGTGCGATTTGAGCCTTACCTACTGCAAACGAAGATGATGACCGACTGACCCTATCTTAAATGAAGAAGATGAACAGGAAGACTCCTTACCAACAAAAAAGCTTTTCCTGCACCGTGATTTTGTAATTATCTTTATGGATAGTTTCGTATGATAATAGTTCTTTTGGAATCAGTTTTCAGAAAATTTTGAACAAATTCATGCATGGTTGATAGATTTGAAAACATTTTTTTCCTTCTTCTTAGAAACCAAAGCGTCTTTTCTTTTTTCAAGAAAAGAAAAAAGGTTTTACAGAAGTATATGAAAACTGATTCGAAACAATCGCACAGCCAAAACATGAAACTTCCCAAAAGGAGAAAAGAATTGGTGCAGGAAGCTGAAATGGAAAGAGGAGGAAAAGAGATGACAAACCAGGAAGCTGCCATGGCTCAATCTGATGCAGGTCAATTTCCACAAGAGTACCCTTCAAAACTTCTTGATTCGCAATCTTTTTGGACAAATAATGGCAAACTAATTCCTCATCACTTGGATAGAATTTAAACCCTGGTGGCAGTGATGATCCAATGTCCCTTAATGTTCGAAATTAGAATTTTTAAAAATTAGTGAGATCTCACTAATTTTTTTAAGAGCCGGATGTGGTCGGTTAGAGGTGGGGTAGTGGTCAGCTGGAGGTGGGGTGGTGATTTTTTTTGTATTTTATGCTCGAAATTAGAATTTTAAAAAATTAGTGACATCTCACTAATTTTTTTGCACGCCGGAAGTGGTCGGCTAGTGGTGGGGTGGTGGTTAGTCGGAGGTGGAGTGGTATTTTTTTGAATTTTATGTTTGAAATTAGAATTTTTAAAAATTAGTGACATCTCACTAATTTTTTTGGTCGCCGGAAGTGGTCGGCTAAAGTTGAGGTGGTGTTCAGCCGGACATGGGGTGGAGATTTTTTCGAATTTTATGTTCGAAATTAGAATTTTTAAAAATTAGTGATATCTCACTAATTTTTTTTTGTCTTTATGTTCGATTACAAAAGTTTCTTGTCCTTCCCTTTAAAAATGTCAAATATTTTTTGTTTTTTTTTTTGTTCGATTGCAAAAGTTCCTTGTCTTTCCCTTTAAAAATGTCAAATGTTTTGGATTTTTGACTAAGTGGCCCAAAATTTAATAGGTAAAACTTTGTACAATTATTATTTTGCCTTTTTGAAAAATTAATGGGTAAAGAGTTAATGAGTACAAGTGGAAGATAATTTTGTAAAGTGGAAGTAAAAGTTAATGTCAAAGGTGTAAAGTGGAGGTAAAAGATGATGTGAAAGATGCAATGATAATACTATATATTTTTTTAATACATTAGATTTACGAAGCAACCCATTTAAAAAGGAATGGAGGGAGTAAGTGTTTGGAAGGAAATCTTTTGGATAAATTGTTTGGTTGATAAGCTCCAAAAAGAAAACCGGATTTCACAAGTTATATAAAATCAGTGTCTGTTTTCTAACTACTTCCTCCGTCCGTCTAATATTTCATCCTGGGCTATCACGTAATATGTATGACCTCTACAAAATTTATCAGGTAAAAATTTGTTCAATTTATCATTTTGGCACGAGTAGATTTCAATGGATCCTGTGAAAAGGATAAATAATAATGATGTCTCCATAACGGGCAAACAGGGCAAGTTACAAATTTTAAGTGTAATACCGATGACTCCGTAAAAAGTTGTAGGAGTATTTATAACATTAGACGACTTAGAAAAGAGATGAAGAGAGTTAAGAAATGGGCATGCTCGTGCAAGATCCTTAGGTTGTGTTTGGTTTGGGTTTTGAGTTTTGGTTTTTGTAATGATTAGGGGTAGAAATAGGAATAATAATTAAAAAATAGGTATTAATGATTGGAGAGAGATAGAGAGAAAAATTAAAAAAATATTTAAAAATAGGGGTAATAATTGAATAATAATTGAGAAAACCGGTTCTTAAGAACCAAACCAAACTTAGCGTACTTGAAATAAGAGCCAATCTGGTTGTATCGAACCGAAGTGTATGGGTTTGTATTCTCTAAATTCTTAGTTGGATGAGGACTAGGGTGATCATCTGTTCTCCAGTTCAACTCCATTCTCACATATGTGTAATATGTTAAGTTCACGTTTAATTGACGAATTATTTTTAAAAGGGTCAAGAAATTGAGAACGTGGTTGACAGATAGAGCGCACGTATAGAGCTCGCGCGACAATGTATTTGATTCCGCAGCTTAGAAAGTTTTTTGCTTTGTTGGTATAGAGCACGATAATCAAAACTGAATTATTTTTACAAGTTAGATCATGCAAATAAAAAATAATCCAAAGTGAACAGGCTAAATAGTAATCCACCCTTCCCATGCTATTAGCTAATCTTCTTGTATGATAACAAAAAGGGAAATAGCTCCTTATCAAGCCCAAGTGGGTAACAGATACCAAATTAAGACTTTTTGGTAATTTAAATATTCGGGTCAGCTTACGCACACTTTAACTAATCATGCTTCTATTGTCCACTAGCTGATGCCCCAATTAAAACCAGAACATAGCTCCATATAGACTAGCCCTGAAAGAATTGATAGCACCTAAAAGGTTTCGATTATTTCGAACTTAAGACCTCAAGAGGAAGTAAACCTTTAAGTCTCGAGCCTTTTGGCCCTCGTATTTCTAATCTTATTCGTGGTGGTCGGCGATGGTGTAGATGAAGGGCCGACGAACTGAAAATTAACAAATTTTAGGAAAATATATGCAAATTTACTAAAGAAAAGGTTTTCAGCAAAGAAGTTGGCTTATTTAAGAGATGCCAAAGGAAGCCTAATACTCACAACTGTAACATGTGCAAGCACACAAAATCTCATATTTCAAAGAAAACTCACAACATCCATGTCGAAACATCTACTCTTAGGATTACTTCAACCATTGTTTCTCCTGACACACAACCACCAAAACATCCATAAAACATACAAAATGGGACTACCAAACCCTCAAACAGTCACATTCTATCCCTGCATTCTATCCCTGTTTTGATTCTTTAGAAGTGAACGGCGTTCGGGTTGAGGACAACTAGGGCTGCAAACGAGTCGAGCTTTTGAGTGTTCAGGTTCATTCATTAAGCTTTTAAACGAACTCGAGCCGAGCTCGAACTCCATGAAAATTTGACGAGCCGACCTTTCCTAAGTTTGAGTCGAACTCAAACTTGTTCACGAGCCTAAACAAGTAAAAAATAGAGCCGAGCTTCCCTAAATTTGAGTCAAACTCGAACTTGTTCACGAGCCTAAACAAGTCAAAAATAGGAGTAGATATTTCTGCTATTATACAGGTCTAGAACTATTAATAATTTTTTTATCTTGTACATAAATAAGATCATACATATACAAAATTATGAAGCATTAAAATATAAGTATATTTTAAAGGTTTATACATGTACAAGTTATAAAATTTTTGTTACGTACATGTAAAAAATTATACATATTGAAGGTGCCGGAGAAGTGAAATGGGGGACTAAAAAGGTGAATAAGCCTTCTTAATAATATACCAAATTGCATTAGATAAATAACCCCAGGGGTCAAGTGAGAGGCACGAGAAAACAATCAAAGAGCTTGTAACAAAGATGGATTAGTCGAGATGCATTCAAGCTAGCATAGTAACGCGGAAGTTAACCACAAAAAAAAAAAAAATGCATCACATAAATGCAGTGGTGCAGTGGAAGTTCAAAAAAGTAATGGTGCCTGAATCCCAGATTCAGGCTTACGATAGCGCGCAGCTGCTGCTTGCATTCTTGTAGAAGACTAATATCAACAAGAAGTCACCAACACATACAAGGGATTCATAGCATTCTAGTTCGAAGCAAAAAAAAAAAATCATGTATAACGTACACAAAAATGGATAAAGTATCGACACCGTGACATGAAAAAGAGTAGCAGCAATTTGCAACGGAATTATTTACTCAAATCTATAAATACCGGCCCTTGTTATACTTCTGTATCTGTCCTGAAAGGGAAATTTTCGTGTAAACTTCAGGTTCCCAATTGTAGACGTGGGGCGAAACTAGACTTTCGAGAAACGAAGTACTACAGTAGATACGACCTCTACGAGATGGGATTCGAACAGCCCTATATGAATTCAGCTTAGGATTGTATGCCATAAATTCCCCTTTAACTTCCCGTTGAAATAGTACTTCCCCTTCAGTTGTAAAACACAATGGCACCACCGAAGTGTAAATTGGGTCAAACACGATCACATTCGATATAATGAACAAACTTGTCCAAGATGCCTCGTCGCCATAACTTTTCATAGCAAACAACTCAACATTAGTAACTTCACTTCTCTCACGGTCAGCAGAGAGAACCAATGAAAGGCAACCACCCAAACCTCCAAAACCGAGTACAATACTACCTTTGATAAGCTCATTTTGTGGCATTGGAACCTCAACAAATTCATCTATTTGTGGATTGAAAGAAACAATCAAGTAGGGCTCAACTTGTGAGCGCTGATCTTCTCCACCATGTATCAACCAATGCACATGATCATTCATTGTAGGCCCCGACATCAAAATTCTCTTACTGTGAGGGAAATGAATCTCTGTCCAAGTTTTGTTTCTAAAGCTTCCAACCACAACTTCGTTGTAAGTACCTGACGCGATTATTGCCTTGTAATCATCGGTGGAGGAATTGTAACAAAGTCCAGAAACAAATAACCTAGCTAGGCCATGCTTATAATTATCCAAGCCCCAATGTGAAAGCACTTTGTTGCACCATCTTGTCAATGGATTCCACAAGTAGAAGTAGCAATTATAACTTACAAGCACCAACCCATTACAAGAACCCCATAAATCTGGCCCCCCAAAAGCTAAAGCCCCTCGTAATGGTTCAGGCATAGGAAGCTCCTTCACTGAAGCTTCATCATCTATCAAGTGGACGAAAACACTCTTTTGGTATTTACTCTGTCGTACCGGCATAGACATGACAATTACTTGCTGCCTTTGAGTGGAAAGGTTGAATTTGGAATCGGATATTAATGAACGCCAATTCTTGGAAACACATCTAAACTGAAGAAGGGACTTAACTGGTAGTTTCGCCAGTATGCAAACAAGAATCCCTTCCGGAATGTATGGGCATGTGGTTTCATCTTCAACTCTCTTGATTCCCTTCTTTCTTCTCACTGGCTCCATTTTTCTCTTTCTTGGAGTAATGATAGGATATCAGCAGTTAGCTATAAGCTCGTAAATAGTACCCCTATGGCTACATGCACAAAAAAACAAATAGGTGACGCTTGGTGAGGGAGTGTCTCAAGGGTAGAACTGTTGATCTGTTTCATTTGAGTGTGCGTTAGGAAGAGGAATTAAGAGGTATGGTGCCATAATGACGGTTCACAAGCATATGCCACAAAATTTGAAATAACATCCAATTGACCCTTGAAACAGCCAGCAGTAAATGTTAGTTACATCTTTTAAAGCACGCTAAAAGTACCATAATCCAGAAGAACAGGAAATTTTAAAGTGTTGAATAGGCTCAAGGGCAAGCAACTATTCGAGTTGATTTCAGTTGCCCTGTAAATGATTGGAAAAAAGTCCACGTAGACAACTGCCAAAAATGTGCAAAGGAAAAACATACTTATTTTTGGTCCAAACAGAAAGAAGATATCAAACTTCAATCGCATTCGTCAGAGTACCCGTCGTATTCAATACATGCATATATAGCTATGCATATATATCTCGCTACCTGCATGGAAAATGCTGAAAGTGCAAGAAATGGATGAACATTGAGGTGTTTATCCTAGTTTTGCTATAGAAGTACCCTACCTTTTCCCTAGTGAAAATGTTAATATTTGCTCTACAAAAGAGAGAAGAAGAATGACATCTCAAAGCTTAATACAATGAAGAAACTGCATCAAAATTACACAACATAATTTCACCCACTCCATTGACAAAGAACGCAGGGAACTAAATTTCCTACGAAACACACGCAGTTTTCTTTTACCAACAAAGGTCTTTCTATTTATCAATATGACAAAACTGTCCACAATAATACGAAAAGAAAAGAAAAGAAAAGAAATCCTTTTTTTTTTTTTTATCAAGATCATGCTTTTTTTTTTAATATCCAGAACAACAATGAAATTTTCCTTTGCTATCGATCATCTCCTGTGGAAAGCAATATAACAGCAATTTTAAATCCATATTTGTTCGTGTCTAAAATTTCTTGATGCCATGTTTCTACATAGAAGGCAGTAATGGATGAAACAAATTCAGTGGCGGCTCCAGAAGTTTTGAACAGGGTGTTCAAGATTTACCTTAACTCTTAACTTATATATACCCACAAATTTTCATATAGTAGTGTAAATAATGTGACCGAATGATATGCAAATACACAAGATGCCAAAATTCTTCTTGGTGAATTTTATGTTCTGGGGACAATAAAATTAAACTAGGGCACATATAGATTAGTATTTATTGTAGAAATTTGTATGGCGAATAGGTCCACACAGATATATATGTTTTTGTATAGAGAGTTGTTTGTCGCTCAAAGAGAAGTTACAGGACGATATTTTATCCCTTCGTCGCAGCGAATTTCACCCAATCTTTCCTAGTATTTATCAACACAAAACCATAGAAACGACTGCCATAGAAATCAACCCCTGTAGTAAGAAAACAAAAGAAATCCTGCTTTTGTTTTGATTTTTTTTTTTTATCAAGAAGAAATCCTCTACTTTACTTAACCCAATGAGAAGAAATCCTAATGCGATACTTCATGTTACGCATACACAAACACACATATAAATATATGAGTGCGTATATCTATATGGAAAACGTTGAAAATCGCAAGAAGAGGATGAAGATTGAGGGGTTTACCGGAAATTTGTGGTGGTCGGCGGCGGAGTAGCTGAACGGACGACGGCCGGGAGAGTTTTCCTTGTTAGACTGGGAAAGGGGAAATAAAAATAAAAGAGAACCCCTATTTCGTTCCAATTTCGTGAGGGAAGAATTTCTTTCCAATTTTCTTCTTCTTCCTTTTTTTTTTTTTAACAGAAAAACTTATATTTTTTTTACAGAAAAACTTATATTATTACACTAAAAACTTATATTTTTTCCTTCTTCTATCGTTCCAAAATCCTCCCCAAATTCTCGACTAGTGAAGGAGTTCATACCAAATTACTCATTTGGATTAAATATTTTGGTAAGAAACGGGTATAAAACTATAAAAAATAAAATGTTTTTATTAGTTCTTCCTCTTCCTCACTCAATGTCCAAGAGAAAGGAAGAGGTTTTCTCACTCAATGTCACCAAAAATAGAAAGATTTGATGAGAAAAGGCTTCCCTTTCTAATCTCACTTGTAAGAGTGTGTTTGGAACTTGTGGAACGAGAGAAGATGGGAAAATGATTAAAAAAGAAAATGTAAGGAAAGTTGAGAGTATCTACAATTTTCTGCTTTTTCGATTCTCTTTTCTTTTTCAACTACTTACCAAAAGAAGTGAAATCTTCCTAATTTCCTCTTCTTTTATCTATTCAAAAGTCTATTTTTTCTTTTATCTTACTTTTTAAAACAAATTGCATCAGACACTCTATTTTAACTTTAATCTATTAAACTTCTCTTTTCATTTTTTATAATCTCAAAATTTTTACCATTTTACATATATGATGCCATAAGCAAACATGACTCACAACTAGATTATCTGAACCATTTAAATCAAAATTGTTGTTTATAAGATAATTCATCAAAAATCTTCTTAATCGAATATCTATAGGTGTCAAACAAAAGCATATTTCTAAATGCTGTTTTTATTTAACTACCTATCGATAGGTGACATAAAATTAAATTTTGATTTTTGTTAAATGGTCGCATTTGAACATCCCAATAATTACTACTTTATTTTCTATGCCACAAGCAAAATGCTTTGCTATGGGCAAATGGGTAAATGAAACAAAAGTGAGAGATAAGTGTGTAGAAGCTGGAGAGTACAAAAAAGAGAGAATAGAAAAGAACAAAAGAAAATGAGAGAAGAGAGAGAAAAGTGTATACTAATTACTGAGAGAATCCAATTGGTGTAGAATTTTCTTTGCGATTCTACACAAAATGATTAGAGCTGCGAAAATTTATTTAAAACATTATTTTAATGATCCCTATAAAAAATCAGCTCATAGCTCTGGTTACTTCTTTCTTGATTAGAACTACGTGTACACCCACTACAAGAAAGTTGAGATTCTCTAGTGGCCAAAAGCCTTAGTAAGGTGTCTCTAGTGGCCAGCACTTGTGTAAGCCGTTGGCATACCCCGTCACTTTATCCCTGTATCAACGCTCTTTTCCAAGCGCTAATATACCATTTATTTTACTAGCACTTGCTAGACGCTGGTGTAGACTCTTTTTAGCAACGTTTTTTACCGTTGGTGTAGACTTTGTGCACTTTGCCACACGTTTCTTTAGCAACGCTTAAATCTTCCACAAACGCTACTATAGACCAACCTTTCATGACACCTTACACACTTAAGCAGCGGCTAAAAATGTTGTCACATGCTGCTTTTTTAAAAAAACCAAACCCTAATTAATCAATTCTATTAGCCACACATCTTTTCACTAATTTTCTTCAAAAAAAAACTCAAAAGTATCGAAAAGCAAAAGAACTTGTTCTTCACCAGAAAATCTTCGTATGAAATACCACAAGTAGAACCTGAAGGTACGTATGTTCCATAACCTTGTCATTTGTCAACATTCAAAAGTAGATCAACGTATTATCATGCAAAAATACCATAATCCAAAAGTACATAGCTTAAACTAAACTAAGTGGAACAAAACAGAATCATCTTCATGAAAGAGCTTTCAAAATGATGGGTTGAAATCATGCCTTTGGTTAGACCGTCCTATTACTTGCAATGGAAATGATGAAGAATAAGAACCAAGTTAATTTGACTCCCATGACATTTGGAAAATCACAACATAGGTAAATGGAAGGAGAACCATTTGTCCCATAAAAGTATGCATTATTAAATAGTAGTCAAACAAATTTGCAGAACACTTATATTAGGCCATCTACTTGTTCATACTTCGTACTTGTGTGCAAAAAGTGCATCTGTGTGCATGCGTCTCCAAGAGAGAGAGAGAGTAACTGAAAGTATTGGAGACAAAATATTATGAGCTTCCTGATTCTAGATCACTTGATCGACAACAAAGTAGCAGAAGAGTAAAATATAACGTGATGCCCCTATATGCGTCTCACTTAGGAGGTGACATTTCTCCGTACCCAAAATGTGTCCCCTGCTTAAAGTGGCTTGTTTCATACTTATGAATATTTTAGTTTGACCAAAATATTAATCAGGAATCAACTGGATTTTCCCTTTCCCATCTTGTTTCCAACTATCTGATTTAGGAGGTTTGGAGGAATTGGAGGAAGAGGCCTTACCACATTGAGTGGTGGAATGCCCAAAAACCTTGCATACATCACATGCCAATCTCAATGCAATGTTGGTTTTCTTAGCTGTGGCTCCAACATTGGATGTCCAATAGTATTGGCTATACGACTACTGATTCCAAAGTTCAAGAGGAAACCCATGAATTTTAACCCAAACTAGAATTTTGGAGGAGTGTTCTTTGGTAGGACTCATCATACGGTGCCAATTTTTTAGAACCAGGTATTTTTTTTGGAAAAGAACCATGGCCCCTTTTCCTGTACTGCAAATTTAGATTCCCCATTGCAAATTCAAAGAAAATAAAACCTGACACATACGGTTTAACTGAGACTAAACCCATGCTTCCCCAAACTTTGTGAGCAGTAGAGTTAAGTGAGTTGTAGTACTCGTCCAAAGCTAATACTCCTACTAGTAAACAAAGCCAACAAGTTGGAAAGGAAAGAAGAGAAAAGAACAACTGGAAATAAGGAGTTTTTTTTTTTGGTTCTGAATTAAGAGGCACAAGTGAGACAGGTGCAGCCAACACCACACTTGCAGAAGGCTCTGTGCTAATTGAGAAAAAAGCAAAGATAAAAGGACACAACTTGTTCAATTATACAGCTTCATGACTGAACGCAATGTCTCTGTGCTAACTATCCGATCTTCTCAACTAGTTCAAGAAATTTCTAATTAAGACTTCCTTCTTGTGTCAGTAATTCGAAACTAAGTTTTTTTGGTAATAGCCTTCAGCTTTGTTTAGACTTCCTACAAATTTTTTTTTGCATGACACCAAAGTAAGATCCAACGAGTTCACAACAACATAATCAAAAACTGAAACATGCAAAAACATATAAAATGGAGCTACCAAACCCATCAAATATTCATATGCATACCCCTGTTTTGACAATAGAAGTAAACAACGTTGGGGTTGGGGACAACATTAACATGATTGTAAACTTTGAGAACCAAATCTGGATGATTCACAAAATATGGGACCAAATAGATGCTGAAGGAGTAAAATGGGGGACTAAAAAGGTGATTAAGCCTTTTCAATAATGGGAAAATGCATCAGTAAATATAGTGAAAGATTTTTTAGAAAACAAATGGTGCCTGAATCATAGGCTTAGATAGCAGCTGCAGCTTCATCTTGTAAGGGGACAAATATGTACACCAAAAACATCAAAATCAGCAACAAAACATGACATTGAATTGTGGCATTCATAGCATTCTAGTTTGAAGCAACAAAATCATAACTTATACAACATTTGATGAAATATCATCACAGATAAGAAAGTAACAACATTTCATAATGGGATTATTTACTCAAATCTACACAGACCTGCCCTTGTTATACTTCCATATCTGCCCTGAAAGCGAAATTTCCGTGTAAACTTCAGTTTCCCGATTGTAGCTGGGGGGTGAAACTAGACTTTCAACAAACGGAATACTCCAGTTGATATGACCTCTACGAGATGGGATACGAATATCCCTACATGAATTACACTCAGGATTGTATGCCATAACTCCCCCTTTAACTTCCCGTTGAAATAGTACTTCCCCTTCAGTTGTAAAACACAATGGCACCACTGAGGTGTAAACTGGGTCAAACATGATTACATCCGATATGATGAATAAGCTTGTCCAAGATGCCTCGTCACCATATTTTTTCATAGCAAAAACCTCTACATTAGTGACTTCACATCTCTCATGGTCAGCAGAGAGAACCAATGAAAGGCACCAATCCAAAACTCCAAAACCGAGTAAAACAGTTCCTTTGATACGCTCATCTTGTGGCATTGGGACCTCCACAAACTCATTCATTTGTGGATCAAAAGAAACAATCAAGTAGGGATCGACTTGTGAGCGCTGATCTTCTCCACTATGTACCAACCAATGCACACGATCATTAACAGGTAGGCCCCGACCTCAAATCATTTTTCCTGCAAGGGAAATGAATCTCTGTCCAAGTTTTGTTTCTAAAGCTTCCAACCAGACAGAAATTGTAAGTCCTAGCCGCCAATACTGCCTTGTAATCATCAGTGGAGGAGTCGTAACAAAGTCCAGAAGTATGTGACCCAAATAGGCCATGTCGGTAATTAGATCGCAAGCGCCAATGTGAAAGAACTTTGTTGCACCATCTAGTTGACGGATTCCACAAGAACAAGTCCTGATCATAACTAACAAGCACCAACCCATTAGAAGAACCGCGTAAAACAGGCCCACCGTTAGCTAAAGCCCCTCTTAATGATTCAGGCAAAGGAAGCTCCTTCACTGAAGCTTCATCATCTATCAAGTGGACGAAAACACTCTTTTGTATTTACTCTCTCGTATCGGCATAGACATGACAATTACTTGCTGCTTTTGAGTGGAAAGGTTGAATTTGGGATCGGATATCAATGAATGCCAATTCTTGGAAACACACCTAAACTTAAGAAGGGACTTACCTGGTAGTTTCGCCAGTATGCAAACAAGAATCCCTTCTGGAACATATGGGAATGGGGTTTCAACTTCGACTCTCTTGATTCTCTTCTTTCTTCTCACCATTACTCTCTTTCTCGGAGTAATGATAGGATATCAGCAGTCAGCTATAAGCTTGTAAATAGTACCACTACGGTTCTTCATGCACAAAAAACAAATAGGTGACGCTTCTTGAGGGAGTGTGTCAAGGGTAAAACTGCTGATCTGTTTCATAATTGTGTGGTTAGGAAGAGGAATTAAGAAATTAAAGGTATTGTGCCATAACTCATATGCATAAGCCACACAATTTGAAATAATGTCCAATCGACCCTTCCAACAGCCAGCAACACATGGAAGTTATATCTGTTAAAAGCACGCTAAAAGTACCATCATCCAAAAGAAGAGGAAATTTTAAAGCGTTGAATAGACTTGAGGGCAAGCAACTATTCGAGTTCATTTTATTTTGCCCTATAAGAGCATCACTAGTAGTATACTCAAACACAAAAATACTCAAAGATGAGTATTTTGATACACAAAAGAGGCTCACAATGGTATTTGGATAAATACTCAAAGTTAACAACATTTGTTACAAATACTCAACTTTTGGCATTTGGATACTCAAAATTACCAATCTTTCTCAATAACCAAACCTCAATAACCAAATTTTGGGGACCACACCGTATCAAAAGTAACAACATTCTCTCTCCATTTTTCAAATACTTAATTCAAAACTCAATTTTTTTGCACTTTCTCCCAAAAATTGAAATTATCAATTTTTAATCTTTACCAAAATATGTTCAAGATTGATCTCATTTTAAACGTATTGTGAATATCTTTTAAATGGTAATAATATTATAAAAAAAATATATGAACAAATTTAAAGTTATACCCATTTTATGAATAAAAATAGAGTGAATAACACTTTTTTTTTATTATTGACACAAATGAACCATTGTAGAAGGGTAGATACTCAAACTTATAAACCCATTAAATGAATACTCAAAATGTGACGTGGCAATATTTGAGTATCCATATTTGAGTATACCACTAGTGATGCTCTAAGGGATTGGAAAATGTCCACATAGACAGCTGCAAAAAATTCACAAAGGAAGAACTTACTTATTTTTGGTCCAAATAGAAAGAAGATATCAAACTTCAATCACATTCATCAGAGTACCCGTTGAATTCAATAGATGCATACATAGATATGTATACACAGTTATATATCTCACTACCTGCATGGAAAATGCAGAAAAGTGCAAGAAATGGATGAACATTGAGGTGTTTACCCTAGATTCACTATAAATGTACCCTCCCTTTTCCCCTGTGAAAATGTTAATATTTGCTCTACTAAAGAGAAAAGAAGAATGACATCTCAAAGCATAATACAATGAAGAAACTGCGTCGAAATTACACAACGTAATTTCAGCCACTCCATTGACAAACAACTTATGGAACTAAATTTCCTACAAAACACACACAAGTTCAGGCAATTTTCTTTTACCAACAAAGGTCTTTCCATTTATCAACATGACAAAACTGTCCACTATAATACGAAAAGAAAAGAAAAGAATCCTTTTTTTTTTTTTTATCAAGATGAATTCATGCTTTGCCTAAACCTCAGAGTTATAGAAATAAATGTCCGTGAATAAGAAATACCGTGAATGAAGACTAAAGGTTCAAGAACTATCAATTTGCAGAGTTACTGAGTATAGTACCACAAATTACACAACTACGAAGCTTACTTTAAAGATCAAGAAACCGCGTCAAAATTACACAACAATGAATTTTCCTATGCTACCGATCATCTCTTGTGGAAGCAATATAACAGCAATTTGAAATCCATACTAGTACGTTTCTAAAATGTCTTGATGCCATGTTTTTACATAGAGGCAGTAATGGACGGAACACTCCCAATCAACTGATCAAGGGTTCTGTTTTTCTGTCACATAATTTTTCCTCATTTCTTGAAGAAATTTTACCAAATCCCTTGAAAGAAGTATGCAAGTTCATTATACTAACAAATGCACACAAAGAAATCCAGCTTTTCTTTTGATTTTTTTTAATCAAGAAGCAATCCTCTTGCTTTACTTAACGTAAGAAGCGAAACATCAGCGGCTATACACTTTTTATGCATTTTTAGAAAATTAGTATATGAGAAGTTTGATTATTATATTACCTTTTTCAATAAAAAAATTATTGAGTGCTCTCGGGGCTTGACCACATAGTGTTATAACGCTATTGTCTAAGACATACTTATGCGGGATTGAAGACAATATATATAACTTTCACCTAAATATGTGACGATGAAGGCCGATAAAAGAAAGTGATTGAGAAGTGTGTTAGGGCACTACGTGGTGATGACTCAGGACCACTTTATAATTAATTACTCACAAGCAAGCCTCAATTCATTGAATTTTTGCTTGAAAAGGATTACGTGGTTACGGAATTATAATTACGATATTACCACAAGATGTAAGTCAAACGTGACTTCTTTTACCACAAGATGTAACTCCTCCGTTCTTTGCGTTGAAGATAATAGGATTGTGTCTTCACTGATACAATTTTCTGGCTACGCAATTGAAGAAAAATATGTCCACGAATAACGAATGATGAGTTAGGGTTCAAGAAATATCATACATCAAGAATAAAGGAGAATAGTACCGCAGTTGGTGTTTGAAATTTGACAAAGATTATTGAAGCTTATGCGATAGTTCAAATGACGCATACACAAACACACATATAAATACATACGTGCATATATCTCTATATGGAAAATGTTGAAAAGCGCAAGAAGAGGATAAAGATTGAGGTGTCTACCGGGAACTTGTGGTGGTCGGCGGCGGAGTAGTTGAACGGACGACGACCGCGAGAGTTTTCGTTGTTGACAGCGAGAGGAAAATTTCGTGAGGAAAGAATTTCGTTCAAATTTTCTCCTACTTAAAGCAAGTGCAAGAGTTTCCCCCAAATTCTCGATAACACCCCGTTGGATGGAAATTTTTACGAGAAAAAGGAAGGAAATGGTCGTGGTTTTTAAAACTTTTCTGTCTCAATTTATTATTGTTCCCTTTTAAAGATAATAAGTAAGGAAAATTTTCTAATAAAGACTTCCCGAATTTAAGAAAAAATATAATTTTTTCACTTAAAAAATTGTTTTTGGGAAATCCAAATCTTCCAATGTGTTCAAAAGGTTTTTTCAAGATTGATATACAGTTTTGCGAAACACTGCTTGGATCAAGCCCTTCCTAGTATTTTTTTTGAGGAGTTCCCGCGTGGTCTCTTGAAAACACCTTTTGAACATATTGGACGGTTCGGATAGTAAAAAAAAAATGCTCGGATCATAGGGGTCCGCAAGTCCGGAGTCCGGACCAGAAGCGGCCCCTAATAACTAATTATTTCTTTCGTCCCAAATTACTTGTCGTTTTCGGGAATCTGTGCATTTTGCACACAAAAAATAATGTATAACTATTCTTTTCTTTTCAAAATTTTTTACACCAATTTAAAGATCTCATTGAGTAGAAAAAGATGGTTTAAATTTTTTTTCGAAAAATAATTTTTTGAGCAATGAAAATCCTAATTGTCTCACAGAAGAAATGAAATGTAGAAAGAGAAATAGAAAGACAGAAGAAGAGAGAAATGGAAAAGATATTATTCAGCAATTGTTTTTCATGCTCAATTACACGAGAAAGACAGGTTTATATACCTGTTTATACCGACTTAGTTCAACAGAAATACACCCATTTTTTTTTTTGAACATGTCATCATATCATATCAAAACGCCATCCGGCACTGATTACATCGAAAAACAGGAATGCAGCCAAAACCACTAACAATTGAAATGAGACCGGCAAAAGCCAAACATGAAATAAGTTGGTTTGATAAGTAACGTAACACACAGTAAACCAAATGTTACAGTTACAACAGAAACTAAACGGTTACAGGTGTTACTAACTACCCGTAGTGAGTCTTAGTGAGCCTTAGTGAGCCTTAACAAAATGAAATAAGTTGGTTTGATAACTAATGTAACGGCCTGCTGAAAATTTCTTTGTTTGGAGACATCACTGCCATCATTCTATTTCCCTCAAGTCCTCGACTGCTCTACAGTCTACCGAGTTTGCTCTCTCTCTCTCTCTCTCTCCCCCCGGTCGACTTTCAAAATTCCCTCATGGCCGATCTATGATTTTTTGTTTTGTTTATAACATTGGATTCCCGATTTTTATTTTATTTTGTGAGATGTTCTGTTAAGAAAGCCCAATAATTTACATGGGCTTTCTGGTTTTTTTTTTTGTTTGCAATGCGGGTCTCTTGATTTTGTTAAAAACGCCCAATAATTTCCATGTGGTTGCCAATTTTTTTTATGGAAGTGGGTGTCTTGATTTTGTGCAGAAGATCTTCGGATCCAGATTTGAACTTAACGGCAGAACACTGACTGTAATCTACACAATCGTTCCAACAATGAAATTACTTTTCAAGTATTCAGCGCTGTTGTATCACATCGGAAAGCATTCCAATAAGCATGTGAGTGTGCAAACTTCTCTCATGAGCCTCATCCGAAATGATGAGAGTATTCCCTCAATAAGGAATCAAATCTGGATTCACAAAAGGCAAATATTGAGAACAATCTATTTCAAGAAAACGGCCGGGAAAAGGCTACAATACATACTCCTACAAAAGTTACAATTTTTTTTTATAAAAGTTACGATTTTTTTTATTTATTTATAAAAGTTACGAGACACACCAAAATGTTATGAATCATAAAAAATGTTACGAATCATACTGATGAAAAGTTACGAAAAACTAAAAAATGTTACGATTGTCAATGAGGTGGCACAATCTTGACCATACAATAGGTACATATATGGTATGCACATTTAATGGATGTGTATTGTAACCATTTCCGGCCGGGAAAAGAAACTTAAAAAGCATGGTCTGGTGAGTGTCCTCGTGAGGACGGAAAAAAAAACATGATCATTAGTTCAATACTTCCAAGGCTTTAGTTTAAACCATACAGAACAGAAGAGTATCTTCCTAACATCAAATTTATAGAATGGGAACAACACATCGGCTTATTCTGGTTCATGTTTATGTTTATAACAACCACAAATGACACCAGGGAAAATTTTAGGAGAAGAAACAAGGAAAAGCATTAGCGCTAACCAAGAAAGAGAACCATTACAACACGAGTTTAAAAATAGAATTCCTTGTAGTTCGTTATCTGCTTCTCATTAAATTTCTTGTTACGCATATACAGAAAAGAGCAACAGAATGTATGCTCTCGAAGAAAAACTTGCATGACAGCCACCTACTCCTTGTCCTTTCGGGAGAAAAACCAGCACAATCATATCATTAAGAGAGATATCCTCGTTACCCTAGATGGAGAGTTGGCCGATCATGGAGTCAAACTCCAATTCCCGGCCGCAGCCTCGTGCAACTTTCTTTTGTTATGCATGCAATTTCGTGATCTCTAAGCCCTATTCCTTCGCTTTCTTTTATAACTAGCGTTGAACCGCACGGGCAAGATTATAACATACACGCACAAATGTTTGTACATGGCATAATAGGTGGCAAGTGGACCCTAATCATACACACATATCTAGCATAAGATAAAGTTAGCGTGTGAACATTAACATTTGAACACAATTTATAGTTTTCTGGTGTAACAATAACTAAATTGCCGATTGTTGAAAAAAAGAGCAAGTAAACTGAGATCTAAATATGAGCAATAATAAATTTGAAAAAAACATACTCATGGCAGGGTGGCGTTTTTTTTTGGGTCGGTAGATAATTGCAACACAAACTCTTGAGTGGCATAACTTTAAGAGGAAAATAGAACGTATTGATATGTGAATGCAATTTACAGTATATTGGAACTAACCTTTATGCACTGGAGTGTAGAAACCAAAAATTGTAGTAAATTGCGTAAGAATATGGCCTCCTACATACTTTAGCAATACAGAAATATATGATTGAATTACATGAATACCATGGACATAAAATCATTCGGTGAAAAAAAAAAATCATGAATAGAAAGAAACATGATGGTGAGCAGATTATGGAATAGTGGTAGGTTAGAAGCGTACCCTTTTTCTGTTTGGATACTCATATGGACTTTGAATGAAGTAGTGTTTTTCCAAAAAAGGAAGGTAATCCTACATAATTAACCAACTAGAGGCCGGGGCACATGCAATGCGTGTGTACGTTGAACTTTGACAAAACAATATGCACAATTGCTTCTGGCTTTTTTTTTTTTTTATCATGTGTTGTATTGGATTATCTTTTTACATGGCAAGAAACATAATACTGTGATATCAATAAACAATAATGGAAATAAATATTACATCAGATAAACTATTCATACTTTTCTATATTTATGTACTACGTATACATTGTCACGAATTGCACGTAATAAAATCATATATTATCATACTAAAATTTGCGGCCGTTAACCAATAGTTTTTTTAATACGCAAACTATAGATAAATTTAATGTTTTAGATACTGATTTTATTTTATTTTATTTTGTAAAAGAAGCTATGAGGATAAGTTTATAGTCTTCTACCATTATCACTCAACAAAACAATGGGAACTTGTTTTTTTCATTATTATTTTTATTTATTTAACGTTGAATATAACCCACACATTAGCTTATACGGACTATAAGCCACGGAATAGATTGGGATGGAAATAAAGAATGACATGGCATTTTTTTTATATATATATATAAGGTGAAAAAGGTACAATAATAAAAAATCACATCGAACAATCAAATTTGTCAAATTTCTCTAATTCAAGAGGACCATCCTCAATCGCCGATGAACTTATCATACACATATTTTGTCATACTGACTTATACACAAAATTTTAACACAATTCCAATTCCCGGCCCCTCTCTCTAATTGGGAGTAGGTGCAGTACCTTTTTTTTTTCTTTTGATCGATCAGGGGAAAACAAAAAAATAAGTGGTGCAGAGTAAACAAAAGCATGGAGTAGGTCAAATAAATGGTAAGTTGTAGAACTGGAAAAATGCGGTACCTTTGTTTGGGAGGCTTGCCCTATTCTCTTCGGTGTCTATACAAAACAGAAGAGAGAGAGAGAGAGAGAGATGAAGCATTGGTCATTTCACTCATTGTACCTGCGAAAAAAAAACAGAAGAACCGCAAATCAGTTGCAGTGTATGTACATACATACACTGTTTATATACATTTGCATTTAACCAAAAACTTTGAGGGGCCATTCGTACCTGTGTGAAACAGAGAAGAGGACACGAATTGTAGGTTTGAAAGTGACAGGTTTATTGTGTAAAGAGGGAATATGTGGGAGACGTGGGGTTATGGCAGTTATTTTGGCGTGATGTTACGGTTTTACCCAAGCAGTTTTTTCTCCTGTGCTAGTTCTGAAGATATAGAAAGCATTTTATTTCAGGGGCAAAAGAGGGAAACACTTTTGTGACAGGGCTTCAAAAAAAAAGAGGACACCAAACTGGTGCTCCCCCTTTCCATATTAGAATAGATGCTCACCCCTACGTGTTCTCCAAGTCTGTCATTCCATCCCTTCCAAAAACTCTCATTAGTTTTTTTTTTTTGAATGGCAAAAACTTTATTAATTTTGAAAAATTACAAGACTAATAGGGACAAGGAATCAACAAACAACTGCCAAAACCGAGACCCAAGTCGACAATTGGCAAGAAGCCAATAAAAGACACCCAATAAAATAAAACTCTCATTAGTGGACCCCTAATTACTTGTTATTCACCAGTAAACCATGGGCCGACCCTAAAATTTGGGTTGCCCAAGCCCAACTCAAATTTAATTTCCCACTTAATATTAAGTCATTAAAAAAAAATACAGGTCAAAAAAAAAAAAAAAATCTACGTTAGTTTGTGCTTTTAACTTGAATTACATAAAAAAGTCTCCGGTTATAGTGCTTTACAATTAACAAAATCTGATTCAATTAAAACAACTTCTCCTTGTAAATTCTTAGTTTTTTATATATCTGAGAAGGTAAATAGAGAGAGAAAAATTACTTATAAAAATGTTTATGGTGTGCAAAATATTTGAACCTTGGACTCTAGAATCATTAAAATATAACTAAATTTTAACACATAAGAGTTTTATTTTTATCTATTAGGGGGTGTTCCACTAACCCAGTTTTTTGAAAAAACTGGTTTTTCACGGTTTTTTTTATGTGATATGTTGTGAGAGAATGACCTGTTTCGGTGTCTGAAAAAAACAGTTTTTTGTTAGTGGAACAACCCCTATAAAGCAGAAAAAATAGTGAGGAGCGATCCAGTCATATTGAGCGCTTTTTGGATTAAGCCTTTACGGGGCGTTGGCTGGTGGATTTGATTTTGGGTAGATTTATAATGAGGGCGGATTTGAGGGTGGATTTATAATGAGGGTGGACCCACCTCCTAAGAAGGGTGGATTTGTAATGAGGTGTCAGAGGGATTTAGAGGGTGGATAAGAGGGTGAATGACTGAATTGCCCTCTGTTTATTAATTTCATTGACAAAATGGATTAATTCCATTACAATAAAATAAATACACAATAATTATAATAAATGCACAATAAATACATGAATATATTTAAACTATATTAGATACTTAAAAAACATATATTTCTGAATTTTTTAAAAAATAATTACTGAACATTAATTTTTTTGTAGTTTAATGGTTGAGAATTTTGTTGTAAGAAGGGCCAATCACACATGATTATTATGTCCAACAACCCTCCATTATATCGACTTCTCTGTAGCAAAAAAAAGGCGGTCTTCTTCTCCTCCCACAAATCCCAGATCTGAGCCGGAAAAACCCTCCGTTCAAAATTGGAAAAAATCCTCTCTCTTTCTCTCTCTCTCTGATCTTGACCAAAATTGAAGACTGAAATTCCACCAATCAAACCCACAAAGGGGGAGGACAACTGCCGGCGAGGATGATAACGGTACCCCTTTTCCCCACCGATCTGCTGTTCTACTTCATGTTTTTTTTTTTTCCTTTTGGGATTTCTCTGGATTTTTTGGATTGAAAAGGGATGGATTTGGAGGGGCAAAATCGACCCTATCCGCCCGGATTCGCTAACGACAGGGGTGAGGTCGTCGTTAGCAAATCCACTCGCAGGTGGATTGTATCTCCCAACAGTGATTTAATCCGGGAGGAAGAAATCGCAGCCAAAGACCGGAGATAGCGTGGGACCAGGATATAGAAGAGGGGCGCTTCATATATCAGGCCTCAAATCCACCAGCCAAACATTGCGTTACTGAAGATGGGTTCCCTAGCTCACTGTCACTCACCGCAAGCGTGAGCACCATTTTCTCTCACCAACAGTCAGATACAATGGCCTACAGATACAACACAAGAATTTTTGGAAAAGAAGATAGAAGACTCCCTTACTCCCTCAAATTCTCTCTTCCAAAAACTGGATAAGAGAAGCATGAAAGCAGGTTGGCTTCTACTTTTCCGTACCCACATTAGCCCCACGATGTTCCCCAAGAATTTTTGACCCTAAAATATTGGGTTCCCGCTAGAGGGCCACGGGTCTTTGTGCCGAAGCCCGTAACTTGCATAGCATGTAGCTCACCGTCAATGTCAGGTTCCTCCTCCGGCCAAGTAACTCAGTGATTCTTAATTATTCTTATTTTTTTCCCAGGGAATTTTTACCAGGAGGCCGGAAGAGGAACCTGACATCGACGGTGAGCTACATGCTATGCAGGTTACGGGCTTTGGCACAAAGACCCGTGGCCCTCTGGCGGGAACCCAATAATTTAGGGTGAAAAATTCTTGGGGAACTTCGTGGGGCAAACGTGGGTACGGAAAAGTAAAAGCCAGCCTGCTTTCATGCTTCTCTTATCCAGTTTTTGGAAGTTTGAGGGAGTAAGGGAGTCTTCTATCTTTTTTTCCAAAATTCTTGTGTTGTTTCTGTAGGCCATTGTATCCGACATAGGTTTGACTATGGAGCTATCGACTGTGGGTTAGAGGCTTAAGCACGCCTGCTTCTCTGGAACCCTCTTGCACCTCCTCTCTACTCATGCCCTGTTATCGACTAAGACTGATGTGTAAATTTTTACTGTATTGTTGAGTGGATTGTCATTGCCGTTTTCTTTATGAACATCTATTCTCAAATCAGGCTGTATATGTGCTCCCTTTACTACTTGCCTCCTATGTGTTCGATAAAATGTCACACATATCCATACTTCATGTTTCCGATACACGCGTTTGTATTTTCTGGCTTTTTATGTCCATTTCAATCTTTCCCTCTCTTCGAATGCTCATTTGCAATAAGATACAGTTCATTAGTTAGTGAAGGATTACAACCCAGGTTGTGAGGAGGTGGATGGTTTGTTCACCTCATAGTACTGTTGGCGTTTCTCCCAGAGTACATAGTACCTATTTTAGCATTTCCTCATCACGGTTGCATATTAAGTAGTTTACACATCAGTCTATGAGAACTCGAGCTTCTTTGAGTTCCCTCACATCAATTTCTTTTACAAAATGCCTATCAAACAAATTTATTTTACTAGATCACTGATATACGAAGGAGTTGAGAACATAATTGGGCTTTATCATGGTAGCAGTTCTAAATGTTGATGGCTTTGAGAGTTGAATAATTGTGAGTAGTTTGATTGCCACCCAATGACCACATCAAGCATGTGTATTTAGATATTCGATTGGTCTTTCTCTCCGACCTTATAGTTCTCTCTCTTGTCCCTTAATTTTTCAATTCTAAATCAAACGGTGGTTCATGGGTTAGAGAGAATGATGTGCTCAATCGTTGTATCAAATTTGGAACCCAACCATGAAAAGGGAAAAACAAGATGGTGGTTTAAAAACTGAAAACCCTTCCTTTGAGCAACTCTCTGTCAGTTAGTTCTCCACTCCGGCGATCCTCATCCACAAGGACGTGTCATCTTATCCCCTCCTCCCATTTCAACGGCACGACGGGAGAAGATAACAGGTATCATTCATGAGATTCCATTAGGCTTCCCCTTTTTCGATTTTCAATTTATGATATTCTATTGGGGTTTCAATTTTAGTTATTAGTTTGTTTTCTATTCCTTTTTACTCTGAATTTGGACAGAAACCCCTATGATGAACTCATTTGGTTTTTCTTTCCTCTTTGCAAGTAGATTTTGGTGATTGTCTTGAGGTCCAATGGAAATCCCATTAGATGGTATGATTACATCTTTTCCATAACTTTTTCTTTATGTTTATCTCTGAATGACCTTTCATTTAGTAGATGTTTTAACTAAGTTGACGTTGATTTAAATCAATCAAACAATTTCTAAATCTGGGATATTGGATGGTTTTTTTTTATTTCAGTACCTCTGATTAAAATTTCATTTCGTTTTTATGCATTCAATTGAAATTTTGGTGTTTAAGTTTTCAAATTGATCGCAACTTTGCATTTGTGGTAAAGGTTCGCAACTTTGCATTAGTGGTTAAGGTATGCATTTGTTAGCTTTAATCTTTTCCGTTTGATGGGTGTGTGCTTGCGTCCTTGGATTGTACTTCAAATGATGTTTCCCCAAGCGTAGGGTTTAGGTGTTGCGAAGCATGATAACTGGAAGTCCGGGTAGAGTCCTCAGAGACCGAATGTGCAGCACGTGAGTGTTGATTCGCGAATGTTGGTTTTAGCCTTAAAGCGGCAAACTAGGCGTTTGTAGTTTGGGGGTGGAATTCACTTAACTTCATGAATGACTTGGAAGATTAAAAAGACTAATTAAAACAAGGCTAAGTCAAGGGGTTCACAACACCCATGCCTTAGGCCGATTCGTTCTCCTCTAAAAATAACCGGCTCGGGGCGTCGTTAAACAACCCCGAACGGAAGATTTGCTATTTAAACTCGTTTAACTAGAAATGGTGTTTCTCAAAGAGTAGGATTCTTGTGCCATTTATACAAACGTTTTGATTGACATAGCCCTAAGCATCACACGTGCCAAGCGGTCAAGCCCTTGGCTACGTGTGATCAACGGGATTAACAAATCCAAATTTTGATACATAAAATCAATCCGTACTCTTTGATTAACAAGCAATGTTTACATTATGGCGAGGAGAGTGAATGAGCCTAAGTCACAGGGTGTTAATCACCCCATGACCGAGCCTATAACGACTACTCGATTATAACTACGTAGAACATGACTATTTTGATGAAGGAAATAAAAAACATAACAAATAACATTAAAAACTTATTTTTATGGAAGATCCTAAGTTTTCCTAACCCTTTATACTTAGAGAAATTAACAAACAATCACTAAGAACATGAGTTTTCAAAGGATTAAGCTAGAAAATCAAGTAAACTAAATACTAGATGGAATTGAAAATGAACTAGATTACTAGAAAGATCTAATCAAGAGCAACATGTTTAATAAACGTGAAATTAACGGTAGACAAACACTTACATGAGATAAACTAGAGAGAGAGAGAGAGAGACCTTGGAACCTCTTCCATGGAGGAGAGAGGGGAGAGCAAAATATCCTGGGAAAGAAATAAAAGAAGTAGTCTTGAGAAAGAGAGAGAGGAGAAGATATATACAAGGGTCCTTCTCTCTCTTCAAAAATATCCATAAAGCTCTCACAAGAGCATAAAACATTCCATAAGTAGTAAGTGCATAAAGTGCTCAAAAAGTGATTTGCGGGTGTTTTTGGACCCGTCCACTTTAATCCGGATCGGTCCAGAATCGTCTAGGAAAACTTCGAGGAAATCTTCGAGGAAATCTGGATTGATCCACTTTAATCTGGATCGGTCCGGAATTGTCTGGAAATTTCATTTCAAATTTGGATCGGTCCACTTTAATCCGGATCGGTCCGGATTGGTCTGGACTTGAATTTAACTTCTTTGATCACTCCCTTTGATTTGCGTGCTTCCGGACTTCCTCCAAATCACCTAAATGAGTTGTGCGACCCTCGGGGGTGGTGTTCCTTGGTCACTTGAGTGCTTGTTCACTCAGGGACTCCACCGGGAGTTTTGTGTGAGCGTGAAGCGCGGCTTCAAGCCCCCGGCTACTTGGGGCGTTTCGGCTTGCCGGGCCTTAGCCAAATCATCGTTTCTTGGCTCTCGAGGCCCGGTGTTGGCGTGCCATGGGGTACGTGGCCCTTGGTAACGCAGCACAGATCTCAATGCGCACAAAACGCGCTCATTTCACGTGTTTAACCTGTAACTTAACAAAAACACAACTACGCACATATCAACCAAATTAAGCGCGAACTCGCGTGCGTGTGTGAAATAAATGAGCACGATAAGCCCCGGTATCTACAATATTGGGGGCTTATCAGTGTGTAGCCATTCTTTCTTTTTTAGCTATCAAAATGTAGTGGGCATGAGGGGCAGTGGTTGTGGCAGACTTTGTTGATATGTGGCAGACTTCGTTGATAAGTTGAAGGGATTGGATGAACATTTAATACACGTATGCTGCTTTTAACTTTGAACTATTGTGGCATCATTAACAATGAGTTAGGACCTTTTGTTTGGAAAGTTGATCTATGGTAGCTTTGAATTTGTGTGGATAGACTTCCAATAGTTTGTCTCAACTTCTACTTAAAGACGGTGAAGGGCTTGATCCGAGCAGTTTTTAATAAAACTATATATGTTTAAAACGTATGTTTAAGGGTCTACGCAAGAAATCATAAAAAAAATGACCAGGAAGGACTTGATCCGAGTAGTTTTCAATAAAACTGTTTCAAAACACGTTTTAAACACATTGAACTGTTCAAATCATCAAAATTCGATCAGGAAAGTGGAAGTCCGCATGGGAAGGGTCCTTATTAGAAGCTTGGGGTGTGTGTGTGTGTGTGTGTATATATATATATATATATATATATATATATATATATATATATATATATATATATATAGAGAGAGAGAGAGAGAGAGAGAGAGAGAGAGAGAGAGAGAGAGAGAGAGAGAGATTGGTGTAATGGAAAGGGAAGGAGAGAGTGTAACTGATAGCTTTTAGTAAATTAGGGTCATTTTTGTGAGTTTAGGAGAGTTAGAGGTCCTAAATAAAATTAGGATTAATTAACGGTACTTAAAACTAATTAGGGAATAAACTAATTCTAATTACAATATAATTTATTTAAAAAAAAGCCCGAAATTTGGGCTATTAGAAGTAGTTTCTTAGGCAAGGGTATGATAGCTTACTTGGTAACATGAGGTGTCACGCTCCAAAATCACATGACTCAAGCATGTGAGTTTAAGGATCATACACCAATTAACTATATAAAAAAATTAATGCTATCTCTATGGCAAGTTCCAATTTGAATGCTACAAAACTTGATCAAACCGTGTCCGTTTGGTAAAAATTTCGAAATAGGGTGTTGGTTTAAGGGAATTTCTCGATAGTCAAATTCGATGACAAAACCTAGGCATTTTCCGATAATTACAAATGAGGTTTTAGCTAAAATAAATGAGTAAACGGTAAACGAATAAAAAAACATTAACAATGGTATTGACTCCATTAGCGAAGAGTGACTCAATTCACTAGCTCAATACTCACATCCACATGTCTCAAAGTGCATGTTACATGTCTTGATATAAAATATGAACTCAAATCATACTCAAAATAAGTTAAACTTCATTAAGAGTTTACAACCTCCACAAAATGTGTAATTAGAGTTTCATACACCTGGCAACTCGAAATTATGTGCAATTAAACATATGAGATAAAATTGTAGGTACAACACAGGCTTCCTCAAATGTAAAAGTGTTGATTACCCAAAAAAGGTTAAATTGTACAACCTCAGTCAAAACTCAATAAGAAATGTGCTAATTGCTAAAGGTGAAGATAATAGAACGCAAGCAAAATACAAAACACTTGAGGATAATATTCTTATTTTTCTTTCTTTGAACAATTGAATGGTAAGTACATATATGCAATATTCTAAAATACCTTATCTATATTACATTACACAACATGTTAGCAAAATGTCCATCTTAGAACTGTCCTCTCTAGCATAATTGAGGACTAAGATTTAATTGCAAGTGAGTCTTTGGTTTAAACATAGGACCCAGATTCTCCCCAAAAGAGTTTTGTATTTGAAATTCATACGTGGCACACTGAATGGATTAGATTGAGTGTTAATTTTCAAGGGTGAAGATTTGATGATGATGATGGATTCACAGTGGCTTAATCATTTTATCCCCATTCAAATTTTGTTTGAATTGTGTTCAACTACACACTACATATACGGGTTATATGGACACCTCCAACTATGGTTGCCAGAAGTTGGACACCCTGAAATTTTCAATTGAGCACAAGAAGGGAAGTACCATTACTCAATTTTTGTAGAAACTTGTTTTGTATTTTCAAAGAGTTCAAGCAGTGCGATTTTAGTACATTAAGAGTCTCATAATCCTGTGATTCATAACTAGACAATGAGGATGAAATTTTATCGACAATAAGGAAAAATAGGGACACAAAAATCTCGATAAACTGATGTTACACCCTTAGCAATAACACCTCGCCATATATAATCATGGTCCTGATGCCCAAATTGGCCCAATCCCAAGGGTCGATCTTCAAGTGCCTTTGAAGGAAATGGAGAGCCTAAAACAAGCAAAACTGTCTCAATCCTTGAGCGCATATGTTTCCTCTGAAGTTGAATTACATCGATTAAATCCCAAGCACTGAGTATTGGTCCAATTGGTCGCTTCACATGCAACAAAGGAGTTGGGGGCATCACCAGTGCAGGAGACGGTCTTCTCCAATTTTGACCGCCCATCAGACTGTTGGGATTAGAATTAGATAGTTTATGAAGCCTGACACGAAATGGTACATGTCTAGAAAGAGTATTTGGAATCATGGGGTGATCATGACTAGACATGTCCATATCTGAAGATTGATGTGGCGATTCAGTAGAAAGTACATCTGTTCTTTGCCATCGGGTTGCAGTGTGAAATCCTGCATAATCTTTGCTATGGCCAACATCGCAGTTCGAATACATAATTGGTATCCTGGGATCATTGAAAGGTGGCCCTGCAATCCTTCTTTTGCACGCCTTGCCTCATTAACATTTCTGAATTCAACACAAGTAATTCCGTGATAGGAAACTCCTTATAGTCTCAATCTCAACGAGCACCATCATCTCATTATGCAACATTTGCTCGTCAATATGAACAGGAGGAGGGTTAACTTATACACAATAAATTGGTACGCTGTCCATCCAATGTTTGTTTGCTAGATCATTGAGAGTGCTGTCACCCAACTAAAATTTGAAGTTCCACCTCTGTTTAGTCCGTTATTGAAACACATTGAGAGTAGTACTGTCATGAAAAAATGGGGAAACTTCAGAATACTATCAAACCAATTCGAAGTTCCGCCTCTGTTCAGTCATTGAAACAGAAACTGTGAAGTGATCGGCACTACCAATTTGGAAGAAATGACTGCTTCTAACTAAATCAAGAATCTCCCAAAACTGATGAATATTTGGTAAAACTAAAATGCAATGCAGTAGAAGGGAGCACAGCATGACCCCAATCAGATGCCCCCCACAACATTTCCTTAGTTGAAAAGTTAGATGAGCATCAACGTCAACAAAATTAATTTGTGCTTGTAAGAAATTACCTGTTCTCTTTGGGATAGCTCCGAGTAATTTCTAAAGACATCTCATGGCATCCTTGGTGAATCAAGAAGGGCGATACTTTGGCTGAGAAACTGTCCTTCCTTGGTCCACGGTTATCAGCAAAGTTATCCTATTGACATAAACGTGAAGAAGTTACTAGGCAGAGAGAGGAAATGAGAGTCTACAGGCAGAAAAAGAGGACATTATGAGATCAGTAAGATATCCTAACTAGTCAGAAAAGACCCGAGGAGAGAGATATATAGACTTGTTTATTTTCACCACCAGCAGGTTTTTTCATATGTGGTAATGTGGTGATTATCCAGAGTAGTTGAATGGACTAACACAAATGTGTCAACAGCCCAAGGACAGAATCAACAGCAGTCATTTTGCAAATCGAAAACAAACCTGTACCAACGGCTAGCAGCATTTCTAACATGGAAAGATGGTTCCTCAATGTACCATATTTCCTTTATCAGATGTGAAAAAAAATAATATTAAAAGGTGCATGTGCCAGCTATACATGCAGCTATTGTAACTCCAGAAAATCAGAAAAATAGATTATATATCATTTAGAACGCCAGAAGATGATTCTGAATGCTTCAGATTAATTAGCCAACTTCTGCCTAATCCATTCAGCAGCATGCATCATGCAAATGATTCTAGAGCACTTAAGAGGCTCACAGTGAAAGAGACCCAGCACATGGAGGTTTCAGTTGATCCCTCAACTCTGTTAACCAGCCGATTTGTAGGAGATCACCTAAAATTTAAATCTGTGATTATAGCTTCTCATCCAAGCTGTGATTAAATGAGAGCACTTCAAATTTAAATCTAGTTAATCGACTTACTCTTTTTGATGTGTGTGACCTGAGAAACTCAGCAAGTATCTGGTCACTGCCGATTTGCTTGCCATTTATCACTTCTAATGCTTGAGAAGCATCTTACAACCGAAACTAATATACATATGCAATATTACGGTCCCTAATAAACCTGAACTCCTCAATTTTCCAAAATTTGAGGAACTCTTCTTGCAATATTTCCTTTGTTACAGATGGGCTGATTCCACTCACCCACAAACTTTTGACCACCAATCAAAGAGGACTGGGCAGTATATGAAACATATCACTAAATGGTGCATGTCATGCATGAAAGAGCATTTGGGAATCATGTGAAGATCATGTGGTGGTTCATTAAAGAATAGTATAAATGTTATAACAACACGAAAGTAGGTGACATCAATGTTGCTATCTATCAACTCCATCTCGTATGTCCTCTGGAACATGAAAAATTTACAAGTATAGTTACCAATTTTTTTTCTATTGGAACACAATCTATGTACAGCTCACAAACACACACACACAAACCCAGACACACACAGACAGAACGAGAGAGAAGGAAAAAAGTGGGAAAATACCAAAGATAGACCCCCTATGGACCCCAAACAACCAAACAATTTTTTGCGGAAGCTTAAATCACCAAGTTTAGAAGAAGTTTTTTTTGCTTAATATGTTATAGCTTCCTCTAATGACCCCTAATTAACAGTAGAAGCTCTAATTTATATCTGATTGCTCTTAGTAAAAATGTAATATTTCAAATCCTATAAAGTACTCTCCTAGTTGTAATCCAATAATTATTCCCATCTATTGTATCAGTAGCATATTGATCGTACCTATGGTTGTAAGTTGCCGTATCGGTTCGCGCGGTCAGGAGTAACGGATATCACTAGTATCAGTCAATATGTAACGGGAATCGGATGACGGACTCGTTGATCTTTTCAAGCACTAACAAATGTTAGAAAGCCAGTTGGCACATACAGTTGAACCTTATTCATAGATTGACTGTTTTTAGAGGTTTTTAATAATGATTGGACCCTTACAAGTAGTTTTGTGAGTACGATTGACTTTAAAATTGTGTTTTAAGGCAATAAATATTGACATTTTCAATGAAAAAGGGAATATCACTACCTAACACACTAGAAAAGGTAGAATAGCTAATTTATGCAATAAAGAAGGTGAATGGTAATATATCTAGCTAGATTAATGCAAATACCCTTGTCATAGAAAGATTGATGCAAATACCCAACCAATAGCACAACAGTACACACAAAAAATAAATTGATAGGTGGGTCTGAAAAAGGAAGAGAAAGGAAGAAAAGTTGTTTCGATAAATTTGTCAAAGTAAAAGGTAAGTGTACCATTTAATGCCCCCCCGGTACTACACCGTTACTCAATATGTAAAATGTATATTCCGATAGCCATGTGATTCTCGGGGACACCATTTTTCTACACAGCAACCAAAGCTGTGAAATCCCTTCTAAAGAGTCCCACATCGGATGGGAATACCAAGCCATTATGGGATATAAGTCACGCCTAGGCTACGCTAACCTTTTGAGGCCAGCCGAGCCACAGGTGGTTACCGGTGGTATAAGAGTCTACCCCAACAGAAAGTGTGAGACGGGTCCTGAAAAGAGACGTGACGTGACGTTCTTGGGTGGGCCCGACAAGTGAAGAGCTTGAGGTGCTTGCCGTGCTTGGCAGTCCTACATGAGACAAGCTTGAAGAGTCCAGAGGGCTTGACGGTCTTAAGCATGTACTTGTCTCACATCATTCAGTGGGTGAAAGTTTTTGGACCATGAGGCGCAACAAGGACATTGCGATCTTAATTGGGGGAGATTGAGAAATCTTGTCTAGAACGTCCCACATCGATGGGAGTCCTAGGCCAATAAGGGATAAGTGACTTCCCTAGGCTACTTATAAACCTGAGGTAAACCTTTTGAGGCTGAGTGGTTCAAGGGCAGAGGGCAAGGCTAGCAAGGGCGTGGGTCATTACAAAAAACAGATGCCAATACTGCTGTTACGTTACATAAAGGAAATTAGGTCATAACTCTTCCACTTTTGTCAAGTTTGTTACAAGGACCAACATCCTTATTGAGACAAGGTTGCCGAACAAAAACAAACATTCCTTAAATGAATGGCTGAGAGCTTGAGACAAGCATACTTAGATAGATGAGTGGTGAGACCAGGAAACATAGCATTAGAAAAGTTGGTGGGTCACTTTTATTCGGCTTCATTTTAGAGAGAGGAACATCAGTTAAAACGAGGAGTTTTACGGTTGTAAATTCGTATGGCACAATAAAAAAATTCCGGCTAAATAGACGATCTACGTTAGGAAGTACGAAGTAGCCGATCACATGATAGGGATATTATGGTTGGTTTGGTTGGGTTTACCCAATTATATTCTTTTCCCCAAATACAAATATGCGACGAATATGAAAATTCCAACTCTCTATTTCATCATAAAGTTGGTCTGTCTAATGCTACCTCTAGCAATTATTGATAATCATTTTTTCTGAAAGCATATTTCCTAATTAGGGGAGAAAATAACATTTGGACTTCAATGCTTGAGGAGGATGGGAAAACATATTTTTTTTACCCTACGAGCAATATTTTAATTAATATTTAAAAGATGCTATTTTTAAAGGTTATCTATGAGAATAGAATGCGTCTCTTTTAAAATTTATTGTGTGACCAACTTTGCTTGGGTGCTTACAGTTGATGGTAGAAATGTGACAAAACTTGTAGTTGGACCAACATTGCTAGGCTGCTCATACTTTATGGTAGAAATGTGACAAAAGCTGTTGGGGCTCAAAACATGGGCAATATTCAACATACGAAATTAACTCAAACACGTATAAGGATTGTGTCTATTTCAAAAAAATAAAATTAGGCCGAAAATTTCCAATCATGCTCTTATTGGAGAAGAAGTACATAGATCTTATAGAAACTACAATAAAATTGTTTGGTGATTGTTGTCAATGGAGGTTTTCCTTTTATTCCTACATCAAAGAGCTAACGTTCCCTTAAAAATATTTACAACTTTAACTACAATTTTGAAGTATGCAAAGTGGAATGGTATGTCAAGGGATTTGAAGGATCGAAAATGTGGAGAATTAAGGATGTTCATGACTGGTAGGATCTCCTAGAATTGTGTGATGTCAAAGCAAAAGAAATTTTCGGGCAATTGTTGTCTTTGGAAGTTCTACGCAAAAGGACACGGAATTCAAAAGGTTTCCCAAATGTTTGGAATGCTTGGAATCAGAAGTAGTTTGTTGTTGAAGATAAATCAAATGCCGAATTTTTAGATCAATTTGACAGGAGAGAGAAGTTGAAATTACCTTCTAAGTCTTGGTACATTGGTTAACTACAGAGTTGTGATTAGAGAGTATCTTAGAGCAAATGGTGGTCAAATCTTCAGGATACATTCCTCTAGCACCCTAATTTGGACCCTCCAAATGTACTTAAGCAGTGGTCGGTAGACTCCCCAATGATGAAAACATGCCTCGAAAGCTTCGAACAATGCTCTTTGCACTCAAAACCCACATGAAACCTTTTAAAACAGACCCTAGCCTACACCATCTTTTAGTACATTCAAAACCTTCTTCATCGATATATAATATATCCCAAATCGATTTGAAATGAGGGAGATGTGAGAATTTTTCCAAAACGACTTATTTTTCGACCATGTGTGGGTAAAATGGTCATATCCTTGATGTATAAATAATTTTGGGTCCAAACTACTTGGGTTAGAAAGCAGACTTAACAAGATTTCCAACACTTCAAGCCACGCGCGAAACGGAGTTTGGTAGCACCCATGGCGGCCTCGCGAATTTCGACCTATTGAGCTGTCTGCCCATGGCCGTGCTGGAATGGCCATTCCCGTACAGTGGTCAATAACTTCAGCCAGAATGTTGACCAAACAAACCGCCTTGCCCACTACCGTACAGTGGTCACCATTGCCATACAGTGGTCACCCCATACTGTACGGTGGTCAAAGATGACCTTTTTGACTACGGTTTTTTGCTCCCAAAGCAAAATTTGCGGCAATCAACTAAAGGCTGACTTCCCCTTTCTTTTTAACCACATTTACTTCCTCCCAAAGTAAATTTTGCCCTACAAATACCCCCCATTTGAGAGCAAAAGAGGAGAGATTCAATTTATGAGAGGATGGTGTGAGAAATTAGTCTCGTTCTTGAGAGAAAAATCATTTTTTCAAAGTAACTCTACAAAACTCCAAAAATTCCCATATACTCCAAACTCCCGACAAACATTTCAACTTCTACACACAAAAGTCAAGCTGTCCAAATCTAAACACCCATTTCAAACCCATTTTTCAAGCAAGCAATCAAAGGAGCATTTGTTCTAAGCTACAAAAGGTAAAGAAACGCTTTCTATACTTACTGTTTCGACAATCTTGAGGAGAGCCACTGGGCTCAAACCAGTTCATTATACTGGTCTCGGGCTCAGTTGGCCTTCATTACCAATTCAACAAGAAAGCAAAAGTCTCCAGGTGACTACCGTACTGCTATGCTCACTTCGTACGGTAAGCATCCCCTTAGGAGAATCCCTACCTCTTGGTTCATTAATAGCCTAAAGGTGCAGGGTATTCTGTGTACATTGTACAAAGTATTCCTCAATAGGCAATTTACAAATTTTGTTTCCCTGGGCAGTATCAACACAAGTAATTTTACTCAAACGTTTTCTGTGATATTTTGGACTTATTGTGATCCTTTGGAATTACCTTCTTTCATTTCACATAGGTCGGTAATTCATGTCATTTTTATCATTTTGTACATTATTCATGTTTGCATAACATGTTTGCATAAATCCCTTATTTATTGTCATCCCCTACCCTTACGTGAATAAAGTTAAGCAATAAAATGTTTTCTAAATCCCACAAACATTGAGTAGAGACCAATTCCGTGTCGGTCGAGAGGGGTAGCTTACAACCCTTCCCCTCTCGTAACTTGGCTCCTGAACCCAATTTTTTTTCAGTAAGACCAAAACCTTTTCAAAACAAAAAGCACAGAAGTCATTCAAATTTTTCAAAATAAATGGTTTCTCGGGTGACAAACCTTTTTCAAAAGAAAACCGGGTAGCAACTCCGAATCATAAAAACGGCAGGTCTTTGTCCACAATTCCTCTACATTCGAACTTAATGATTTGGAAATGGGTTGATTCATCTTATAAATAGGATTTATGTTATTCCGCATTCGCCGGGACTGAAGAAATTGGGGTAAGTCTTTTCAAAGTAAAATGGTAAGCAAAGTGTCCTCATTATCCAATTTTAGATTTTTTTTTCTCTAAATTGGACTTTTAATTTCTGATTTGCAAAGTAGTATATAATTTATATTCTAGTTATGCAGACCCAATTGTAGTAATTTAAGTATCCCCGGTATTATATGCATTTGTTTACCACATGTAAACCTATATACAAGTTCTTTTATTTCGCTGTCCAGGATACGTCAAATCCTTGTTTTTCAATCCTCCAATCACTCTTTATCGTGGTGTGCATTGATAGCGCGTCAATCAACTGACAGATTTCAGAATTGGCATGAGCACTGTGTGGACGCGTGGCATAGGTCCGAGTGTATTGACAACACATTAACTCAAACTATACTGTAAATTCAGTGACGCGTTACTTACTTATAGGCTGAAATAACAGAAAGCATGAACTCAATTTCCTTTTTGTTAATTAGGGAATTTAACACGGTTTCGCACTGAAAACGTCAATTTGCACACCAAGGCGCAATCCGCACCCCAGGTGGACAAATTGCGTGACTTAAAACATGACCTCAATAAGTACTCAAGCATTGGAGGTTAAATTCCACCCAAAACATGGTCTGAAAGGATAAGTACTAGGGAAAGCTAGGGTGCATGTCTCTGGCTTGCACACAGCAGGTGCTGCTGAGGTGCATGTGGGAGGGTGTGAAGCAAAAGTTCACATATACGAAAGCAATATCCAATATGTAAAGGGTATTCTAACCTTAATAAGTAGGTTTTGGGATTTTGTTCCATCGAACATGGAAGATGATAAATCAATCAATCACTTCCACATACATGTGCTAGTTAGCGAGATTTGATCATTAATTCTAAGATTCTTTAAAATATGATGGGTGGTCCCCAGGAATGTGGTATCTTTCTAGACGTGAGGCTATAAGGGCAAGAAGAAATAAAAGACATGATTTCTAGTCTCAAGGCTTTAGATCTATTTGGGGAAAAAATCGTAGTTGCTCAGGTCCACTGGAGAATGTCTACAGGGTGCAAATCAGTGATCCTATCGGGTTCAACTCCTCACTACATATATGGGTTGTATGGTCACCTCCAACTATGGTTGCCAGAAGTTGGACACCCCAAAATTTTCAATTGAGCAGAAAAAAGGAAGTATCATTATTCAATTTTCGTACAAACTTGTTTTGTACTTTCGAACTGTTCAAGCAGTGCATCTTATCCACAACAGATGCAGTCTACCAAATTTCCGAGCTATTTTGGTATTACTTGAGAGAATTACTACAGAGATTTTAGTACACTAGGAGTCTCATAACCCTGTGATTCATAAGTAAACAATGAGAATGGAACTTTACCAACAATACAAGAAAATTAGGAAGATCAAAACAATAAAAGAATGCAGCGAAAAATTAATTGGGTTCATGCACATTGCCGCAGTTGACTCGTTAAGAAATGAATCTATATGTTAACTACGCGTATTCCATTTCTTTGTAACTTATGTAGTTTTGCTGAATACAAGCAGAGATTCGACAAAGCTGCTTACGCTATAAATACAGTGCACCCAAAATCACAAATAGGATATCCTACCAGTTAGGACGGCATGTGAGAGTTGGACTGATGGAGCTCGCATGAGGCCCAAAATCACCCGCACATACATGAGGGATGGAAAAAAGAATCAATTTTTATTGGTCTCTTGTCTACTTTTATTTTAGGAATCAAATCTATTAATTTAGGAAGCAATAGTTTATTTAATTTTGGAAAGATGTTTATTTCAAGTTTGGAAACATTGTGGTCAGCGTATAAATACATTGAGAATAAAGATTTAATTTTAGGGTTTTCTTTTCTTTTCGGCTTCTTCTTCTTTTTTTGTAGGTTCAAACACGCCGGCCAGCCGGCATCAAGTGGTATTAGAGGCAATGGCTGATAATATATGGGGGGACTCTCCTAGAAGCATCTGTAGTTGTGGGCTTGCACGGAGACTCTTGGGAGCAAGGAAAATCCACTACTCTATGGAGCAGGAAAATTCCTAGTGCGTGAGGGAGGTGGCCGGTAGGAAGGTAGCCCTCGTGGAGTATGATGGCTTTCAATGGAGTGGATGCGGTAAATGAGCCAGGGTTTAGACACGGTTTTGGAGAGGTAGATAAAAAATTTAGGGGGAGTCAAGTGGATCAGATCGAGGGGGAGCTAGGCCCAATGTATGTATGGTTCGCACATGAGGGGAGATTGTTGGAAACATGTGTGAAAAAATTGGGTCCCACATTGGATAAAATATAAATAGAAAGAGAGTTGGACCTTAATATACAATTGGGTGACTCACCACATACAAGGTTAAGCCTTTTAAGTGGACATGGGTCAATTAACGTATATTAGGTCCAGATGACGTGGTGGACTTTGTGGATACACCCCAACAGATTGGGCCTATGAGCACAAAGGAAGAACCTAAGTCGGATCGGACCCCAACAAGAAAAATCTTGGGCTTTTGCGTGTTCATCCAACGCATTACCCAAAAGAACTCTTTCAATAAATTGCATGCTCGAGCCAGTGGACCCCATCTTGTTATTCGTAGACTTCGCCCTAACGCCAGATTTGTTTCCTAACGGAGGAACTTTTGAGCCTCCTATACCTCACCACTCTTTTCCTTAGGTTGACCAGGTGGAGGAGTGCTTGAGGATGAGATTACAGCATCATGTCCTGGTGGCTTCCAGATATCTAATAAACTATTTCAAGCTAGGATGTTTTGGTCACTTAATTTCAATATTTTCTTTTAACAGTGAACTTGCCAAACCAATCAATCTGTTGCACTAGGTGACCAAACTTGATCGAAACTCACGAAAAGGCCATTGATGCAATTCAGCCAGTTAAATGAAGGTTAACTCTAGATTATCTTGAAAAAGGGTTGATATCTAACCATAAGCAGGCAGCGAAAGTTGCAGACTTGCACTCCCACAGCAACCCAGAACATGGTCACAAGATAACTAAGGCCGGATGCAGAACAACCCTTTTCTCCCACTAGACGCAAATGATGGATATGCAAGCATGATAACTTATAGTTTGTTCTATATCTCCGAGAATCTAGGTATCAACATTTGGCTCACAATGAATGAATACAGATGAGGGATACTGGTAATACTTCCCGAGGGTCTCAAGATACATATTTTGTTGGCCCAAAAAGTAGGAATTATTTTTTGTTCCCTTATCAGAGCACCACTAATCCTATTGTTTACTAGAAGCTAGAGATGATTATTTCCAAGTTTGTGATGTAGTTTCTCCAACGAATCCAATAACTTACCATTAAGAAGGCATAAGGCATAAAGCACAACCACATAAAGGGAACACGAACCATATGCACGCATCCTTACTTATAAAAATAACTACATACTTCCTCCGTCCCAAATTGTTTGTCCGGTCCACAAAATGAGGACTTGAAAATAATTCAAAATTTTCCAGAAAAATTCAATATTTTTTGAACAATTTACTAGATATCATCAATACTCTTAATTTATGAATGAAGTTTGAAAATTTCTTTTAAAAGACATTATTTTTAGTTCCTCGTTTTGCAGACTAGAGAAACATTTTGGGACGGAGGGAGTATGAAATAAGTTCGACAACTGTATCCTAATTGTAGATTCTAGAGCCACCAACCTTAACATTTGAACGAGTAATTGAGACGCAACACCAAATCTATGTACAAATGTCCCCGAGAAAGACGCAAACTTCCCATTTTTGTAATACATATGAAGACAAGTAAACAAGCCATCTTGGCAATCATCACACTGGTTCAAGAGATCAAGTAGATCCCACTAAATTGAATTTAGTCAATGACTCTGAATTTGGTCAATGGCTCTGAAACATGTTCAGACAAAGAATAGCATACCGGGTAATAAAACCATACGACTATTCCATCGAAAATTTTCCTTTTAGTTCAAAATACAAATATGAGAAGTAAGCCAAAACAACAAAACACTTGTCAGGAAAACAGCAAAGCCAACTCCAACAAAGTATTATTTAAATGGGATCACAATTCAAAACACACGCAACCAAAAAATCGTATTAAAGAGGCCAATCAATCTATGACTTCCCAAACAACTCAACCAAATGCTTCAATCGTCCATACAAATACTACTTCCATAGAGAATTTTTTAACAACAAGATCTTTTCTTCAAACCTTAGCCCACAGTAAACTCAAAAAAATGATGATCTAATTTTCATGCCATTTGAACAAGGCCTCGATTATGTCCAAAAGTCCAAACCATAGTACCTGGCTCATCTCACCAGTTGCAGAACCACATAAAACAAGTCAATCCAAATGAGGGGAGAACAGCGCATAGTTCCATAATGAAACCTCATTTTGGCAGAAAGCATGAATATTTCCACAAAAAATGTAAACTGAAAGAAAGAAGCCATGGATAAATTAATTACCTAGTTAATGGAAATCTTGTTGAGGAGTATCAGACCCCTGCCCTGCTTGATTGCTGCTGCTGCTGCTTCTCGTGTATCTGGAGAAGGAGGTTAGCAGCAAGCTGTAACGTAGACAGGTATCATCGATTCTTGTCACCCTTAACCTCTGATGTTCCTTGACTTGCTCTATTACCGGCAGACTGAGGCTCCTAGTCCTGATTCCAAAAATGCAGAAAATCAGATGTGAAACAAAAATATCTTCAAAGGTGCATGTGCCAGTAAGTGTACCTCCAGAAAAATAGATAATAGATCATTTGAACAGCCAGAAGATGGTTCTGAACAGAGTTACTGTGGATGCTTCAGATTAATCGGCCAACTTCTACATAATCCATTCAACAGCATGTTGCATGAGAGATTCTAGAGCACTTAACAGGCTCACAATGAAAGAGATCCACACCACATGTAGGAGATCAAGGGCTGAGCAACCAAATTCTAGGAGATCAAGGGCTGAGCAATTGACTTCTTGCTTCTTATCCAAGCTGTGGTTACATCTCTCATCCAAGCAGTGGACCGTTTTCTAATATGCTTGAACAGAGGTGGAACTTCCAATTGGTTTGATAGTATTCTGAAGTTTCCCCATTTTTTCATGACAGTACTCTCAAATGTGTTTCCATGACGGACTGAACAGAGGTGGAACATCAATTTTAGTTGGGTGACAGCGCTCTCAATCATCTGGAAAACAAAAACAAGATGGGCAGCCTAGCGATTTATTGTGGATAAGTTACCCTCCTGCTGTTCGTATTATCGAGCAAATGATGCATAATGCAATGATATTGCTCGGTCAGATTGAGACTATAAGGAGTTCCCCATCACGGAATTACTCGTGTTGAATTCAGAAGTGTTGAGGCAAGGCGTGCAAAGAAGGATTGCAAGGGCGCCTTTTCAATGATCCCAGGATACCAATCATGTATTCGAGCACTGATGTTGGACGTAGCAAAGATTATGCTGGATTTCACACCGCAACCCAATGGCCAAGAACAGATGTACTTTCTACTGAATCGCCATATCAATCTTCGGATATGGATAGGTCTAGTCATGATCACCCCATGATTCCAAATACTCTTTCTGGACATGTACCATTTTGTGACATGCTTCATAAACTCCCTGATTTTAATCCCAAAACTCTGATGGGCAGTCAAAATTGGAGAAGACCGTCCCCAGAACCGGTGATACTCCCATATCCTTTGCTGCATGTGAAGCGAACAATTGGACCAATGCCCAGTGCTTTGGATGTAATCGATGTAAGTCAACTTCAGAGGAAACCTATGCGGTCAAGGATTGAGACAATTTTGCCTTTTTTAGGCTCTCCATCTCCTTCAAATGCACTTGATGATCGAGCCAATTTGGCCATCAGGACCATGATTACATATGGCGAGGTGTTATTGCCGAGGGTGGAACATCCGTTTGTCAAGCTCGTTGTGTCCCTATTTTTCCTGTATTGTCGATAAAGTTCCATTCTCATTGTCCAGTTATGAATGACAGGATTATGAGATGCTTAATGTACTAAAATCTCTGCAGTAATAGACTGCATCTGTTGTGGAGAACATGCACTGCATCAGTGTAGTTTCGCTGTTTTCTAATATGCTTGTGGGCTCCACGTCAGATTAGAGTTAAACAAAGACCTAAGAATTTGGAGGTCCGCCCCTGTCATTCGTGAAAGCAAATGAAAATTTTCATTAATGACAGCAGTGTCACAGGAAATGACCATTTTCACAAGAAAATAAAATTTTGTTGTTGTTTTAGCAAGAAGTGAAAGCTATATGACCATGCCTAAATGGGTTAATATTTACTTTTCTAGCACTTCTTCATGCTAGTTAAATACAAAAAATGATCATTTTTTTTAGTGAATTTTAGACTCTACCCTTTGATATGCAGTCAAGAAGTCACGTGATGTGCACATGGAAGATTTTCCGTCCACTTTTGTAACGGGAGTTAGCATTTGGACCCAATGGGATAGAAATCCATAGTTGGAGGACGACATGGGTTAAATTAGTAGTTAGAGGACAATATAGAAAAATTATGCATAGTTTGAGGGTTATAAGTAAAATTCACTCATTTTTTTTTAGTTTCTTGCATTTTTAAGCATTTTCACTTTGACCAAACCAATCTTGTATCATATGAGAAATCAAAGCCACAGTAATTTGATGTCATGCGACTTCATAGTTTATGGGTCCACCTCGAGGTGTCCCAGCTTTTGCACAATCACATAAGGATACAATGAATGAAGAACTTCATATATTACAAAGAGATTATCCAGTGCCCCAGAGCACCATCACGTGAGGCTGCACACCCCCCTTTCACCTCACAATTTTTAAGGGGACCTACATACTTGTCTTGAACCACACAAAAAAATAAAAAATGATATGTGCAGGGAAGGATTTGCAGGGAACCACGCAGGGAAGGCCCTGCAAGGCCCAGTACGGATCTGAACGGCTAATGGTTTAATGTAATGTACCCAGAATATCTGAGGATTTCATCCCAAAAGTTCACGAATTTCTCGTAGTACTTGCAATATTTATTTATTATGTAGGCTGATTTTATCTTTTTAGAAGTATCTTTTTTTGTGAATTTGTAGAGGGCGCCGTTTAAGAAATTCACATGGAGCCCTACTACTGCTGCCCCAAAACTGGAAAATACTATGGGTATGAAGTATGAACCCACAGTGTACAATGCACAAATAGGTCTTGTGAGACCCATTTCGGCTTCCAAATAATGATCCGAACCGTTAATTAATGTTAAAATAATTTGTCAAATAGTTTTGAGACAAAATCATGTGAATCATATGATTGTATGTGCTTGATCTACAACTTTTGTTCAAATTTAATCTAGAATTCATGAAAAATTATCTAATTAACCAAAAGAATATCAGAGCAACTTGGAGAATTAGTTTAAAATTATGAAACGCTCGGATCATTTGTGAAACCCAAAACTCACATCCATATATCCAGTAGACCACGCGGTAAACTCAACCCGAAAACCCCCAACTCCACAGCCAAAATGCTAGGGGTACCAGTAATGTACACATGGCTTGTGGGACCCACTTTTGGGTCCCACATAAATAATCCCCGGTAATGTACACACGGCTGGATCCCACATAAATAATCCAAACCGTAACAAAAAAAAAAGCTTTTTGGATTCTAAAAATGAAAACTTGGATCAATCACTTACGAGGCCACTTGCAAAATTATGTTAAGAATTTTAAGATTAATGGACGGAATTGAATGTGAGACCAAAAATGGGCCCACGTGCCGTCTCTGCATTATCGATGGCACAAAAACACATGCAAAAAGTAAACTTCAACTAAATACCACTCCTCCATCAAAAACATCACCAATTAAACAAAATGCAGAAAGATGAGAACAAACCGGTTTAGCGAAATCGATCTGAGTCTCATTCCCACGAAGAACACTCCCTCGAAGACCCTTCATGGCCTCCTTGGCGTCCTCAATTAGAATGAAGTAAACGAATGCGTAAGTCCTCGACGGATTTGGCGTTGTAACACTGTGAACATTGCCGTATTTTAAGAACAGATTCTTCAAATCAGAATCTGTCAATTCACTTGATAGGATTCCTAACCATAGATTGTCTGACGGGGTTGCCATTGTTTTGCGATTGAATTGCATCCCTATAAAACGAAAGAAGAAGAACACAGATTTGCGTAAGGCGCACAGATTTGTGTAAGGCAGCCTTGAATGTGGACAAAAATTTGAATGCAACCACCCATCTGTGTCAGCACACAGATTTGTGTAAGGCAGCCTCGAATGTGGACAAAAATTTGAATGCAACCACCCATCTGTGTCGCTATGTGGCGGGTCCCACAGGTCCAGCGTTACATATAACCGTGTCTTAATTTGCTACCAACTATGTGTATAGATCGAAAACGTTAATTTTGTTGGGATTGATTTTTCCATGTGTCCTTTAAAACATCAATTTATTTAGATATTGATGAGTATTTTTCAAGGTTTTATGTAGATTTGGTTAAGAGTTCTTGCCTACAAATTTTAAACAAAAAGTTTAATGAATTTATCAAACACGAAATAAATTCATTTTTTCACAAGATACATTAAAAACTAATCAGAACAAAATGAAGGGGCCACACAAATGATCCGAGACATTGATTTTTGTTACAGTAAACTGATTTTTTTACTTCGTTCAATTTTTTTATTCAAATTCTAATTTTGAACAAGAATGGATCAAGCATGTATTAAGATTGGAATAACTTATTGTATTTCTTAATAGGAACACACTAAAAATTATTAGTTGTGGGATCCAAAATAGACTCAATGGTTGCATTAGCACCCACCCCTCGGTACACATGGTATTTTTAGATCGATATGGAGAAACATGAAGAGCGATGTCTTACCTGTAACGGGGGAAATGATCACAACAAAGTTGAGAAGATTACGGCACAAAGAAAGTTTGAGGGGGGGGGGGGGGGGGGGGGGGGGGGGGGGGGTATGTATTAGTAGATGAAATTCAAGCGAAATCTGAGTGACAGGTTACAACAATCTCTCATTTATAAGAACATGTGGCAATGAGATATGCTAATTAATGCACTGGTACATGTACCAACTTTTTCTAAGCTACTCCATATATGTTAAAAAAAATTGGAGCTCATTTTTTTAACATTTGAATTTCAAATTGAGTGATATTTGCATAGAGATTTAATTATTGCATTCCTTTTTTGTTATTTATGTTCTTTTTTGTCATCATTTATGTAAAGTTACCTATGACCCCTTCATGTGAAAAAATAAATCAATAAAAGGAAAGCACATGAATAAGAAAAACAAAAGAGTGTGAATAATAACATAGTAAATGCAAAAATAAGCTACCATTTGTATAATAGGTTGTTATAGCAACCCAAACAAAGTAAATTCTTTAATTTACTTTTCAATCTCCAATGCCAAGACAGAGCATCAATTATAAATTAGTGTAAATGAAACTTTTATAGGTAAAACTCATTGAATAAGTTACTCATCTTCAAGAATCAAAATAGTTAATGTAGATTCTAGGAATCCATTTGGAAGTCACAAACATTAATATTCAAGAAAAAGTGGGGACATATCAAATTGAGCCTTAAGTTTGGTCTAACTTTTAGGATATTTATTTTCCATGACCTTTTTTGTTATTTTTTTTTAAATTCCGAGTCAATTATTTATCATACTCCCTTTCATCTCAACGGCACAAATAAAGTAAAAAGAACAAAATATAGGAAACTTGAACAAGTTTACAACAAGACAAAGATAATCGAATATGTCTAGTTTATTTTTGTTTTTGGTGGTTGCTTTCAAAATTTTGTATAATTTTTTACTTGCTCAATTCATTCCATTGATATAAGTCAAATTATCTAAATAAAATGCCCAAATCTATAAACCAAAAAAAAAAAAAAAAATTGACTAGTTTGAACACACCCTTTGATAGTAATTGATTAGTTTAAGAACTCTATAATCATGGTTTTGATATAACAATTTTTATGTCATTGAGGAATATGGACACCGAATACAGACACCTATTGAAGTAAGTGCAAGCAAATCGAGTAAAAACATGAAGATTGGATTATATGTTAGATTTTGATGATAAAGGTATGTGTTAGATAAATTCAAACAAAATTTGAACAAGATTACAGTAATATCTTATTATGGAAAGCTGAAATACATTTCAAATTTGAACTAGATTACAGTAATATATGAGATCTATTAAGACCAAATCTCAACCTTATAATGCGTTTGACCGGTATAATTGTATGGAAAGTTGAAATACGTTTCAAAATTTGAATGGTGATAAAATGATTAAGCCACTGTGAATCCATCATCAATTCTATCTAAGAGCAAATCTTCACCCTTGAAAATTAACACTCAATCTAATCCATTCAGTGTGCCACGTACGACTCTCCACTACCAAACTCTTTAGGGGAGAATCTGGGCCCTAGGTTTAAACCAAAGATTCACTTGCAATTAAATCTTAGCCCTCAATTATGCTAGAGAGGACAGTTTTGAGATGGACATTTTGCAAACACGTCGTGTAATGTAATATAGATAAAGTATTTTAGAATATTGCATATACGTACTTACCATTCAAATTGTTCAAAGAAAGAAGAAGAAGAATATTATCTTCAAGTGTTGTGTACTTTGCTTGCGTTCTATTATCTTCACCTTTAGCACGTTTCTTATTGAGTTTTGACTCAGGTTGTACAATTTAACATTTTTTGGGTAATCAGAACTTTAACGTTTGAGGAAACCTATGTTGTACCTACAATTTTATCTCATGTGTTTAATTGTACGTAATTTCGAGTTGCTAGGTGTATGAAACTCTAATTACACATTTTGTGGAGGTTGTAAACTCTTAATGAAGTTTAACTTAGAGTATGATTTGAGTTCAGATTTTATATCAGGACATGTAACATGCACTTTGAGACATGTGGATGTAAGTATTGAGCTAGTGAATTAAGTCACTCTTTGCTAATGGAGTCAATTCCATTGTTAATGTGTTTTTTATTCGTTTACCGTTTATTCATTAATTTTAGCTAAAACCTCATGTGTGATCATCGGAAAATGCCTAGGTTTTGTCATCGAATTTGACTATCGAGAAATTCCCTTAAACCAACACCCTATTTCGAAATTTTTACTAAACGGACACGGTTTGAACAAGTTCTATAGCATTCGAATTGGACCTTGCCATAGAGATAGTACTAATTTTTTTATATAGTTAATTGGTGTATTATTCTTAAACTCACATGCTTGAGTCATGTGATTTTGGGGTGTGACACCTCATGTTATCAAGTAAGCTATCATTCCCTTGCCTAAGAAACTGCTCCTAATAGCCCGAATTTCGGCCCTTTTTTTCCTTTTGAATAAATTACATTACAATTAGAATTATTTTATTCCTTAATTAGTTTTAATTACCGCCAATTACTCCTAATTTCGTTTAGGACCTCTAACTCTCTTAAACTCACAAAAATGACCCTAATTTCCTAAACTCTATCAGTTACACTCTCTCCTTCCCTTTCCATTACACACCACCACCTCTCTCTATCTCTCTCTCTCTCTCTCTCTCTCTCTACATATATGTACACACATACCCCAAGCTTCTAATAAGGACCCTTCCCATGCGGACCTTTGCGGATTTCCACTTTCTTGATCGAATTTTGATGATCCGAACAGTTTAATGGGTTTAAAACGTGTTTTTAAACAATTTGATCGAAAGCTGCTCAGATCAAGCCCTTTCCGGTCATTTTTTATATGATCTCTCGCGTAGACCCTTAAAAACACGTTTTAAACACATACAGTTTTACCGAAAACTGCTCAGATCAACCCCTTCACCTTTTTTTTTTCTTTTTATGATGTCTCACTTGGACCTTTAAAAACACGTTTTGAACACATTGAATGGTTTGGATCATCACAATTTGATCAGAAAACGTGAAGGTCCGCACCATATATATATATAGAGAGATTTTGCTTGTTCAAGTAGTAGAAGTAGAGAAAAACTATTGGAAGTCTATCCACACAAATTCAAAGCTACCACAGATCAACTTTCTAAACGAAAGATCCTAACTCATTGTTAATGATGCCACAATAGTTCAAAGTTAAAACAGCATACGTGTATTAAATGTTCATCCAATCCCTCCAACTTATAAGTCTGCCACAACCCACCGCCCCTCATGCCCACTACATTTTGATAGCTAAAAAAGAAAGAATGGCTACACACCCATCAAACGGAAAAGATCAAAGCTAACAAATGCATACCTTAACCACAAATGCAAAGTTGCGAACCTTGACCACAAATGCAAAGTTGAGATCAGTTTGAAAACTTAAACCCCAAAATTTCAATTGAATTTTGAATGCATAAAGTACGAAATGAAATTTTAATCAGAGGTGCTGAAATCAAAAAACCATCCAATATCTCAGATTTAAAAATTGTTTGATTGATTTAAAACATCATCGTAGTTAAAAACATCTACTAAATGAAAGGTCATTCAGAGATAAACATAAAGAAAAAGTTATGGAAAAGATGTAATCATACCATCTAATGGCATTTCCATTGGACATCAAGACAATCACCAAAATCTACCTGCAAAGAGGAAAGAAAAACCAAATTAGTTCGTCATAGAGGTTTCTGTTCAAATTCAGAGTAAAAAGGAATAAAAAACAAACTAATAACTAAAATTGAAACCCCAATAGAATATCATAAATTGAAAATCGAAAAAGGGGGAAAGCCCAATAGAATCTCATGAATGATACCTGTTATCTTCTCCCTCTAGTGTCCATTGGTAAAGCTTCTCCCGTCATGCCGTTGGAATGAGAGGAGGGGACAAGATGACGCGTCCTTGTGGATGAGGATTGCCGGAGTGGAGATCTAACTCACAGAGCTGCTCAAAGGAAGAGAGAGAGAGAGAGAGAGAGAGAGAGAGAGAGAGAGTTTCAATTTCTAAACCACCGTATTGTTTTTCCCTTTTCATTGTTGGGTTCCAAATTTGATACAACGCTTGAGCACATCATTCTCTCTAACCCATGAACCACCATTTGATTTGGAATTGAAAAATTAAGGGCGGGGAGAGAGAGAGAGAGCGCCATAAGGTATGAGCAATTAAAAAGGAAAAATCAAAAGGTTGGAGAGAAAGACCAATCGAATATCTAAATACACATGCTTGATGTGGTCATTGGGTGGCAATCAAACTATTCACAATTATTAGCAAAGAAGTAAGCGAGTGAAACAACAATTCAACTCTCAAAGCCATCAGTATTTAGAACTACTACCATGATAAAACCCAATTATTTTCTCATCAACTCCTTTGTATATCAGTGATCTAGTAAAATAAATTTGTTTGATAGGCATTTTGTAAAAGAAATTGATGCGGGGGAACTCAAAGAAGCTTGAGTTCTCATAGACTGATGTGTAAACTACTTAATATGCAACCATGATGAGGGAATGCTAAAATAGGTACTATGTACTCTGGGAGAAACGCCAACAGTACTATGAGGTGAACGAACCATCCAGGTCCTCGCAACCTGGGTTTTAATCCTTCACTAACTAATGAACTGTCTCTTATTGCTAATGAGCATTCGAAGAGAGGGAAAGATTGAAATGGACATAAAAAGCCAGAAAACACAAATACGTGTATCGGAAACATTAAGTATGGAACACATTTTATCGAACACGTAGGAGGCAAGTAGTAAAGGGAGCACCCGTACAACTTGATTTGAGAATAGATGTTCATAAAGACAACGGCAATGACAATCCACTCAACAATACGGTAAAAATTTACCCATTAGTCTTATAAAGTCGATAATGGCAATGACAATCCACAAATGCAAAGTAGAGAGGAGGTGCAAGAGGGTTCCAGAGAAGCCGAATCAGATGAGAGAGAGATGTTTTTACTGGTTCCAGCAGGCGTGCTCTAACCCATAGAGTACCCACACTGTTGGCGAGAGAAAATGGTGCTCAAGCTTGCAGTGAGTGAGCAACGGAACCCATCTTCAGTAAGGCTTAATCCAAAAGGCGCTCAATGCATTGTTCAAAACAGTCAAGTGGGTACCTGAACTATTAGAGCAAAAACAACTCCTGTAAATTTTTAGCCCAAAAAACTGGTGTACAGTGCATATAGCTACCCTGTAACTCTCAACATTCCAACAATATTATCCATTTTACCTATTTTTTTATTAAAATATTATTATTTTTCTTTTTTTAAATATCATTTATATATATATAAAAATATAATATATGCAAATTTTCTAGTAAGGACCTCCCGTAAATAAGAAAAAATGTAAATATACAGTTTTTGCGAAAAACTGCTTGGATCAAGCTCTTCCCGTTATTTTTTTTTTGAAGATTTCCCGCGCGGACCCTTGAAAACACCTTTTAAACACATTGGACGGTTCGGATCGTCAAAAAAATACTCGGATCACGGAGGTCTGGAAGTCCGGAATCTGGATAGGAAGCACTCCCTAATACACACACACACACACACACAAGACTTGCGACTGTTCGTCGTCAGCTCTTCCATCGCCCTCAATCGTCGCCTCTTCCGTCACCGTCAATCGTTCTCCCTTCTTCCGTCACCGTCGATCGTTGTCGCCATCGATCTCGTTCTCGCCTCTTCCGTCATCATTGATCGTTGCCTCTTTCGATCTTTGTCTGTGTCCGTCGATCTAGTTCTCCATCGATCTCCGTCTTTGTCTATCGTTACCTCTTTCGATCTCCATCTACATCTTCGTCGATGGTTGCCGTCGATCTCCATCTCTGTCGATGGTCGCCGTTGTTGGGCAGCGGCTTCTAGCGGTAAGGAAGAGAGAGAGAGAGAGAGAGAGAGAGAGAGAGAGAGAGAGAGAGAGAGAAACAATAAAATATTGGATGGCTTGTGAACAGTACCACGGTAGTTTTACCCTAGGTACTGTTCATATATGGATGGCGAACAGTATTTTACAAAAGCTCTCTTTTATTCTTCTTCTCCATTTTGCCTCAAACAGCTATTTTAGACAAGCTGCTACTGATGCTCTTACCCATTTCTCTACTTCTAGATTCATGTGGGTACATCCCTTAAACTATTACTCATTTCTCTACTTCGTACTTGAACTTTCAAAATCCTTTATGTAGTCGATGAACTACTTACTTGAAGTGCATGTGGTCTTTTTTTTTAGCACTCGTTAGTTTTATGGACGGAAAAATGTTCTGTGTGCGCATCCCAGGGGATTATTGTCCCAAACCCAAGGATAAAAACGGCATCTCCTATACTCACACTCTCTCTCCCTCCTCTCTCTGCCCAATCTATACAAACTAGAGCACTTGGGCTTAGAGAAAAATAGAACAATAACCACACGGATTTCTCACAAACACAACCATTAGTTCAAATAACCAATTCCAAACATTTTCCAAACTAAATCCACAAGCAAATAGCATTAATAACTCAGATGTAAGGCTATTGATGAGAAGCAAAATAAGAATATATGTGAAGAAAAAATGATTATGTTTGAAAGTAAAGTTATTCATTATTCAACATCTAATTCACGGAGAGTAGTTTCATTGGGGCATGCCATACAATCAGAATCAACATAGAGCACCCTATCCCAAGGAAGGAAGATTCCAGCCAAAGAAAACTGCAAATGCTACAATGTCATTTACCGGAAGCATGCCCTGCAACTCAATCAAATCTACCTGCTTACCCAACATTATAGAAAAAAAAAAAGCTGTATTTTAATCTCAAAATTCAAATGCAAACCAAACCCCACACACACCCACATCAAAAAAGAAAGAAAAAAAAGAAAAAGGAAACCATGATGGTTGTATAAGAGCTGAAGCTGATGACAAAAAAGGTAAAATAAACTCTAGCTGAAGACTAGAGATAAAGAAACAGATATTATAGTACTTGAAGGCTTGATTTCAATTAACGATACTAACTAATTGAAATCAACAACTATTTAGGTATGCCAAAACTCAAAAGAAAGCCAGATTTCTTGGGATGGTGTTGATGAATGGGGAGGGAAGTAGCAATCTCCCCTGATGCGCACACAAAGCATTTTCCGTCCATAAAACTAACGGGTGTTAAAAAAAGGACCACATGCAGTACTCCAAGTAAGTAGTTCAGGGACTACATAAACGATTCTGAAAGTTTAGGTACAAAGTAGAGAAATAGGTAATAGTTTAAGCCATGTTTCGAAAATAACTCTTCAAAATATGACAAGCTCTTCACTATAACTCAGCTAATAGTCCTTTCTACAAAAAAATTTTGGGTGCCAAGTGGGCATTGCCACTTGGTATCCAAGCATGACCTGAGCCGTCCAAATGTGTTTTGGACTGCCCGGATTGATTCCCTCTCTCTCCTCTCACCCAAACACTGTCTCTCTAAAATCCAAACCGTTGGATTGCATTATGGACGGCTGAGATTGCCATGCAGGTACCACGTGGTCAATACCCACTCGGCACTGAAAAATTTCTCCTGTGGGGGTGCTTCTCGCCAGAGTAGACTCTTTGGACCTTTTGGAGTGGAAGGAATGGTGGTAGAATGGCTGAACTTCGTCTGAACCCTGGCTGATCACCGGAGAAGATAACCTGCACACGTGAACAACCACGTTAGTGCCTAGCCCGGATGGCGGTGGTCCAGGAAGGCACTTCGATGGCAAAGTCAGTCACCGGAGAGGTAGAAGTGTGTCGAAAACTTAGATAGAGAAGTGGAATTATGAAGGAATTGAATGAGGAGAGAGGAATCCCCAAAGTGATAGTTGGAGCTGGGTATTTATAGGCTGAGGGGGCATGCTTACTATGCGCTCGGTGCCCCTCACGCGCCTGTCACCCGTACGAGGAATGACAACTGATGTGACCTCAATCTCTACGGCAGACGCCGCGCTTCGGCTGACGTCATGTCACGTGGGTCTGAAGGGTCAATTCACCTCGATACATTCCCCATCACCCACGTGACTTTGCAGGCGGCGGTGGCATTAAATGATCCATCGTGATATGTGTAGCGTGCCTGACACACTACCGCCAATCCCAGTGCCTCCAAACCCCTACGTGACTGACATCAACCGATTCAGCACGTGAGGTGGTCGGGCACTCGGGCGGTCGGCATGCCGAGTGGTAGGGCCCCCGAGAGCTGTCCGAGAGCTATGCCGGGAGTGTCATGACCATGACATCTCCGGGCTCGGCGGATCTCATAAATCGATATTCGTCTCAACCTGGGCATCCATCCCGAACCCCGAGAGCACCACATGCTCGGCGAGGGTGAGGTGGATCGATCTGCATTAAGTTTTGTAGATTTTGAGAGTGTGACCCTTCTGCTCTTTTAATGTGCAGGGTGGACCTCTGCTAACCATTGTGAATCCAACCGCTACATCTCCCAATCTACAGACTTACCGGGGGCAAAAACATTCTTTCAACAAACATCAGTAATCACTTATGATTGGGCCAAGATTATTATCGATTACGAAAGCTGAGAAGCATGGAATCAAATTCTTAAACGAGAATTTGTAGCCTAAAGCCAATATGTACTTCACGTGGTTTGAGAATTGGGTTTAAGGCCCGTGGTTTACTGTGACTAACAAGTAATTAGGGGTCCACTAATGAGAGTTTGAGGAAGGGATGGAATGATGACTTGGAGAACACGCCGGGGTGAGCATTACAAAAGAAAGGCAAGCAATGGGGTTTGGAGATCACGAAGCTGCCTGCACAACAGAAGAAAGCCGCACGAGACTGCGGCTAGGAATTGGAGTATAAGTCCATGATCGGCTAACGCTCTGTTTAGGGTAACGAGGATATCTCTCTGAATAATATGGTTGTGCTGGTTTTTCTCCCGAAAGGACAAGGAGGAGTAGGTGGCTATCATGCATATTTTTCTTCGAGAGCATACATTCTGTTGCTCTTTTTTCTCCCAGATTCATTCGTGTAGAACTTGAGCAATCCAGTATCATAACATCTATAATCTTACCAAGAGCATGAAGCTCTAGGTGGAGTACAGGTTTCTCTCCCTTACCTTCCTTTCTAGCCGTCTAGTATATCACGTAAATTTGATGGTACCCTAAACGCTCTTGTATGGGCAAAGAGAGTTACCGTTTCCTTAATTGGCATTAATATTTACTTTCCATCACAGTAAAACCAATATTGGAATAACTTCTCTATTTGACCAATATAATAAAATCTTAGGCATAAAGATATGGTGAATCTTGTTATGCCCATGATTCATATGTGCTATATATAAAATGTGGACCATCACGATGATTAAATCAAAATTTAGTCTTACAAGATCTACATACGTCAGAGAGAGAGAGAGAGAGAAGCTAACGGGGAATTCTGATGAATTTTGTTCATTCTTTCAATGGTTTAATTCCAGGGAATCAATTCTCGCGAGAGCTAGGCAACAAGTGTCAACCCTAACTCAATTTTTTTTTATGGTGTGCTCACAATAAAGATGCGATTCCATAGCAAGAATTTCCACAGCATTTTATAAGGGTAGATAATAACTGGACACCAAGAGTAAGGGTATGCAATAGGCAGAATGTACTTTGCTAACCCTAATTGTGGGGAGAGATTTTATTTTTGTTTGCTATTAATTGTTGTCAAAGGACCAAAATCTTTTGAATGCTTATGCACGATTAACAATGTGTAGTATGATTCTTTTAAACTAGCATGTGTTGCAAGAGGGCTTCTGGAAGATGATGATGAATGGATACAAGGTCTTCAAGAGGCTGTAGTTATGAAGACTGGCTACCAACTGAGGAGGTTGTTTTGTGTTATTCTCACGCAATGCTTTCCCTGATGACCATTTGCATTATGAAAGCAGTTTTCAGTGCATATATGTGATGATCTTTTTTTTTTTTTGATCGGGAAAAGGATTTTATTAAAACTCGACAAAGGGTACATCGAGGGGAAGCCAAGAACTAAGCACAAAGCAAAGCTATGGCAAGGAAAAAACAAACATCCAATTAGCGAAATGCTGATGTGGGAAAAGAAAACAAGAAGCAAAAATGCAAAAACAATCAAGCTCAGATGGATATTGGCAAGAAGAGAACAAAAGCTGATTGCAACTCCAAATGTCCAGCAATCCGAGAAAATCCACACGCTTCATCATCAGAGATTGATAAAGAGAATCAAAGCAGAGAAACCTCTCCTTGACATCTGCTATATTCCAAGGTAGCAAATCTGATTCCTTCATGAGGGCTAATCAACAACTGCAGCAATCAACAGACTAGCACAAACAATAGCATCTGCTACAATCACCCCAACAAGACATCATTCATAGTCAAAGAATCAACTCCTAATTGGACAAGGACAAGACGACCAAGATAATTACTGCTTTAGAGTGCTCCTCATTGGGGGAGCAAATCTGTTATTGTTCTCCAATTCTATCATCTTTTCCATTACCAGCAAATCTTCATTATTGAAATCAATTCCCAAAATTCTTCCTGCCACTGCTGAGGCTTGTAATTCGTTATTCACCTGAATTTCTTTTTGTCCTTGCGTGATAAAATTAATTGTGTTTTTAACACAATCACTGGATTCGCGGCTCGTGCTGCTTTCACGAATTTTCTTCCTTAAAGCTTTTCTAGCCACTTTTGGGTTTAGATCAACTTGTATCTTGAGGCTAGGAAATTGAGAAGCCCTTAAACTGTTATTTGAATCTAGCACTATTGGTCCATTCAAGCATAATTTACTAGGGTCAACGCAATTATTCATCTGTAAAATTTCCTTGTTGGATTGGATATTATTTTCTTGGACTGAGAGATGCTGACATGCTTCCATAATTGGGCCTTGGGAGTCTTCCACATAAGAATCCAATCCGTGAGATGCATTTGAATTTCCTTCGTGAATTGATGCAAACTCTTCAATAACCAAGAAATCATTTTGTGTTGGGGACTTAAACACCTGATGAATTAAACCTTCCTTGACAGCATCTTTAAATGACTTTTGCCCTCCTTCTTTATTACCAGCCTCCATACATGTAGATGCTTCTCCTTCCGTTAAAAGTTCTAAATTACCCTCAGGAACATTTCCATCCTTCTTGTCACCCTTTGATTGGTCCTTTTCTATGTTGAATGCCACCTCATCTTTGGACTTATCTAGCTCACCTTCTTCTTCTTGGAGTGGATTAGCTTCAATGCAAAATCGGTCATGGATTGAATCCACAAACCTAAACGTTTCTTGTTCCACCACTTTAACATCAAATTGCTTACCATTGACTACAAGCTGGACGACTCGTTCAATTTTGTTGCTTTCTTCAGTGGCTATTAAAATTCGTCCTTCCACATATGAAATTTCCTTCAATGTTTTAGAATCTACTTCAATAAAATGCCCCCAAATGCTGCCTATTTGATTGAAAGTAGGTACATTCCAAGCACTGAGAGGCATACCGAAGCACGATAACCACACAAATCTTTCAATTTTTGCTGCCTCATCCATCCAAGGCTTCAGTTCTTCAAACCAATAATCTGTCCACTTCCCTTTAATACCTTCATCTCTTTCTTCTTGAGTCAGAAAAGTTAAAATAAAAAATCTTCCTCCAATTGGTTTTATTTGGACGTTCTTGATGTTTTCTTTTCTAAACTGATCTAAAAGACAATCTGCTGAAATTAATCTTCTAATTTTGCCAACTGCGCTTCTAGACAACCATCCATTACCTGATGCATGAATTTCAATCCGATTGGATTTTTGGGTTCCTCCTTGTAATCGATTACCGATCTTCACCTTGTTTGCTCGATTCAGCAATACCTTTCTTTCTCCAGACCTACTTCCCCCTATTCTTCTTCTACGACTGCTGAGCTACATTGATTTTGGGATCTGCAAATCCAAATTCCTTAGCATGCAATTTTTGTGTCTGATTTTTCTCTGAATATCCTTTATGAAACATTTTTGGGATTTGGATTCTGGGTTGAAATGAGTTGTAGCTCCAAGATCTGCACTGCAAACTATCTCTGTTGCCCGAGAAATTGTTTTCTTGAAGATCTTCTTTCTTCAAGAATCTTGCAAACTTAACCGCAAGTCTATGACCCCAAACCCAACTGTTGTTCGTACTAGCTATCGCTCGTGTTGCATCGCTGAATCTATTGAATCTCACAAATCCGAAACTTTGCCTTGAGATTTTACTTTTTTTGTTTGGGATAAACACATTGTTGATTTTACCGAACTTAGAAAAGAGATTATACACCCAAATCTTTCTGAGTTGATGGGGTAGATAATCAATGAAAATTGTTGAAGATTTAGGGATACGAGGCTCTTCTCTCAGACTTTGTCTCATCTATCTCTTCTATATATATGTGATGATCTTGCGCATAAGATTCGTACATTGTTCTTAATTCCTAGCCCAACTGACGCTCAAGTTGAAGATTACAGCATGTATCGTCTTAATGAATTGCTTCAAGAATCAGGTAAGAGTTTACTTGACTTCCCTCCTATGCCACAACCTATTGGAAATTGGAGTGAAATATCGGGTAATAGATTGATTTTAGAACATCGATAGCTTCAGATTGATGTGCAAGAAGGAGATGTACAAGCTGATATTGAATGAATCAATAGTGGACAACTCACTTCTTATAATGCAATCACTTCTTCTGTTTTTGAAAGTAAAGGAACTGTCTTCTTTCTAAATGGGGGTGCTGGAACAGGAAAAACATTCTTGTACAACATGATTGCACAAAAATGTCGTAGCCTTGGACATATAGTTGTTATCATAGCTTCATCTGGGATTGCATCGTTGCTACTGATTGGAGGTCGCGCTGCTCATTCAACGTTTTGCATTCCACTAGATGTGTTGGAAAATTCAGTTTGTGCATTTAGCAAACAATCATTACAGGCAGAGTTGTTTCGGGAAACTATACTTATAATGTGGGATGGAGTCCCAATGCAGCATAGGCATTGTGTTGAAGCAGAAACCATTTGGGGGTTAACTGTTGTTCTTGGAGGAGATTTTCGACAAATATTACTAGTTGTCTCCAGAGGAACCCGAAAGTAAATTGTTAGCGCATCATTGAGACGATCAAATCTATGGAATGATATACATGTTTTGACATTGGATTTGAACATGCGTTTGGACCCTACCGATCTTGGAAATGCTAATTTTGCGAAATTCTTGATGGAGGTAGTACTCATTTACACTTTTCCGAAAATGGTAAATTTTTTAAGTTACAAATCTTATTTCTACTGCAATATTTTAATTCACATTTATTTATCTTAGGTTGGAACTGACCCCACAGAAGTTATACACATTCCAGCAACAACCCACAAGTATAAGGATTTAAATGAATTATTGTCTACAGTTTATCTAGATCTCAATGTACCAAGTACATCGACCCCTACTTATTTGACCGAACGAATAATTCTTTCTGCTAGGAATGAGGATGTGAATGTTATAAATGCGGCTGCATTAGGTGTTTTTTCGGGAGACGCCTTCACTTATTTAGTTGCAGATAAGATGTCTGAAGATGATCATATGGATAGTTCCATTACAAATTGCTATCCTAATGAGTATCTAAACTCGTTGGATCCTCCAGGGCTACCGCCTTTTCGATTGGAGCTAAAAATGGGTTGCTCGATAATGTTGTTAAGAAAAATAGCCCCCAAAAATGGACTTTGTAACCGTACTAGGATGATGGTTGCTAGATGTGGCTCCCGCATCATTGAGTCTATGATTTAAACTGGTGAAAAGGCTGGGAATTTTAGAATTCATACCGAGAATATCCTTGACACTCTCCTCTTTTGAATTTCCTTTTCAAATGACAAGACGTCAATTTCCAGTTTGCATGGCATATCCTATGACTATTAATAAATCGCAAGGGCAATCCGTGAAATTTGTTGGCGTTGACTTGCGCACACCAGTGTTCAGTAATGGGCAATTTTATGTAGCATTATCTAGATGCACATCTTTTGAAAAAGCTATAGGGTTAAAGAGGATGATACGACTAGATTACGCCAATGGAGGCGTAATAGGGTATTGCCCGTGCCTCAAATTGCTTTTATATACAGGTTAATTTCTTATTATGATGAATTAACAGATTGTGGTACAGTGGGCAAACTGGTATGCTTAAGCGTTGCAAGACAAGAGGGGTTTGAGCATTTTGGGAAGAGCATGTCTACAAACATGCCCTGAGTCTCTTGAATTTTGTTAAAGCAAATCGGGATCTCTTTTTAAATGAAAGACGCCATCTATGACCCAATTTTGTGGAACCTTTTGATTTGTTGAAGGGATGAAAACTTGGCTTGAACCTTTTGCTATTGTTGTATATATGTTCGGTCGACTCAACCAATTGGCTTGTTGTTAATGTATTAATTTTGGATAGGGATTTAGTGAGGGTTTTTTCAATCAGTTCACACTACTTAGTAGATGGTTTAGTTGCTTCATTATGTGTTTTTTAACAAAAAAAATTATGCAGGTTCTTTTTGCAAACTAACATGTAGTGTATGAGGTTCCTTCCAGGAACATGATGACTGAACTAGCTTTGTACCATGAAATCTGAGAGGTTCTATATTTGAGAGCTTGCCAATGTACTTCAGTAGAAAAAAACACCACTAGGATGCAAGGTCCAAGGTAACCAAGCTTCTTGGCCTAGGCCACTTCCACTTCCCATTAGTAATAATAAAACTATCTTTGGCTACCAAAGTTTTGCCCAGAATAAGACAATAATGGAATCGCATTAATTTACTTGTGCTCAAATTTTGTACAGTGGAGTGCCTTCAGGCACGGATCATTCACTAGTGTAAACCTATTCGGACTCATCTCAAAAACTTCTCGGGTCCCATTTTATTTTTGGTTCAAAGTGCCAGAAATAATATGAACAAAATTCCCCATTTCCAAAAAAGCTTTTTCATGATTTGACGTACCGACACATAGGCCTAGTTTCCCACATGATCAAATCCCTTCTTTGTTAAAATCAACCCTTGCAAATGAGAACTTGATTTTGGCAAAAGGGGGATTTCATCACATGAGAAACTAGGCCTAATTTTATTTTATTTTCGAATCACATTTTGACACGATAAAAAAGAGCCACATCAAGAAATAATTTTAGCTTCATTTAGGGGCAATTGCTTTTTCTTTTCCTCGAACAACTCTTGCCTGTTAGGTCAGGAAGGTGCTGGTTTGGATACTAAAAAAAATTGATAAAAGAGTAAATTTATATATTAGGTGTGGTTGTTGAGGGAACAAAATTGATGCTTTCCCATGATTTGACGTACGGAGACATCTATATTTATTTGATTTTTTTCCAATCACATTTTGACAAGGTAAAAAAGAGCGATTGATTTTTTCTACCACCGGCGGAAACAAATGTTTCCTCCAAATCAATCACAATGGTCCTGTGTAATAGTATACAATTACACGGACAGTTGTGATTGATTTGGAGGAAACATTTATTTTCACCGCCAGCAAAAATAACTTATTCTCATAAATTTAGCTTCATTTTGGAGGAATTGCTTTTTCATTCCTCGGACCAACCCAAAGAAAGTAAACAGAAGTCACCAACTTTGAGTCCAAAAAGGTAGTTTGAACACGCGGTTCTGCTTTTAGTGGACTCTTCAAATGGTTCCAAGGTGAGACTCCTAAAATTTAGCAAGCCATTTTATCAATCATGGTCTTCAATGGGCTCCCAATATAAACTCCTAAGGGCATTCACAGTGGGCTCTTAAAATGACTCCTAGGTGAGGCTCCTAAAATTTAGCAAGCCATTTGATCAATTATGGTCTTCAATGGGCTCCCAATACAAGCTCCTAAGGGTAGCTCCTAAGCATGGCTCCTAAACTATTAGCTAAATCTAGGTAGCTTTGTAGCTAGCTCTAAGTGGGACTCAAGTCATTTTAATATTTTTTAATATGAAATTTTCAAAAGATAAATGATTTTATTTGAAAATAAAGAATGCTCTTGCTAGCCCATTGAGAATACATATGCTCTTTAAATGTAGCAAGTTCTAGGAGTGAAAAGTAGACCCCAATTAGGCTTATGTGTACACCTTAGGAGTCAACTTAGGAGCTATTTTTAGGGAGCCCACTGTGGATGCCCTTAGGGTGGCTCCTAAGCATGACTCCTAAACCATTAGCTAAATTTAGGTAGCTTTGTAGTTAGCTCTAAGTGGGACCCAAACCCTTTTAATCTTTTTTTAACATGAAATTTTCAAAAGATAAATGATTTTATTTGAAAATAGAGAGTGCTCTTGCTAGCCTATTGAGTTCACATATACTCTCTAAATTTAGCAAGCTCTAAGAGTGAAAAATGGACCCCAATTAAGCTTATGTGTATAGTTTAGGAGTCAATTTAGGAGCTTTTTTTAGGAAGCCTATTGTGGATGCCCTTAGTTAATGCCGGGATTCTCTACTGCTAAGTCTCGACCGGACTCTATGCCTTCACCTAGTGTCAATCTGCCCTGGCAGTACGACTCCGGAGCTAGTAGCCAGTTAGTGCTTTAAGTTGTGCTCTTGTCCGATGTTTGTAGTTTTGGTTTTCATTTCTGTCTTTTGGATGTAATCTCCTCACCTGCAGGCTTTGTGAGTGCCGACAGACTTTCTATGAAATGAATATTCAAAAATGCTATGGGTACCCCAAAAATGCACCCCAAATGCACCCTAAGTGATGTGTGTGGTGGAGAGAAGCCTAGCGTGGAGCCCACTCATAGCATTTTTGTGGCTCCCCATTCGCCACATCACCTGGTGTGCATTTGGGGTGCATTTTTAGGGTACCCATAGCATTGTTCATGAATATTTCTCTGAAAAAAAAAGAAACACCGTGGACTTTTTTTTGCAACACTTTTTTCCTTTTTTTTTGCAACACCGTGGACTTTTATCAAGGTGAAGAGTAAAGCAAATTATCAATCGTACTTTGTTCTGAAAATGTATTTCCGAAATTAAATTCAGTGTTTAACTTTGCGATTGGATTGCGCTGTGTTTGAACAGTGATCCCAAATAGTAAAATATGAACACATGACACAATGCAATCGATTTGGAGGAAACTTTTATTTTCAATCGGGTGGTGAAAATAATTTGAACTCCTACAGAATCTAGTGATTGAGTTGACTTTTTTAGGTTGTGGCTGAATGTGCGGTGCCGCGAAAGCACGGACCACTGCTCCCTTTCCCTCGTTTTTTTAATTTGATTTTTACAATTATCTTTGCCTGGTTGTCTCCACACAACTCTGAACTCTCCTCCTTCCTTTCTCAACTACTGCTCCACATTTCCTGACTCTTGCGATTATCTTTCTTCTTCAATTTTGGATTCAGATTTTCACCCCTTTCTTTTTCCCTGATGATTTTGAGAGCATTTTGGTTCATTTCCTAAGGCAGAAGATATAAAAAAAAAAAATCAAGTTGATCCAATCTTGTAGGTCAACCAAGGCATTAATTCGTCGATGGCTTCCTCTTTGAGTTCTGAATTCGAGCGTAACATTTTCTTGAGCTTTCGAGGGGAAGACACCCGCAAAAAGTTCACAGATCACCTGTACGAGGCTTTGAAGCGGGAGGGGTTTCAAACATTCAGAGACGAAGACGAAATCGAGACGGGTATGGACATCAAACCCGAGTTACAAAAAGCCATTAGGAACTCGAGGATGTCGGTGATAGTATTATCGAAAAATTATGCCAATTCGACGGCGTGCCTGACTGAAATCCAAACAATTCTCGAGCACCGGAAGGAGTCCGATCATTTGATTTTGCCTGTGTTCTATGAGGTGGATCCGTTGGTAATTAAGGAGCAAGCCAATAATATTAGGTTTTCAAGAATCACTCTATCTCTCCCACCATGGTGCCCAATAAATTTTTTGCCAAACTATTACTCTCATTCCTCTCTTCACATCTGTCCACTCATTAACCGGAAAACCTCTCTTGAAAACCAAACCAAACAAAGTTATTTTGGGAAAAAGGAAGTGACGGTCGAGAAAGTGGAAGGATGGAGTGCAGCGCTCAAGGAGGTTGCGAATATCAAAGGGCTGGTTTCCCAAAATCAATGTGACGGGTAATTTACATTTATTCAATACTCTCTCTTTTAGAACTAGTTTTCCATTTGATAAAATGAGAATCTCATAAAATCAATAGATTGATTTTAACAAATTAGGAAACCATTTGGTAAAATTAACTCATTGTACACAGATCATTTATGTACTCATGCAAATCATTTACGTACGTAGATCTAAATGGACCCGGGGGCTGCGCTGTGCCCATACCGATGTAAATTTATATGGACCTGGGGCCCTGTGCTGCATCCCAAAACGATGACGTGCTTGTAATTGGACACAACATTTCATCGAGTTGACTCACTTCCAGTCCAGATCTCACACCCTCTGTCTTCTTTCGTCTGTTCATCTTCCGATCACAAAATGTAATTGAGTGTGCATTTGTGATGACTATGGATATAAATTTTAGATATAGATTTTAGATTCTAGCTTCTGATTTCGGTGCAGATTCTACATTTTAAATTTTAGATGAAGTATTTAAACATGTATATCATAGCTTTGAAATTATGATTTCTTGTACCAAAAGATGATACTGTTTAATGCAAAAAACTGAAAATCAGTTTTCATAAAACTTAAAAGCTAAAATTTATCCGAAAGGCTCCAGAAGCTACCCAAAACCCAGCTTTCGAAATTTCTGAATTTTCTTCATTATTTAGTTTTTAAAAATATGTAGAATCCGAAAGTCAGTTATCTACAATTTTTTATAGACACTTCGACCTTATTTTGAAAAATCAGAACCAAAAAATCCGTTGAAATTTTTTTGTTTACACCTAGAACCAGTGCCTCTCTTAGAGAAAATATTGGAGTCCTTTTAGAAATTTAGAAACCAAACACTTGCGTTTTGGTCTCTAAATCTCTAAAGAGAATGATGGCCCCTCTAAAAAATACAAAAAATTGAAAAAAGTGGGGACAAATTATAAAATCTCTCCTAATTATAAAATCTCTGCCCATTATGTCACATTTGATCTCTATTAAGATACAGAGACTGATCCAAGATGATCTAAATCCCTCTTCAATCTGTCAACAAGGGATAGAGTACGTGAAAACTGTCATCGCCTCTTTTTGTGTGTAAGTCCGACAAATATTTTTCTTTTGATTCATCGAACCCCTAATCTGTACATGCAAACAGCAATTCAAAATTATCTCAAATCTTTTTAAAAGAATGATATTATAATTTGCAATTTGATTGCATGAGCAGGATAGTCTTAGTCTTCTTCCTCTTCTTCTTGTATCTGTTATCTTTTTTGTCTTTGTGAATAGAGAGTGCTCAATATAGTATAGTAATTTACACCATTGAACAACAACCAAGTACACGATAATGGGGGTGAACTGCCTCATCTTCTCCTTTGTTTCTGTTCTTCCTCCCTTGTGAAGAGATTGCTTAATAGAGAGTAGATGATTTTTTTTTATTTTTTTGGAGCAGAGCAGAGTAGAGGATAGGTGTACTAAGAAGAGCAAGGTGAGAGAATGAGTTGGATCCGGGTTGAAAGTGAGTCAACTCGGTGAACGGTTCTGTTCAGTTATCCAAAGCCCCAAAACGCCGTCTTTTTGGGCCCTGTTGTGAGTTGCTGAGAGTTGCTCATAGCAGGCTGCCGGGTCCGATCTTAACTTGTGAGTACTTTTTCAATGGCATGCTATATGTGTTGCCATATTTATATTATAGCATGAATCGCCAAATTGCCTTTGTTAATGTTGAGTTTGACACATGTTATATTTACCTCTACTTATATCTTATGCTATATATAGCACAAGACATAGCTATTGCTATGATATAGTATGCTCATTTGTTTCTATCTCTCTTATTATGGGACCTACAAATAACAATTCAAATTGACATTTAGTGAAGAAATTGAAGAAATAGCATTTTGCACCATTGGAACAACATTGTTATAGAATACAAATTTGGCATTATTCATTGTTGTATTATAGCATTAACTATCAAATTGTAACTCTATTGTTGAAGATGCTCTGAGTTACGCATAGGAGGCCACTGGGGTTTGATCTTAACTATAAACATACTTGGAATTGTTCGACATACCATGAGTCTTTTACTATTTTATGGAATTTGCATGCATCAGATGGTTTGAGACACATCTGGAGCTGTGCTAATAAATCTATATTGTTAGAATAGTTTGTGTAGTTTGTGTTAGTCCCACATCGGGTAATTTGGTTATGTAATGCAGCGTATGACAATATATGTTAAGGTTCATTAACATGGTCTCAGAGCCCAACATTGATCCACCATAGCCGCCATCCAAGAAACCCTAAATCTACCATAGCCACCCATCTCTAACCTTCGAAACCCTACATCATCACCTACTGTACTGTAAACCCTAAATCGTACCCAAAATCAAAGCCACTGCTCGAAACCCCTCTTCAATCCCAAAATCGACATCTAGAGATCCAAATCGAGCCCTAATCAAGCCTATTTGATCCTATTCGAACCCAAATGAACCCTATATGAACCCTAATCGACCACAATCTAGTCTATTCGAACCTTAATCGATCTTTACAAACCTCATGCGACCATACGAACCCTATACGATCCTCATTCAACCTATATGAGACCCATACGAGAACCATTCCCTAACCTTTGGCCTCCTAAACACTATTTGACTCTTACCCAGTAGTGGTCAGCCTTCGAAACTCCATGTTCAGACTTGCCCAGTTCTCGTCAGTGCTTGAAGATCCTCAATAGTCCTTACCCAGTACATGTCGGCAATTATTGGAGCTATTACTGCTACCTTTGTTGGTTCCTTAGTCCTATTGCTCGATCTGTTGGTGTTTGTGCTGCATTCTTGGAGTTTCTTCGATATTGATTGGTAAAGTTTTTTGGTTCAGTTGACTTGATTTCGGTATTCTCGCATTAATTTATGTTGGGAGTTAAAGTTTGTGGGGGTCCACTCTTTTCACTGTTGACAATGGTGGGTGTATGTGTTGTTCGGTGCCTGGTTTAGTTGGTGGTCGTAGCTTGTTATTGGTTGTTGATATGTTGGTAGATAGTTGGTTGGATTGACTGGTTCATTGGCTGATTTATTGGTGGTTATTTGGTGCCTCTCCATTATTTAGCAAAATGTCTGAAGACAGGTCTGCTTCTGCTTCTAGTTCTAATCCTACTGTTATTAGTAATTTTTCTCGGTCCCGGGAAAGAATTACATCCACACGTTTGAATGGAAATAATTATGCTCTTTGGGCTAAGGTTGTTGAGGTTTACTGTAAGTGGGAGTCGGAGTCCCATTACTTAACTGATAATCCTCCTTTAGATACTACTACATATGCTTCGTGGAAACCTCGTGATGCTCAGATCCGTAGTGAGTTATGGAATAGTGTGGGAAAAAATATTTATAGCTCACTGATGTTCTTCGATACAACCAAACAGACACTGGCTCAGGAGATGTATTCTGGCGTGAAAAATCTCTGTTGTACCTATGATTTTCATCGGTCATTCTTTTTTTTTTTGTCCCAAGATAGCTTATCTTTGGAGGAGTATTATGCTAAGTTTCGTCGTATTTGTGATGAACTTAATGTCTGTGAGCCACTTTCTACTGATATTCACGCCAGCGTGAGCGTATGAAGGTTACTCAATTTCTAGATGGCGTTTCCTTAGATTTCGGCCAAGTTAGTAATCATATTTTGGGATCCAGTGACATACCTTCTCCCAACGAGGTCTTCAATTGGCGTCGTCAGTCTTTTGCCTCTAGTGCTTCTCGTTCTACACCACTAGCTGTGCCTTCTTCTGACTGCTCAGCTTTGGCTTCTACTTTCTCTGGTGGTTTTGGTCCTTCATATAGTCGCAGCTGTGACATAGGGTTTGGTGGTCATGGCCGTGATTCAGGTTCTAGTGGTCGTGGTTTCGGTCGCAGTCATGGTGGTCGTGACTCAAATTCTGGTGGTTGTGGTTCTGGTCTTGGTGGTTCTTGTTGTGGTCACATGTCCAGAGGAGGTAGTTTTGGTCGTGGTAGCTCTAGTCTGGGTGGTTTTGGTTATGGTACTCGACAGTGTACCCATTGTGGGGGTACAAATCATACAGTGGAGTATTGTTATGATCTTCATGGTTTTCCCCAAGCTCATTAAGTTAATATTTCTAAGGATGCTGGACAGTTTACTCAGTCTTCTACCAACAGCAGGGGGACTATCTCAGCAGAGGAGTACTAGCAGTACCAGCGTCTTATGTCGACTCAGCCTTCTGCTGTTGCAGCTTCTTCTTCTTCCACGTCTACGTTGGCGGAGCTGGGTTCCTTTGTTGCTTGTGATACCTCTTCTTCTTTTTCTCCTTGGGTTGTTGATTCTGGGACTACTAATCATATGACTGGTACTTCTACTATCTTGTTTAATTGTCAATCCATTGGTAAAAAATCTCATGTTACCTTAGCAAATTGTTCTACTACTGAGGTTACTGGGTTGGGTTCTTTCCATGTATCTTTGTCTCTTACTTTGAACTCCGTATTAGATGTCCCTCGTTTACCTTTTAATCTCACTTTTGTAGACAACTTACAAAATTCTTAAATTGTTCAATCAGATTTCTTCCTCATGGTTGTGTGTTTAAGGATCTCAAGACGGGGCGGAAGATTGGTAGCGGAGCTGAACATGGTGGCCTGTATTACCTAACCAATAATATTCCCTCCCACCCAGTTGCCTTTCACTCATCAGAGTCTGCCTATCATCAACACTGTCGGCTTGGTCATCCATCTCTTCAGAATTTGAAGCATTTAGTGCCCTCTAGTTCTCTTAAAGAGCTGTCATGTGAAGTCTGTGAGTTTAGTAAACATCGTAGAGTAACATTTTATCCTAGAGTTGAGTGTCATGTGTCGAGTCTTTTTTAGTGAGTTCATTTAGACATTTGGGAGCCTATTTATGTGCCCAATGTTTTTGGTTTTCAGTACTATATTATTTTCATTATTGATTTCTCTCGTGTTACATACCTCTATCTTATGAAAGAGCTATGACGACCCGGACCCACAAGCTCCACGAAAAGAAAATAATCCGACTTAATCATATTATTCCAAAAATAATGATATTTACAACTCGTCTTTAAAACAGAACAATTTTAATACAATTGAACCCAACTACACAAGCCAAAGTCGTGGCATGCCTTGTCAAGCCCATGTTGTGACACGCCTTGTCGAGCCAATGTCGAGGCATGTCGAGCCCATGTCGTGGCATGCATGCCTTGTAAATCCACTCAAAAAACACCTGCGTGCGTGGGCACGGGCACGGGCACTTGGGCTCTAGGGCTCACTTCTACGCTCCAACGCCCGTCCTATCCAACTCTCTCTTCTGCAACCAACCTGAAAAATAAATGTAGCCGGAAAGTATACAATACGACGGGAATAGAAGCGGCTCAGAAATAAACGAGACCAGCCAACAATTACACGGAGTCAAATAACACATCCACGCAAATGGACCCTTATTCGGCCCTCCTTAGTATATGGCTAGTGACCTGCCTCACTTGCCTCACCCAGCCCACTCTGAGGCTTCTCGGGCCGATGGCACAGTAGACATTCACTCGGTCACAAACTAAACAGTCCCACGACACACAGCCACTACCCACAACCAACCATGTACCACAGCTCCACAAGAATTCATAGAATTCAACAAACATAGCTCAAAAGGAATAAAAAGCAAGACCACAGAGGAAATACTCCGGAGATTTGGATTGCATATCATATACTTCCGGTACCTTAATTAAGATCACCACCGCTAAACATGTAAGCATCATCGTCGTTAAGAATATACTGAAATCTTGTCCAAATCGGATAGCATATTAATGTTGATCGGTCAACCCAAATCCATCTCATGCGTGAACCTCTCTCTCACTGATTCTTCCTATTCCTATTATTGACTTGTTTTATGAAGTTATGAACTACTATGAACCCAAGGCAGCCACCACGTTACCCCCTGCCACACGTCCAACTATCAAATTGCATGTGAATGCCACATTTCCTCATGTAGACTTGACAACCGATACTCTCATGCATAAAAAAAAACTATAATTTGCTTGTAGTCCAAAATATAAATATCAGGTATAATTTGCTTGTTTATCTCCTTAAAACAATCTCTTGTACTTCAAGATGGGGTTGTGCGGGAGATGGGGTTGTGTGGGCAGTAAGAGCTCGTTGTTGTAGGAGGGGAAAAAAAAAAGTGCAGCATAAGTGTGAAATTTATTTACCTATATTTGGTTAGTGAATTTCAGGGACGAAATTCCTAAAAGGAGGAGAGTGTTGTAATATCCTGGCAATAAGAGCAGGTGGGCCCATTTGTTGATAATTGAGAATAGTCAAAAAGAAAAAAAAAAAAAGAGCAAAAACAAAAACAAAAACAAATGAAAGAGAGCACGTGGATGTGTGCATGTGTACAAGAGAGGTGTTAAAAGATTGTCTAACCAACGTGTAATCTGGTGGCTAGCCTTGGGAATCCACTAGCATGACAAGTTTGGAATGGTATATTAAAGGAAGGGAAATGGATTAAAAGGAGTTTTTTTTTCACACTCAGAGCTGGAGACTGGTAAAGACGCGAATTAGGCGAGCTACAAAGCGATGGGCCGACTGATTAACGGCAAGATGGTATCCGATACAAATAAGATTTCAGTATGTTATTTGCGGTGGCAAGGTCTGCATATTTAGAAGCAATAGTATGAGCCACGGTGTTGGAAGATCGACGGATATAAGAAAAGCACGTACACAAAATACTCCGTCCTATGCTTAAAATATCGTGTAAAATGACTCCCACTTCCAGACTTGCTTCCGACTGCCCATTGAGCATGGTAATTACCAATTGCGAATCACTTTCAAAGATCACTGAGTTTAATCCCAAGTTGGTTGCTAGCAGCAAACCGTGACGAAGAGCCAATGCATCGGCTACCAAAGCGCTAGCACAACACGGGATTCCATCCATAGCTGCTGCTATAAATTCTCCCCTGCAATTCCTTATCACATCTCCGACACTGCCTTTCAAGCTCTCTTTATTACACGCTGCATCCACATTGATTTTATGAAAACCCGCACCCGGTTTCCTCCATGAAGCCTCCGGCCTTATTCGTTCATTGTGAGTATTGGTAGAGTCACCATTGTGAGCTGCATTTAGTTGACTTGCTGCTGTGTGCTCTCGAAGATGACTAACGGCCCGCTTGCTAACCACTTCCGGGATGGTGATTTTGTCCTCGAAACTCGCCCCATTCCTGCATTTCTAGATTTGCCACGGTAACATAGCCGCCAAAGATAAAAGTTCTCCTTTGTTAGCTGCATTTTGCCATCTCGTTCTCAACGCGTCCCATAGACTCACGAAGGAATCCAATTGGTAGCTTCCAAAATCAACTTGTGAGGTCGATATGGACCAAACTCGTTGGGCCAATGGGCATGTGCAAAGCAGATGAACAATTGATTCGGCTTTGTTCCCACAAATCGGGCATATGGGGTCCTCAACGATTCTTCTACGATATAACTCCCCCTTAGTTGCCAAAATCTCATGAATACAATTCTAAAGAAAATGTTGGACTTTCTTTGGAATGTTGAACTTCCAAACCTCCTTCCACCGATGCTCATCACCATCCATCGTACTTGAACCTTCTACTCCACATCCATCTACAGCCACCAAATAGCCTGACTTGACGCTGTATTTGCCCGTCCGAGAGAAATGCCAAACTAGTTCATCAACCTTGTTGGTTATAGATAGAGGAATACCAAGCGTCAACCGAGCAACGTCTGAGTAAAAAATTCTAGCATTCACATCTTTCTTCCACTTCGCCACATTAGAATCAATAAGGTCGCTCACTTTACAATGGTGGTATCCTCCACAAGTCTCTGAGGCGTGAAAACTCCTGGTATCGGCAGCCATGGATCCTTATCGACTCGAATTGATTCTCCGTTGCCAACAGACCAACGCATTCCAGCTTGCAACACCTTCTTGCCCTCCCAAATACTCCTCCAAGCCCACGACGGATTGGTAAGGCTTGGGTTTGGCAGAACCCGTGAGAAGAGGCCCCGAGCCAGAGATGTTATCATGTTGGCCCGTGATCGCCTTTAGAGTAACCACGGGGCCCTCTTTCCCCGGGGCATCTACCGCCACCTTCCAAGTCCTATGCTTTTTCCTCTCGGGGGACTCGCTCCTCTGAGGAGCACCTGAACCTTCGGTCACTAGCTTCTCTTTTGCTCCCGTTAGTCTTCTCAAGTTCTTCATCTTTCTCTGAGCAGCCACCATCTTCTCAGAATTATACCGAGGATATGGTTCGAGGGTGGCAAGGTCGATTGGCAGACACTCGGTTCTAGGAATAGGAAGGCCGGACTCCCCGCCCTGATCTTTCCTCTTTCTTCCTCGAGGTTTTGAGGTCTCGGCTCCTTTGTCCTTTGGCTACCTCTTCCTCGGCCTTGACGGCTCCCCCTCGCCTTCCCTCGGATTCTTCCTCAGGAAGGAGTTGTAGTTGGAAGTATAGTCCAACAGCAGCAGGATGTTCCTCTGCTCGTATGGGATGGCAAAAGTAGCGTCGATCTTGGCCTTCTTAGCGAGCTTCCTCAAAAGGGGGATGATGACAGGGGCTGCAATAAAAAGAAAGCATAGCATCAGAAGAATGCATGGGGAAAGCCGAAGTAAATAAAAACTTATGGAAAAATTAACCCTGACCAGTGTTGCTGACTGTGAACCAAATGGTATTGGCCGCAGCTTCATCCCGACCAAACATAAAGTTACCCGTGACGATGGCAAAGTCGTTGATGAAGGGGTCAGAGTCGGGGAGGGTATGTACAAGATGATCATATTTGTCTCTCACAAAGAAAAAACGCCTCCCCGAAGCAGCATTGTATGAAAGACTGTATATTTCGAAGAGCTCGGGCAAGTCAAAGATCAGTGAGTGTCTCTTGCGGAGCTCAATGATACCCATAATGATCCGAAACATGCCCCCAGAGAGCTGGAAAGTAGTCAAATCAATAGTGGCGAGGACCAACCTAAAAAATGGGTCAAGGGGGAACTGGATGCCACCCTCGGTGATAGCATAGAGGGGGAGGTTCAGTCTACCCTCCTCGAAGGGCATGGTGTCCGAATCCGCGACCAGCTTCACTTGAACGTCGCTCGGGATCCTGTACCTATCGCAGAAGGCGTTGTAAGATTCAGGGGTCCTGTCGAAGTAATGAAGATAAGGGTTAATGGCATCCGAAGCTGCCTCAACAGTAGCCTCACCTTCGTTCTCGGTCTCGACGACCGCGAGGATCGGGAAAGACCCTTCCTCACTGATCGCAGTATCTACTCAGATGCTGCTCGGACCTACATTGTCGCCTGCTCTCTCCGTGTTCATGCTCACAGAACGGTTGGAGGAATCCGAAGGACTATCAGCTTCAAAAGAAAGTTCGACATCAGATGTTCGGTTACCCTTATTTCTCAAGTTTTCTATCAAGCGGCGATCCGCATCCTCAAGGAAATGGATCGAGGCTCCCGAGCTGTCGCTGGAGGAGACACTGATGACGACATGCACGAGTTAGAACAGTTAGCTACAAAGACGAGCTCGAGGCAACTCGGTTGCTGAAGCCGAGTAGAATTTTCTAGGCCAAAGAGGCCAAGAACAATGTCTCTCAGGAAGAACAAGGTTGAATGATGTGACAGTGGTTAAAAAGAAAGCAAGTTTAGAAAATGTACAAAAACGATGAAAGCAAGTTTAGAAAGTAAGAAGAAGCCCATACCTTGGATTTCGAAAAGCAAGCTGTGGTGGCAACGAAAATCATAGCAAGCAACAATGGAGCTTTTTAAGCTTGAAGAAACGACGGTTGTAGAGAGAGAGAGAGAAGCAGTGGTGGATTCTCTCTCCTCCGTTTTCTCCCTTTTATAGCTAACTTTTGAAACGGCGAAGCTGGAGGCAAAACATCGTGATTTGGTTAATCACAGGGACACACATGTCCCTTTTCAACCGGTGCATATCCTGGCAATTACTCCTCCATAGCCATTACGTCGCGCTTCACATGGCATGCGGTACAAACGGGCAGATGGTGATGTCTCGAGCAATCCGTCCAAGAGAAGGGTCCGGTAAAGCATGACTAAAAACTCAGCCAGCATTTTCAGCCATTGTTCGGGGCCCGAAAGAGTCATTTCCCCCCAATCCGAGTAATGATTGGAGAGAGTTGAGGGGCAATTGTGTGGGCCAAAATAATCCAAAGATGGGTCGAGAGGTTTGATTTCAGGAGAAAAGGATAAGGCCCATTTGGGACTGACCCAGGACTAGGCTATAAGAAGATCAATAGTCCCGAAGGACTTCCGGAACGACATCCTACTAAAGGAAGGACCGAGTCCCTGGACCGAGCACTTTAGGGCCAGAGTCATGAATATCGGGTACTCAGATACGGGTTTGATTCATACAACCTGGAGCAAGGCAAGTCTCACCTAACAGCAAAGCTCGATCCTTCTAAAGACACGAGAAGTTTTCATATAACAGAATGGACAAGCGTTGCAATGGAATTTTGGATGCATGTGCTAACGTAATGATGCTCGGTTACGTCCACGGTGACGTCACAGGCCTTGGAGAGCAGACCAAGCCTTGCCTATAAAAAGAGATGAGCCAACTAAAGAGGTACACATCCATATACTCTCAGAGAACCTCTCTTTCAACCCTAGAACTGAGCACTTTCTCTTTCTTTTTCCAAATACTGACTTGATAGTCGGAGTACCATTCCAGACTCCACGGTTCGGGTTGGTGCTAACGAGTTTGCTCAATGCGCAGGAGCAGAGCTTACAAGAGGGATCAACTTTCATTTCACCACTCAATCAATCCAAAGGGAACGACGGAGAATTTCCATCCACCACAAGAAGGTGGAAGAGAGTTCTAACTACACATAGTTTGATCCCAACCTCCTAAATGCTGAGAACTCTTGTTGAAAACATGAATTTACAACATTAATAAGGTAAGTACCAATAACCCAGAATTTCGTAAAAATCTAATAAATATAAAACAGGAGGGGATGCTACGAAATCCTAAGTTAGGAGCATACCACCTGATTAAAGACAAAGCTAACAGACACTTGACTCCAGCCAATTAGAAAAGCAAAGATGGACTAGCGAGTTTTCATCCACTAATTTCATAACAACTAACTCAAAATGCTGATATTCTTGTCGTTGTTTAACAAGAGCCAGTCATGGGATGGGTGGAGCTAACCTTATCCACCAGCAGAGTGGGAGACAAAGACGGTCTGATCCATTTCCTTTTGCCGAGCTTCCCTAGTCGAGAGTACAACGTGACCATGCTACACTGGTGCTCCGGCAATGCAGGATAATTATCTTGGACTCAACGACAAGAGTTGCCTCACTTCAATTGGTCTTGCAGTTCCTTCCTCTCAGACAAAACCCATGTAGCAACAATTGCCACAAGGAGTGCAACTATTGTAAGGAGAAGAAGAGCGTAGCTGAAATCCTCTGTAAGTGAGTCGTAGGTCTTTGATGGTGCCATCCGGGTAAAGAAGAGGTCCACGCCGTATGCAAAGATGAGGGTCGTTGACTCGAGCTTTGCAGGCAACGTTACTATGGTTCTGAATACCGTACCGGCTTGGGTACCGGTACTGTTTCGAATTTAGCGCAATTATCATTATATATAATTTTAAATATATATTTTATAGCATATTTTATACAAAATATTTTTTTTATAGCATAGATTATACTATTAAGTATCAAGGGCCCAAAAAATTAGCATGATATGGCCCAAATAAAAAAATATTGGCCCAACCTAGAATACAAAATAGAAGACGCGGATAACCTAATACATACCCTAGAACAAAATAAAGGAACAAACGGCAGCAGAAGAGCACTGAGAACAGCTATCCAAGAAGAAAAAAAAAGAGCTCCATCTCCATCTCTCGAACGTCTCCTAGGGCATGGCGACTTTCAGGTCTTTCCCTCTCCATCTTTCGATTACTCTCTCTCCCTCTCCCTCTCTCAATCATCTCTCTCTCTCTCGCTCGCTCTCCCTCTCTCAATCTGTCTCTCCCTCTCTCTCTCTATTCTGAATAAGCAGTGCAAAATACCGGCCAGTATGGACCTTACCGGCTTCTCATCCAAGATCAACCAAAATTGCCGGTACTCTCCGGTAAACACTGATATTGGAGCCGAAACAGAATTAGAGGGTAAGGTTACGTTTTTTCACAAATCCGGTACGTGTCGGCCGGTACTAGCAGGTACAGTACGGGATTCAATAACCTTGGGTGTGGGTCACATACGACGGCAAATTTGTCCGTTTAATATAGCCAACAACGAAATCATCAAATGCACATCCATAGCATTCAAAAATAAGAGTAGAAATCCCTAACTGGGTACCTACGCTGTGCCGCCTCAACTGATCAACAATAGATGAACAAGGCACAGCTGGTGTTTTAAAACTTCATAAGAGGCATCAAAGATGCATTTACAAAAAAGGCTAATCCTTGTATCAGTGGGTCGATATGAAGCATCAAGATGACCTTAAAATAGCACAAACCATAAGTAGGCGTGATTTACAAAAGCAATAAATTGAATTGTTTTCCCACAGTAGCAGCAGCAACAGAGGGGGGGAGGGGGACCAGCAAGGGTCCTGGACTCTTTAAAATCTCAGTTGCGAAGCGGGAGTGGGGGAAAGAAACCCCCAACGTTGGGAGCGTGTACTTATATTAGTAAGATAATGTAACATATAATATACACCTCGAAAGTACAATCCCTTTAGGAAGTAAACATATGGGCCAAGTCCACCATAAGAGTAAGAAATAGGCTCCTGTTCCAATATATGGTTTTCTTTTCAAGATATCATGACATGGGCTAGATACACGAGTTAATCAAGGACCAATTTATAAAGCCTAGTGATAAACTCCTGTTTTTCTATACAAGGATCGTACAAAAGCTTCCATATTTGTTAGGTGCGAGCTCCCATCTCAATGGAAGCGGGCTCCCGTCAAGCTCCTTAGATGGGATCGCAGGAGCACACTCCTAAGGTGGGAGTGGCACCACTTTAGGAGCTCCCTTCTACTAAGTTTGAAATCCCGATAAGAATTACTCTTTGTTCTCTACATATTAAATGGCCTCTTCGTAAATCCTAAAGCCCCACCTCAGCAACAAGATCAGCATTCAAATTTCAAGTCAAGGTGAAACATACAATTTCTAATAGCTAGAACATGCAAAGGCTTACCCATGCAGTACCAACACTCCTAACTACTTGCCATATCTGTGTCCCGTAAATTTAGTTGTTTTGAAGTAGGGGACACCATTGTCTCAACTTGGACACAGATAGAAATATGACAAGGATCACAAATAAGTGCATTTTTTGACCAAATAAAACCTTCGTTTGACTTGTAATATTAAAAAGGAAACAATGAAAATAATAAATATACTATTAGTGTTGGAAGTTTCCAGATAGAAAAATTCAGATGAATAACAAGTACATATCTAATCAAACACCTACAAGTATTTTTTACCATGTCCCCCTCTGTGTCCATGTCCTCATCTATTTAGAATTGCCGTGTCTAGGGTCCGTTGTTTTTATCTATATCTGCGTCAGTGTCCAAATACGTTCTTCTTAGGGTTTTACAAATGAGATCTGAAATTTAAACAAGCCAGCCTCAAGAGGCAGCCCCAAATTCTGAACAAGCCAGTTTCTCAGGCAGGAACTATGACTGGCTTTACAGACCCCTGTTGGTCAAACGGGACAAATCTAAAATGCAGTTAGTACCTGGGCAAGATTATTTAACAATACAAAGCAACCAATTAATTTAACAACTCCTTAAAAGACTATCACCCATACTTATCCCGATCCGAGGAGAACTTTCAAATCAAAACTTAGCAAAATAGATCCAGATATTCCAGCAGTAAACTCCATGCCCATAACCTTCAGCTAAGTCAACATTAACAAGCATATAAAGGGCTAAGCGATAGCAGTCTTACAGTTTCAGGTGTACACATTAGAACCCTATTCTCTGCCCTTCCATTTCCTATACACTTCCATTCAGTAGGGAGGGACTAGGGAGCGACAAGATTTTTTGAAGGTAAAGAGAAATAACTCCACAGAAAGAGGGGCAAGGAATAGGGGTAATGCACCTGTGGCATGATTGGTAATGAATCAGTAAGAGGTATGATCCCTTCTTCCTTCTCAGCTTGCGTGGGATTGACTGTTCGATGAGGATCAAGAAAATGCATGTCAAGAGCCAAAAACCTGTAAAAGGATCAAGCTGCATTCAGTACAAATACAAAAAATGTCCCAAGTACAACATAGCATAAGGTATCCAAATTGCAGAAACAGTGCAAAGCAAGCAACTGAAAACATAAACACAGTGCACACATTTTTTGTTTGATCTAATCTGGTCACTGATTGTGCCAATAAGAAGTTGTTTGGATGTTATGCCCTTGGCTGTTGATGTTACTGCAATTGTTTTCACACTATGGGTGAAAAAATAAGTTTGTGACTATGTCACAACCTCGAGAGGAGAATAAGAGGAAATAGGTGAAGTAAGATTATGCTTTCCAAGAACAAGTTTCCATACGTCCTTATTATCCTGCAGACATAATCGTAGTTTAGAAAAGTTAGATGGTTCAGACAAGTCAGACTCATCAAAATTAGGCACCAAAGAAATGCAGAACCTCAAGTTCAAATACATACCGCCTGAGACTGATCATAGATCTCAATGAAAGACATCTCATATCTGTGCGCTTTTAGATTGAAGTAGTGGTATACAACCCAATTCTCACTAAAAACCTTCAAAAAGAAAAGTTTCATAATTTAAATCTGCTGTGTCGATGAAAAAAGCTTAACTTGAACATAAAAAGGCATACTTACTGCATGGACAGGACCCTCTGAACCATGATGAGTCACGCGGTGCAGTATACGTCCAGTGACAGTATCAATAAGTTATACGACCAACCATGACTCCTCTGGGGTGAGCAAACCAATTTCACCTATGGCCTTAGGTGCAACATTAGCCACAAAAAGAAGATTTTTTGATACAAATTTATAGATCACATCGTGTTCAGACATAGCCTTTGCTTGAGTATGCACCACCTAAACAACGCAAGACATGAAATGATTTCGTATCACACAAATGAAGTATGAAAACCTCAATATATAGAGAGAGGAAGAGGTGGGAGCCGCATGAACCGGGACTGCAACACTCTTCATGTAAAGAGTGTATAACATTGAAATAGAGACATTATTTGGTAAGATATTTCTGGCCATTGGATGAAAGGAGGATTAGAGTCCCAAGCTTGTGTAGCAAGCAGGATCAACAGTCAAGACATACGTTTATGACAATTTTCATAACTTAAGAACTTAAGGGAAGAAAAGTGTCTGCACGTATGAGTGAAGCACACTTGTCTGACTCCGAAAACTTTCCATAGATATTAGAATCACTCATTTCTTTGGGCATTTTGAAATTCCATAAGATTCAGCGGTAATCTATACGAACAGCTTCCATAATTCGCAACTGGCTATGAATTGTAGGGAATTGGTACCGAAGCTGTGAATCATCTGCCAAATAACACACTTTCTGTTCGCTAAATTTAAATTTTGGACCCTTTATTAGCTTTTTGTTTTCTATTTCGTTTTTGTTGTCATTGTTGTTGCTGGAAAAGGGTTAAATAACACTTTCATCATCTTTACATTATTGTATGTTATCTCTAGACTTTCTTTCCCCATAATTACTGTCAGATTAAATCCCTAGAAGAAGAAAAACCAATGAACTTCCACACTTTCCAATATCCTAGGCTCACACATCCAACTTTACCGATGGTTTGCAAAAAGAACCAGATCTTTTGAAGGCATTTATCCATCTCATAGTGAAGATATAAAATATGTCTGACCTTTCTGGGTCCATGTCCTGCTTGTCTTCCATGTTTGTCTCTAACTACATATTTCATAACTAAGCAGCTAATATTGTACAACATGACATGAACAACATGTAGTTGAAGACCCACAATCAATTAAGCTCAAAGAGGTAAATTACATCATGTTAGAGGATGAGGTGGTTGAAGCTGATTTATATGACGGAATTGGCAGATAAAAGTGAAACTACACCTCAACCTGGACAGTTGTTCACCATTCTTAAATATGAAAAGTAAATCCCATGTCAAACTGAGCTGGATATGTAGCTACAAAGTGACAAGTTATTTAACTCAAAAGCATTTTAAAATCTATTACAGAAAACGTATGGAAAGTAGTAGCTTTTCACAACCACAAAATAAAGATTCAAATTCAACCTTGAAGATATTGATGAGATGAGAAGAAGATACCTCATTTGATTTTTTTGTCATAGTTGCTATGATTTTTTCTGACTCGGAAGGGGAGACAATGGACCATAATCCTCGGGTGTTAAAACATGATCCATCTGATACCTCAAGATCACAGTTGTCCTTCAAGACATGACCCCTTGTGATGTTACCAGCTTCAACTGAGTACCAGTATATGTTTCCAAACTCACGTTGGACAATACTGAGAGCCTCATGAGTTCGGGGGATTAAATGGGCATGCTGGTCAGCATCTATTAGTGGATGCATGCGCTGTTCAGTTGAATCAGTAAAAGGCAGTGGAATGACTTGCACAATGGAATGAGCAGCACCCACAGAACTAATCTCCTTCCCTGTGTATGTGTCAACAACAGAGAGGACACCATTGGCATCCAAACTATGTCCGCATCTCCTGAGTACAAGAACTGATGGATTCTCATCAAGTGCATGATGATGTGGGATCTGCCACTGGTCTAGTTTAAGTCCAACGAGTGAGTCGCATTGTCCTGTTTTACGAAAAGAATGCAGGAGAGACCAGACAACTCGTCCATCTCCTGTGTGTAGAGCAAAAAGTTTCCCTGTTCTAGTATGCACTATGAGAAGCTTTCGAAAACCATTGTGGTCCCAAGTCATCTTGCTTTTCTCAGAGCTTTGCAACCTAATTCTTTGAACTTCTACTAGTTCATCAAGGTTTGCAAGCATTAGAGTTCCTTTTCGCTTCAGCATGTCCCTTCAAACAACAGAACTCATATTAAAACCAAAGGCAAGAAATCAGCTTATGAGTTGCCTCCACCTGAGTCGTCCATAAATATAGTGCTATGATAGCATCTAACTGAAAGCAAGGCAAAAAGAAACAAAAACACGGAGAAACCAATCTTCATCTTTGAACACCTCTTCAGTCCAGATGTTGCCCGGAACCTGAATTGGATTCTTCAGAGTAAAAAGTCCTATAACTACTGAAGGCTATCACCTTCTAAAAATATGACACCAAGCATAACTACAAAAGACTAGGAGATCAAAGCCAAATAACATGACTAATAGAGCTTCATTATTTCTGAAAGGTAGGAAAGATTCCCAAAGCAAGGATTACCTCTCAGCATTCAAAATTTGAGGAAACCATGCTGCCGGCAAAATAATCCAAATCAAACATCACTTAAAATTTGGTATAGACCTAAAATGTATCAGAATCTAACCGGGGGAAGAATTCCATGGACTAAAAAATTCTGGACATCTTATTATTCTCTTAGCACTCATTTATTAGCTTTGTCTACTACAGAGCCCATGCAGTGTGACTAATTTCACAAAAGATGTTACAACCCCCCCCCCCCCCCCCCCCCCCACACACACACACACACACACATATATATATCAAACAAAATGATAAATGTATGACTATTGAAAGCATCCTATTACAAAATGAATCCTGACTCGGACAGCATAGATAAGTGCCATAAAGTTATAGACGAAAACATGCCATGACCTCTTATGAGACTGGAATCTACCCATGGCACCTTAATTTAAAAAAAAAAAAGAAAAAAGTCAAGGTTTAATATGATGTACAAGACATTACACATGATTGATGTCATCAGTAAAGACAAGAAGATCAGTAAACTGCTTTCTTTTTCAAGGGAAACATCGAAAGCATCTACATTTCAAGAACCTCGTTGACACAGTTATACATAATGAAACACTAGAATTTGGCGATTTTGATAAAGGTTAAAGAAGAAAATCTAGGAAAAAGCCCTTGCAATCCAACATTTTATTCGTTTCACTTTGATGGTATGCAATGAAAAAACTTGAAGAATCCTGACGGATATAGACACAACAGACAATGAAATACAGTACTTCTGCAAATTCTCCAAATGAACCATCCAAAACATCTAATTTTAAACGGTTTAATACCAACACAATCTACGAACCATTGCAACAGAAATAACTCTCATAATGCATGAAAGACCTTCGTTTATCTGGTTACACATGCGAATACAATTCTGCCAAAAATTTTCCCAGAACTCCAAAAATAGGGCAAATAAAAGAGAGATAAAGTTAACCTCTTTGAATGTAACTTCAATATCCTCATCTTCCTTATTATGGACTTCTTTGCCCAAGAAAGTATATACGTACATATATTCTGTTTTTACTGACAAAACCCAGACAAAACATGGATGAGTAAAAGATTAAAAGAGTTCACACGTACAATTCCACACCAAAAACCTCAAGTAATAGATGCTAGAATACCATCACAAACTTTTTCTAATTGCCGTGCCCCTAGGAATTTGAAATACAACATAAACCTTCTAAGAGTTTCTAAAAGCTTCATACCTTGAGCCATTCAAAGAGATTCTGCTCCACTTTTGCCACAGATACACCATGCTTTTCTATAGGTAATTCTGATGTTGTCACATCTGTGACCGAAGCGAGCCCGTCCTCCCTACTCCAAACAATCTCACCTTGTTGTACAAGCAGTAATGATCTTCCATGACAATCAATGCCCTGAACCCATAAGTCCTGTCCGTTCGGAGATAGTTGTAAATGAAAACCTTATGCACAAACCCTCTCTGCCTATCCATCTCAAAGCTCTCCTTAAGTAAATTGTTACTCCAGTCCAGGCCATGCTTCACGGTGAGATGAATCTTACTCTCCCCAATCTGAACAAAAGCAAAAGCTTCTTGACCATCAGAAAATGACACAGCACCACTAACAGCTACTCCATTATCAATTTTTTTCCACAACCTCCAACTTTTCTTCATCTATCACTTTAAAAAAAGTTACAAGGGCATTGATTTTTAAAGCAAATATGCCCGTAAGCTTTGTAGGTAACACTACAGCTGTTCCAGGAGAATCTGGCACGAGATCTAAGATACGAGTTTGTTGAAAGCTAATCCCTTCATCCTTGACGCTTATTAATACCAAAACTGAGTGAGTGGCATCAGATACCACGAAACTGTCACTTGAGACTGACGATATTTTCCGAGCAAAGCCACCAGGAAATGCTGTGCTCTCATGCTTCAGCAACTCACCATTCTTAGCATTAATTTGCAATGCAACAAATCACGACAATCCATCAAATCCTTTTGCATATATAGTGTCACTCCAAGCGGATAAATCAACTCTTGAACCTCAACGCTGCAGACACAAACCATAAGTAGCCCGTACATCTACTAGGAACCACACGTATTTGTCAATTTCGGGTGTTTTCTTATCGCTCAAACAACAAGTGCGTTTTTGGTTTTTTTCATGTGTGGCCAGTAGCCTACACATCTACTAGGAACCAAACTTCTTCATCCATTTAGGTCTTCACTTTCCGCTCAAGTGGCTAGTGGTCTATCTCAAACTAAGAGCCTTTTTTGTTTTATGCAGTCAGTAGCCCGTACATCTACTAGGAACCACACTCATTTATCGATTTCGGGTCTTTTCAAATCGCTCAAACAACAAGTGGTGTATCTCCAACGAAGAGCATTTTTGGTTTTTTCGATTTGTGGCCAATAGTCTACACATCTACTAGGAACCACAATTCTTCTTCCATTTAGGTCTTTACTTTCCGCTCAAGTGGCTAGTGGTCTATCTCCAACTAAGAGCCTTTTTTGTTTTCTGTGGTCAGTAGCCCGTACATCTACTAGGAACCACAATCATTTGTCAATTTCGGGTCTTTTCTTATCACTCAAACAACAAGTGGTGTATCTCCAACTAAGAGCTTTTTTGGTTTTTTCCATGTGTGGCCAGTAGTCTACACATCTCCTAGGAACCACACTTCTTCGTCCATTTAGCTCTTTACTTTCCGCTCAAGTGGCTAGTGGTCTATCTCTAACTAAGAGCCCTTTTTGTTTTCTGTGGTCAGTAGCCCGTACATCTACTGGAACCACACTTATTTGTCGATTTCGGGTCTTTCCTTTTCCCTCAAACAAGAAGTGGTGTATCTCCGACCAAGAGCATCTTTTGTTTTCCATGTGTGGAAAGTAGTCTACACATCTACTAGGAACCATATTTCTTCATCCATTTACGTCTTTACTTTCCGCACAAGTGGCTAGTGGTCTATCTCCAACTAAGAGCCACTTTTTATTTTATGTAGTCAGTAGCCCGTACATCTATTAGGAACCACTCATTTGTCGATTTGGGTCTTTTCTTTTCGATCAAACAACAAGTGGTGAACTCCAACCAAGAGTGTTTTTTGTTTTCCATGTGTGGCCAGTAGTCTACACATCTACTAGGAACCACACTTCTTCAATTGTTTAGGTCATTACTTTCCGCTCAAGTGGCTAGTGGTCTATCTCCAACTAAGAGCCAATTTTTTTTTTTTTTTTTTGTGGTCAGTAGCCTGTAAGTCTACTAGGAACCCACTTATTTGTCGATTTCGAGTCTTTTCTTATCGCTCAAACAACAAGTGGTGTATCTCCAACCAAGAGCGTTTTAGGTTTTTTGAATGTGTGGCCAGTTGCAGTCTACACATCTACTAGGAACCACACATATTCATCCATGTATGCCTTTACTTTCCGCTAAAGTGGCTAGTGGTCTATCTCCAACTAAGAGCCTTTTTTGTTTCATGTGGTCAATAGCCCGTACGTCTACTAGGAACTACACTTATTTGTCGATTTTGGGTTTTTTCTTATCGCTCAAATAACAAGTGGTATATCTCCAACCAAGAGCATTTTTTATTTTTCAATGTGCGGCCAGTAGTCTACACATCTACTAGGAACAACACTTCTTCATCCATTTATGTCTTTACTTTCCGCTCAAGTGGCTAGGGCTCTATCTCCACCTAAGAGCCAATTTTTTTTTTTTTTATGTGGTTAGTAGCCCGTACGTCAACTAGGAACCACGCTTATTTGTCGATTTCGGGTCTTTTCTGGTCGCTCAAACAACAAGTAGTGTATCTCCAACCAAGAGCGTTTCTAGTTTTTTCCATGTGTGGCCAGTAGTCTACACATCTACTAGGAACCACAAATATTTATCGATTTATGTCTTTACTTTCCGCTCAAGTGGCTAGTGGTCTATCTCCAACTAAGAGCCTTTTTTGTTTTATGAGGTCAGTAGCCCGTACGTCTACTAGGAACCACACTTATTTGTCGATTTCGGGTCTTTTCTTATCGCTCAAACAACAAGTTGTGTATCTCCAACCAAGAGCGTTTTTTAATTTTCACGTGTGGCCAGTAGTCTACACATCTACTAGAAACCACACATATTCATCCATTTATGTCTCTACTTTCGCTCAAGTGGCTAGTGGTCTATCTCCAACAAAGAGCCTTTTTTTTTTATGTGGTCAGTAGCCCGTACGTCTACTAGGAACCACACTTATTTGTCGATTTCGGGTCTTTTCTTATCGCTCAAACAACAAGTGGTGTATCTCCAACGAAGAGCGTTTTTGGTTTTTTCCATGTGTGGCCAGTAGTATACACATCTACTAGGAACGACACATATTCATCCATTTATGTCTTTACTTTCCGCTCAAGTGGCTAGTGGTCTATCTCCAACTAAGAGCCTTTTTTGTTTTATGTGGTCAGTAGCCCGTACGTCTACTAGGAACCACAATTATTTGTCGATTTCGGGTCTTTTCTTATCGCTCAGACAACAAGTGGTGTATCTCCAACCAAGAGCGTTTTTGGTTTTTTCATGTGTGGCCAGTAGTAGTCTACACATCTACTAGGAACCACACTTCTGGATCCATTTATGTGGTCAGTAGCCCGTACGTCTACTAGGAACTACACTTATTTGTCGATTTCGGGTCTTTTCTTATCGCTTAAACAACAAGTCGTGTATCTCCAACCAAGAGCATTTTTTATTTTTCAATGTGCGGCCAGTAGTCTACACATCTACTAGGAACAACACTTCTTCATCCATTTATGTCTTTACTTTCCACTCAAGTAGCTAGTGGTCTATCTCCAACTACGAGCCTTTTTGGTTTTATGTGGTCAGTAGCCCGTACGTCTACTAGGAACCACACTTATTTGTCGATTTCGGGCCTTTTCTTATCGCTCAAACAACAAGTGGTGTATCTCCAACCAAGAGCGTTTTTGGTTTTTTCAATGTGTGGCCAGTAGTAGTCTACACATCTACTACGAACCACTCTACTTCATCCATTTAGATCTTTACTTTCCGCTCAAGTGGTTAGGGGTCTATCTCCAACTAAGAGCCAATTTTTTTTTTATGTGGTCAGTAGCCCGTACGTCTATTAGGAACCACTCGTATTTGTCGATTTCGGGTCTTTTCTTATCGCTCAAACAAGAAGTGGTGTATCTCCAACAAAGAACGTTTTTGGTTTTTTCCATGTGTGGCCAGTAGTAGTCTACACATCTACAAGGAACCACAGTTTTGGATCCATTTATGTCTTTACATTCTGCTAAAGTGGCAAGGGATCTATCTCCACCTAAGGGCCAATTTTTTTTTTTTTATTTATGTGGTCAGTAGCCCGTACGTCAACTAGGAACCACACTTATTTGTCGATTTCGGGTCTTTTCTTGTCGCTCAAACAACAAGTAGTGTATCTCCAACCAAGAGCGTTTTTAGTTTTTTCCATGTGTGGCCAGTAGTCTACACATCTACTAGGAACCACACATATTTATCTATTTATGTCTTTACTTTCCGCTCAAGTGGCTAGTGGTCTATCTCCAACAAAGAGCCTTTTTTATTTTATGAGGTCACTAGCCCGTACGTCTACTAGGAACCACACTTATTTGTCGATTTCGGGTCTCTTCTTAACGCTCAAACAACAAGTTGTGTATCTCCAACCAAGAGCATTTCTTAATTTTCACGTGTGGCCAGTAGTCTACACATCTACTAGAAACCACACATATTCATCCATTTATGTCTCTACTTTCGCTCAAGTGGCTAGTGGTCTATCTCCAACTAAGAGCCAATTTTGTTTTTATGTGTTCAGTCGCCCGTACGTCTACTAGGAACCACAATCATTTGTTGATTTCGGGTCATTTCTTATCGCTCAAACAACAAGTGGTGTATCTCCAACGAAGAGCATTTTTGGTTTTTTCCATGTGTGTCCAGTAATCTACACATCTACTAGGAACCACACTTCTTCATCCATTTATGTCTTTACTTTCCGCTCAAGTGGCTAGTGGTCTATCTCCAACTAAGAGCCACTTTTTGTTTTATGTGGTCAGTAGCACGTACATCAACTAGGAACCATAATCATTTGTCGATTTCGGGTCTTTCCTTTTCGCTCAAACAACAAGTGGTGTATCTCCGACCAAGAGCATCTTTCGTTTTCCATGTGTGGCCAGTAGTCTACACATCTACTAGGAACCACACTTCTTTGTCCATTTTGGTCTTTACTTTCCGCTCAAGTGGCTAGTGGTCTATATCTAAATAATAGCCCTTTTTGTTTTATGTGGTCAGTAGCCCATATGTCTACAAGGAACTAAACTTTTTTGTCGATTTCGGGTCTTTTCTTATCGCTCAAACAACAAGTCGTGTATCTGCAACCAAGAGCTTTTTTTATTTTTCCCGTGTGGCCAGTAGACTACACATCTACTAGGAACCACACTTCTTCATCCATTTATGTCTTTACTTTCCGCTCAAGTGGCTAGTGGTCTATCTCCAAATAATAGCCCTTTTTGTTTTATGTGGTCAGTAGCCCGTACATCTACTAGGAACCACAATCATTTGTTGATTTCGGGTCATTTCTTATCGCTCAAACAACAAGTGGTGTATCTCCAACGAAGAGCTTTTTTGGTTTTTTCCATGTGTGGCCAGTAATCTACACATCTACTAGGAACCACACTTCTTCATCCATTTATGTCTTTACTTTCCGCTCAAGTGGCTAGTGGTCTATCTCCAACTAAGAGCTACTTTTTGTTTTATGTGGTCAGTAGCACGTACATCAACTAGGAACCATAATCATTTGTCGATTTCGGGTCTTTCCTTTTCGCTCAAACAACAAGTGGTGTATCTCCGACCAAGAGCATCTTTCGTTTTCCATGTGTGGCCAGTAGTCTACACATCTACTAGGAACCACACTTCTTTGTCCATTTTGGTCTTTACTTTCCGCTCAAGTGGCTAGTGGTCTATATCTAAATAATAGCCCTTTTTGTTTTATGTGGTCAGTAGCCCATATGTCTACAAGGAACCACACTTTTTTGTCGATTTCGGGTCTTTTCTTATCGCTCAAACAACAAGTCGTGTATCTCCAACCAAGTGCTTTTTTTATTTTTCCCGTGTGGCCAGTAGACTACACATCTACTAGGAACCACACTTCTTCATCCATTTATGTCTTTACTTTCCGCTCAAGTGGCTAGTGGTCTATCTCCAAATAATAGCCCTTTTCGTTTTATGTGGTCAGTAGCCCGTACATCTACTAGGAACCAAACTAATTTGTCGATTTCGGGTCTTTTCTTACCGCTCAAACAACAAGTGGTGTATGTCCAACCAAGAGCGTTTTTGGTTTTTTTCATGTGTGGCCAGTAGTCTATACATCTACTAGGAACCACCCTTCTTCATCCATTTATGTCTTTACTTTCCGCTCAAGTGGCTAGTGGTCTATCTCCAACTAAGAGCCAATTATTTTTTTATTATGTGGTCAGTAGCCCGTACGTCTACTAGGAACCACACTTATTTGTAGATTTCGGGTCTTTTCATTTCAATCAAACAACTAGCTGTATCTCCGACCAAGAGCATTTTTTGTTTTCCATGTGTGGAAAGTAGTGTACACATCCACTAGGGACCACACTTCTTCATCCATTTAGGTCTTTACTTTCCGCTCAAATGGCTAGTGGTCTATCTCCATCTAATAGCCACTTTTTGTTTTATGTGGTCAGTAGCCCGTACGTCTACTAGGAACCACACTCATTTGTCGATTTTGGGTCTTTTCTTTTCGTACAAACAACAAGTGGTGTATCTCCAACCAAGAGCGTTTTTTGTTTTTCATGTGTGGCCTGTAGTCTACACATCTACTAGGCACCACACTTCTTCATCCATTTAGGTCTTTACTTTCTGCTCATGTGGCCAGTGGTCTCTCTCCAAATAATAGCCTTTTTTTTTTATGTGGTCAGTAGCCCGTACATCTACTAGGAACCAAACTTATTTGTAGATTTCTGATCTTTTCATTTTGCTCAAACAAGTGGTGAATCTCCGACCAAGAGCATTTTTTGTTTTCCGTATGTGGAAAGTAGTCTACACATCTATTAGGAACCGCACTTCTTCAATCATTTAGGTCTTTACTTTCCGCTCAAGTGGCTAGTGGTTTATCTCCAACTAAGTGCCACTTTTTGTTTTATGTGGTCAGTAGCCCGTACATCTACTAGAAACGACACTTATTTTTCAATTTCGGGTCTTTTCTTACCGCTGAAACAACAAGTGGTGTATCTCCAACCAAGAGCGTTTTTGGTTTTTTTTCCATGTGTGGCCAGTAGTCTACACATCTACTAGGAACCACACTTCTTCATCCATTTATGTCTTTACTCTCCGCTCAAGTGGCTAGTGGTCTATCTCCAACTAAGAGCTAATTTTTATTTTATGTGGTCAGTAGCCCGAACGCATACTAAGAACCACACTTATTTGTCGATTTCGAGTCTTTTCTTATCGCGCAAACAACAAGTGGTGTATCTTCAACCAAGCGAGTTTTTGGTTTTTTCTATGTGTGGCCAGTAGTCTACACATCTACTAGGAACCACACTTCTTCATCAATTTATGTCTTTACATTCCGCTCGCTCAAGTGGCTAGTGGTCTATCTCCAACTAAGACCCAATTTTTTTTTTTTTATGTGGTTAGTAGCCTGTACGTCTACTAGGAAGCACACTTATTTGAAGATTTCGGGTCTTTTCATTTCGCTCAAACAACAAGTGGTGTATCTCCGACCAAGAGCATTTTTTGTTTTCCATGTGTGGAAAGTAGTCTACACATCGACTAGGAACCACACTTCTTCATCCATTTAGGTCTTTACTTTTCGCTCAAATGGCTACTGGTCTATCGGGAACTAAGAGCCACTTTTTGTTTTATATGGTCAGTAGCCCGTACGTCTACTAGGAACCACACTCATTTGTCGATTTGGGGTCTTGTTTTTTTTCGTACTAACAAGTGGTGTATCTCAAACGAAGAGCGTTTTTTTTGTTTTTCATGTGTGGCCTGTAGTCTACACATCTACTACGAACCACACTTCTTCATCCATTTAGGTCTTTACTTTCTGCTCATGTGGCTAGTGGTCTATCTCAACCTAAGAGCCACTTTTTGTTTTATGTGGTCAGTAGCCCGTACATCTACTAGAAACCACACTTATTTTTCGATTTCGGGTTTTTTCTTACCGCTCAAACAACAAGTGGTGTATCAGCAACGAAGAGCTTTTTTGGTTTTTTCCATGTGTGGCCAGTAGTCTACACATCTACTAGGAACCACACTTCTTTGTCCATTTAGGTATTTACTTTCCGCTCAAGTGGCTAGTGGTCTATCTCCAAATAATAGCTCTTTTTTCCTTTATGTGGTCAGTAACCCGTACGTCTACTAGGAACCACACTCATTTGTCAATTTCGGGTCTCTTCTTATCTCTCAAACAAGTGGTGTATGTCCAACCAAGAGCGTTTTTGGTTTTTTTCATGTGTGGCCAGTAGTCTACACATCTACCAGGAACCACACTTCTTCATCCATTTATGTCTTTACTTTCCGCTCAAGTGGCTAGTGGTCTATCTCCAAGTAATAGACAATTTTTTTTTTATTATGTGGTCAGTAGCCCGTACGTCTACTAGGAACCACACTTATTTGTAGATTTCGGGTCTTATCATTTCAATCAAACAACTAGCGGTATCTCCGACCAAGAGCATTTTTTGTTTTCCATGTGTGGAAAGTAGTGTACACATCTACTAGAAAGCACACTTCTTCATCCATTTAGGTCTTTACTTTCCGCTCAAATGGCTAGTGGTCTATCTCCATCTAAGAGCCACTTTTTGTTTTATGTGGTCAGTAGCCCGTACATCTACTAGGAACCACACTTATTTTTCGATTTAGGGTCGTTTCTTACCGCTCAAACAGCAAGTGGTGTATCTCCAACGAAGAGTGTGGACGGCCCACGGAAATCGGTGCGGTTTCGCGTTTGAAAAGATTGAAGATTGTTAGAGTCGCCACCCGGATTTGAGGTCCGAACCCGAGAAACCGATCAAAAATATGACTCATTTGCCCATTTGAAAAAGATTTCACTGATCATGGCGGAACCAAAGATTTCTCGGATTCGGGGGTTTGGTTACGAGAGGGGAAGGGTTTTACGGCACCCCTCTCGCCCGGTCCGTGAACCGGTCTCTACTCAACATTTTGTGGGATTTTGGAAATGTTTGAAGTTCAACTTTAAACACGAAATGGGGGATACGGGAATGGCAAAACACGTAAATGAATATTAAAACATAAACTAAGTGATGGTGGATGCTTGTGCGAAGTACACAATGCGATGAAAGAATGGTATAACAAAGAAAATGACAATGAAGGAGAAAAATAAAACTTAAAACATCATTTTGAACAAAATTATTTGTCTTTCCGACACTATTTGCATGTTTTGGAGGGTTTTGATATAGAAATGAGAAGAACATAAAACTACAAAGTTGTAGCCCTTCAAATTATCTACGTTTTGATATATAATACGCCCAAAACGGAGTTCGGAGTAAAAAGTTATGGCTGAAACACTGTGACTGACTTTCTGTTGGGGTTTGAGCGCTCAAGCATGACCTTGAGCGCTCAAGGCTAAGGCCTTGAGCGCTCAAGCCCTTCCCAGATCGCCAAATTCTACTATTTTATGACTTTGAACATTCATACAACCCCAACTCAATGATTATGGTTTGCTTACCAAAACTGGACAGAAACATGAACTTAGAAAACAGATTGAGCGCTCAAGGCCTTGGGCTTGAGCGCTCAATCCTACCAAAATAACAGGTTTTAAAAATGCTTTTCTTGATACTTTTCAGACCTTGTAGGCTCATTTCAAGTATGAGGAACTTGAATGAGCCCACTGGTCTCCCTCAGCAAGACCAAAACATTGTTTTTCACGTGATTTTAACTACCTTTTGGCTTGATCAAGGCTTGAACTTGTGGTTTGATGAATGGATGGGTAGTGGCTGTGTTTATAGGCTATAGATGAAGTATTTTGGACAGAGGAGTGTGAGTGTAGGGCTAATTGAGTGATTGATTGAGTGGATGATGGAGTATTTGAGCTTAAAATGGTGATTTTGGCTTGGATGAGGTGGGTTTTGATGGAAGAGCTAGGTTTGGACGAAATTGATGGAGTGTATGGACTGTAAATGGCTTATTAGAGTGAGAGAGGGGCTGTTGAAGTTGGTTTCTCAAAGACCCATGTGTTGTAGGCCTTAAAGATGAGATTTTTGGGTGTTTTGGAGGTTGAAGATGATGGAGGGTGGTGGCTATGGAGGAGAGAAAGGCTAAAACGTGATTGAAGTGATGAGAGAGAGTGGAGAGGGCTGATGAAGGGTGTGAGAGTGTGTAAGAGCTCAGCCAAAGGGGTGGAGGGGGTTTATATAGAGAGAGAAATGGGAGGGAAATGGGTTTAATTTTTGAATTGGGTTTGGGGGGTGATTAGGATATGTTCAAGGGTCTAGGAAGTGTATTTAGGCAGTAGAAAACATAGGTAGACGCTCCTCTTGCAGTAGAATATCATGATTAGATGCTCTGCAGAAAACTGATCTGGAACAGAGTTGAGCGCTCAAAGCCATGGGCTTGAGCGCTCAAGGTGGGATTTTTGGGTTTGAGCGCTCAAGGTCCAGGGCTTGAGCGCTCAAGGCTGTTGCTCAAAAGGTCAAACTTTGCGGGGCCGCCCCGGGTGCTACCGAACTCCGTTTCGTGCGTGGTTTAAAGCGTTGGAAAGCTTGAAAGGTCTACTTTCTAACCCAAGTGATTTGGACCCAAGATGATTTGTACATCAAAATGTGTGACCATTTTACCCTCAGAAGGTCGGGAAAGCAAGTGATTTTGGTAAAACGGGCACATCTCCCTCATTTCACAATGGATTGGGACATATTATATATCAAAAAAGAGGGTTTTGAACGTACTAGAAGATGGTGTAGGCTTGGGTTTGTTTTGAAATGGTTTATGGATGGTTTGAAGGGTATTTTGGTCATTTTGGTTGGTTTAAGGTTGTTTTAGGAGGGTTTAGAATGGTTTAGGGTGGTTCGGTGAGTTCAAGCCTTGTTCTTAGCCTCGAGGTATGCACGATTGGTCTATTTCATCATCGGGAATGCTCGAGCGCATCCTGGGTTCAAAATCAGGGTGTCTACAAAGAGCTTTTTTGGTTTTTTCCATGTGTTGCCAGTACTCTACACATCTACTAGGAACCACACTTCTTCATCCATTTATGTCTTTACTCTCCGCTCAAGTAGCTAGTGGTCTATCTCCAACTAAGAGCTAATTTTTTTTTTATGTGGTCAGTAGCCCGAACGTCTACTAAGAACCACACTTATTTGTCGATTTCGAGTCTTTTCTTATCGCGCAAACAACAAGTGGTGTATCTTCAACCAAGCGCGTTTTTGGTTTTTTCCATGTGTGGCCAGTAGTCTACACATCTACTAGGAACCACACTTCTTCATCAATTTATGTCTTTACATTCCGCTCAAGTGGCTAGTGGTCTATCTCCAACTAAGACCCAATTTTTTTTTTTTTTATGTGGTTAGTAGCCTGTACGTCTACTAGGAAGCACACTTATTTGTAGATTTCGGGTCTTTCGATTTCGCTCAAACAACAAGTGGTGTATCTCCGACCAAGAGCATTTTTTGTTTTCCAAGTGTGGAAAGTAGTCTACACATCGACTAGGAACCACACTTCTTCATCCATTTAGGTCTTTACTTTCCGCTCAAATAGCTAGTGGTCTATCTGCAACTAAGAGCCACTTTTTGTTTTATATGGCCGGTAGCCCGTACGTCTACTAGGAACCACACTCATTTGTCGATTTGGGGTCTTGTTTTTTTTCGTACAAACAAGTGGTGTATCTCAAACGAAGAGCGTTTTTTTTGTTTTTCATGTGTGGCCCGTAGTCTACACATCTACTAGGAACCACACTTCTTCATCCATTTAGATCTTTACTTTCTGCTCATGTGGCTAGTGGTCTATCTCCAACTAAGAGCCACTTTTTGTTTTATGTGATCAGTAGCCCGTACATCTACTAGAAACCACACTTATTTTTCGATTTCGGGTCTTTTCTTACCGCTCAAACAACAAGTGGTGTATCTCCAACGAAGAGCTTTTTTGGTTTTTTCCATGTGTGGCCAGTAGTCTATACATCTACTAGGAACCACACTTCTTTATCCATTTAGGTATTTACTTTTCACTCAAGTGGCTAGTGGTCTATCTCCAAATAATAGCCCTTTTTTTCCTTTATGTGGTCAGTAGCCCGTACGTCTACTAGGAACCACACTCATTTGTCGATTTCGGGTCTTTTATTTTCGCACAAACAACAAGTGGTGTATCTCCAACCAAGAGCATTTCTTGTTTTCCATGTGTTGGTAGTAGTCTACACATCTACTAGCAACCACACTTCTTCATCAATTTATGTCTTTACATTCCGCTCAAGTGGCTAGTGGTCTATCTCCAACTAAGAGCCAATTTTTTTTACTTATGTGGTTCGTAGCCTGTACGTCTACTAGGAACCACACTTATTTATAGATTTTGGGTCTTTTCATTTCGCTCAAACAACAAGTGGTGTATCTCCGACCAAGAGCATTTTTTGTTTTCCATGTGTGGAAAGTAGTCTACACATCGACTAGGAACCACACTTCTTCATCCATTTAGGTCTTTACTTTCCGCTCAAATGGCTAGTGGTCTATTTGCAACTAAGAGCCACTTTTTGTTTTATATGGTCAGTAGCCCGTACGTCTACTAGGAACCACCCTCATTTGTCGATTTGGGGTCTTGTTTTTTTTCGTACAAACAACAAGTGGTGTATCTCAAACGAAGAGCGTTTTTTTTGTTTTTCATGTGTGGCCTGTAGTCTACACATGTACTAGGAACCACACTTCTTCATCCATTTAGGTCTTTACTTTCTGCTCATGTGGCTAGTGGTCTATCTCCAACTAAGAGCCACTTTTTGTTTTATGTGGTCAGTAGCCCGTACATCTACTAGGAACCACACTTATTTTTCGATTTCGGGTCTTTTCTTACCGCTCAAACAACAAGTGGTGTATCTCCAACGAAGAGCTTTTTTGGTTTTTTCCATGTGTTGCCAGTAGTCTACACATCTACTAGGAACCAAACTTCCTTGTCCATTTAGGTATTTACTTTCCGCTCAAGTGGCTAGTGATTTATCTCCAAATAATAGCCCTTTTTTCCTTTATGTGGTCAGTAGCCCGTACGTCTACTAGGAACCACACTCATTTGTCGATTTCGGGTCTTTTCTTTTCGCACAAACAACAAGTGGTGTATCTCCAACCAAGAGCGTTTTTTGTTTTTCATGTGTGGCCAGTAATCTACACATCTACTAGGAACCACACTTCTTCATCCATTTATGTCTTTACTTTCCGCTCAAGTGGCTAGTGGTCTATCGACAACTAAGAGCCACTTTTTGTTTTATGTGGTCAGTAGCCCGTACGTATACTAGGAACCACTCGATTGTCGATTTCGGGTCTTTTCTTTTCGCACAGACAACAAGTGGTGTATCTCCAACCAATAGCGTTTTTTGTTTTTCACTTGTGGCCTGTGGTCTACACATCTACTAGGAACCACACTTCTTCATCCATTTAGGTCTTTACTTTCACCTCATGTGGCTAGTGGTCTATCTCCAAATAATTGCCCTTTTTTTGTGGTCAGTAGCCCGTACGTCTACTAGGAACAACACTCATTTGTCGAATCCGGGACTTTTCTTTTCGCACAAACAACAAGTGGTGTATCTCCAACCAAGAGCGTTTTTTGTTTTCCATGTGTAGCCAGTAGTCTACATATCTACTAGGATCCACACTTCTTCATCCATTTATGTCTTTACTTTCCGCTCAAGTGGCTAGTGGTCTTTCTCCGAATAATAGCCCTTTTTGTTTTATGTGGTCAGTAGCCCGTACATCTAATAGTAACCACACCCATTTGCCGATTTCGGATC